>CM042017.1:47416739-47806739 GCA_023525715.1 Cichorium intybus
CATGAATATACCTTTGGGAACATTGATACGTATCTTGCTAAGTAACCGGCAACCATATGTGACCCCTCTTGAAAGTCACCCAAAAAGGCAGTATTTACTTGAAAAGTAGATTACATATAAGTATTTGAATTTAACGATCTGTATTCTGATGTTTGGGGTTGTTGCGTACCTTGGGACCTGGTGTACCCAGTTCAGGTTTTCATTTTCACCATCAACTTTAAATATGAATATTATATTCAGAGAAAAATATTCTGAAAAGCAGATCACAAATGAAGTACTACAAATGTGAATCAAATGAAAAAAGTAAATATGGGCAAAAACTTGAAAGTATAAATTTATTATGGTTGTAATATAGCAAAAAGGACCAATAGATAGAAAAAGAATAACATTGGGAAATTTGGACAGAATGCAGTAGCTAACAGTTTTGACCATACATAACAATTTATGTATTAGAAGGGTTGTACATTGCATAAAATACCTTAAATTGTTGTGTATGATCAAAAATTGTTGTGTATGAATTACTTCCCTATCGAAATTATGTATTTAAGTCAATAAACACATTCATTTTATTACATCAAAGAACTTAAATATTTTATTACATCAAAGAATTAGAAAGAGGTTAGTAATAGTGTCAAACTTAAGACGGAACACGGTTACTAAAATTAGAGGGGCCAATATCAAAATTGAAAACAAAACTAACTAAACAAGTGATTATTTTGAAAAAACTAACTACATAACAAATTTGACTACAAAATTAACACCAACACTAATGGATATTGTATCAAATATAAATCCTAATTAGTTTGCTAACGATCGAACTTACTATATATGTAATGATATAAATGAAAGGTTAAGTATTTACTCAATTACCAAACAAAACAACAAAATCGTATACGAAATGATAAAATAATAACATTATTTTTCCGCCTATACTATCTCACCAAAACCGTCCCTGAAATTAGACTCCATCTTTTCCACGTGTCATTCTATTGTAAGCCTTCGTTTTATTTTTCCGCCTATACTATCTCACCAAAACCGTCCCTGAAATTAAGGAGTTAATAGATGAAATCTCGGATATGATATTCTTCCGGTTTTGAAATTTGAAATCCATCTTTCAATCTCTAATCTCTATTATGCGCAATCTTGCAAATATTAAACCATATCTTCTGGTATTTTTATGCAGATGCGCCACTCACCATCACCGTTTCTAATGCTCTGTTATAGTTTTCCTATTCATCTTGAATTTCGAATTGTTGGATGTTGATGAGTCGTTGTAGTCATACAAAGGTAACTATGCATACAAACTATTTGTGTAAATGTCTCAATGAAGTATTTTCGTTTGTCCTGGTTTTTGTGTAAATGTCTGAAGTATTATTCCACCATTAATGAACCGGGCAAAGATTGTCCATCATATGTTGTTTTCTGATACGGCTTCAAAAGTTTATTGTAAGTATTGGTTTTTTTACAAACTTTAACAAGGGTTGGAGATGCTCGAGATGTGAATCTTGAGTTGGAATGTTAGGGTAATTTTTCCTCTTTGTTTTTCTGAATTCCCTGGTGCAGTCTCTTCTACTTCTCTGCTGCTCTTCTTACTTCTTACTTCGAATTTGTAACCCTAATTTGATTTGTATTGATTGTCTAAATTGCTTTTCATCTTTTCCGTGAATTACTATAGGAACTTGATGAGATGAAGAAACGATTGAAGGAGATGGATAAAGAAGTAGCCGCTCTTCGTGAAATGCAAGCCAAAGTTGAAAAGGAAATGGGGGCTGTTCAAGGTCATTTTTTAAATATTTTATCTGATGAGACATCTCATTACCTCCTTCATTTGTATTCTTCATCTACACATCCTCTTTCGTGTCTTCTTTTTTGAGATTGAAACTTGAAAACCCTAAAAATTGAATTAATTTTATCATTATGGGAGCTTGATTTTTGTTCAGAATTTTGTTTTGTTTCTGGTACCTTGATCTATATTGATATCAGGATTTGAAAAACACATCTAACAAAAGAATTTTTTTTCCGGATAATTTCTCAGGTTATAGATATAATGCTTCAATGGAAGCAGTATCAAAGCCTCATGGAAATGGACGCATACAAAGCTTAAGGTGCCAGTTTTCTTTGTTTGATACTTTCAGAAAGAAACAGTCGTTCCAGTTAGATCTCATATGTTAGGTTAAAAAGATGGTTGAATTGTTTTTTGGGTTACAATTCTATTTTCAGATGTTGAGGCTATTTTCTTTTCTTCTCTGTGTCTTTGCATCCTAATTAAAACATCTAAACACTCACATGTCTTTGCGTCACCAGATATGCACACCACCAGGTGTTCGTGAAAATGCAAATGTGTCCATTTAAATCTTTAGTCACAACCGATAATGAAAGTTTGGTTATTACAAGATCGCTTCTTATGTATTAAATTGGTTTGTTAAATATTTTTTCCGACGAAGATCCAATATCATATCTATTATTCTGAATTCTAAATAGGTGGTACAAAAATTATCCTATCATATTGCTTTGTTCACTTATTAGAATCCGATTTTTAAGCATGGGGTGGAGAAGTTTATAATTATTCTAAATGTACGCATACATGGTAATAATAATCTTGATTTTGCTTAATTTTAGGTCTTTAGAGTTAATGGCCAAATATTATTACAATAATAATTTAATTATTTTCTTACAGGCCTTTTTAACATCTCTTATGTATCAGGGGATGTGAAAGATAACTATAATACCGTCATTCGAGTAATGGTCATTGCATTGAAGAGTTCATCTGAATTCTAGCCAGGTAAAGTAAACACCTTCCATGTATTTATCTTTTTGGTAAGATGTAGGTGTACATAATTGTAATTTATTATTCTTTTAGTTTGATCTGAATAAATTCTTAGCAAGAAACATGATATTTTGTGTTCTCTGCCAGGTAATATTGAACATGTAGGAATATTTATGGTGGATTTTCCAAATTATAATGCTATTAGGAAAAAAGTTAAAGTCGAAAGCTATAATAAGCAATAATGGAAGTCTGTTGCTATTTCCTGGTACAAATATCAGAAATAATGAAAAAGGAATATGTGAATATTTCTAAATATAGTATTTATGCAGTTATGAGCTTGGGAAAAGGAGCAACACAAGAAGATGGTGAAATAGTTGCCATGTTATCTGGAGTTGTGGGTAAGATGTGGAAAGCTGATGAGAAAATGTTTGATACAATCACAACCTTGAGGTATATTTCTTTAGATCTTGAAACATGGGTAATGTACCTTATTTTTACTGATAGTAGTAACATAGTAGGATATCTATTATGATATTATCCTTTAGTTTCTTCCTATAAAGTATGATCAATATTCTTTATCTGTTACAAATTTCTATTATCATTAAACAAGTCTAAGTATATTGCTATTAGCAGTAAATAATTTCAAGTACATTGTTATTATGGTGGTATATTTGTTTACATCAACCTTAAATATTTTGTGGCTTTTATTTTGTGACATGCTAATATTAGAAATTTATGTATCAGAAATTTAGGTTGTCGAGAAAAATGGGAAGATGATCCAACCGTAGATTTTGAATGCTGGTGATATATTTTTTCTTTCACATTCTATCATACTTAGATACCATTTATGTAAAAATGTCACTAAACCAAAGTCGCTTCCATTAAATGTAACACTACTATACCGATCAATAAAAGGCAGTTTTGGGGCTCTAATCTTTGCTAGAGGTGGTTAAATAAATAGAAATTACATATGGTATACCTATAAAATCCTTTTTGCTATAGTGGAATATTGCTCGCCATGAACGGTTTTGTACCATTCACGTAGCCACTTTTTCTGATTTTATTTTTCTAGAGGTGACCTTTTTTCAATCATAAAAAGGTTAATAATGAAATGGAATGATTTGGTAATTAAATTGTTTTATTTTGGTTGTTTAGAGTATTTAATAGTGTTTACTTTACTTATATGCCATTTGATTGACGTGGACTAAAAAAATGGTGATATCAGGTTCTTACAAAGTAAAAGATTATACCTCAAATAAAAACAATTACTTAAAGATGTTGGAAAATTGTCTAACATATGATTTTTATATTTAACTATTTCATTCATTTTTATATTATCAATCTTCTTTTTTAATTTCATGTTAAAGGGCCAAAATCATGATTAAATCTCAAAAAATAGTCATTATGATTTGTCATTTTTATTAGTTTCAAGTAGATTTTTATTAAAATTGTAGTTATTGACAAATTTTGTTCTAAATTGTCTCTTTTAATGCCTTTAGTTTAGCTTTGTCAAGTTAGTGTCAAATTACAATTTTGTCCTAACTTATATTATTATTATTATTATTATTATTATTATTAGACCTAATAGTTATAAAAAACCATATCCCCTCACCTTATTAACGAATCAAACATTGCTGTTCAATCCTAGACCATTTTGGGTCGTTAGCCTTCCCCCCCTCCTCCTTTCAATCGTTGATGTGCTTAAATCGCCACTTCTTATCGTCTAAAATTTTAGTTGTCCGGTCTTTAAGTTGTTTGAGATTTAAAGAACAAATGATTTATGATTGATAAGTTTGTATTAAAAGGTAACTATATGGTTTATATATTTGGATTGGATTTGACCAAACATGAATTATTATTTTGGTTGCCAAAATTATAATCGAATAACAAACAAATGGAATAACAGTTTCTTAATACATTTTTATTATTTATAGTTTTTAATTTTCATATACATCGTTAACCATTATTTAATGTATAAGGTTTATTTCGGATTACATTTGTCTAATTCCAGTTACATACTCTCCGTATTGATAATCTTTATAATTTATGTTGAAACTGATTCTACCATTAAATTCATGGTTATCAATGAGCCCGAAAAGATGATTTATGTAGAAAACTTGCCATCTTCAACTTCTAACACTACAAGAAATGCCGTTAATACCGGCGTCACCTTTAGCGGCGACAGCCGGTATTAGCGGCGACATCCAATACACGCGTTTTGTGTCGGTATTAGCCGGTAATAACCCCTTTCCTTGTAGTGTAAGGCAGGTTTAATGGAATGACTTAGTGGTTGTCGTATACATTTTGGTGTTAATCATGTTCAAGGTACAAGTTTATGTCTTAGTTGTATAGTAATGAGTTAAACAAAAAAATATGGCTTAATGTATTGAAACACAAACTCTTTACATATCAAATTGTATGATTAAATAAATTATTTTTTTTATTATATAAGTATTTTTTAATCGTCAACCGTGTAATACACGGGTTTGTCACCTAGTTACTATATATGAAAACCCTTTTTTTCTCCTGCCTCCTAAATCTCATTTGCACGTTTCCAATGATGCCACATCATCACGCTCGAACGATGCAACAAGTCAATATGTATCGGCACCGCTTCATATGTAATGCCCCATGCTCTTATTCATAAGCGTCGTATCCTTTCTCCATTCGTCATATGGCATTTACTCAAACTATACCCCTGGATTCATCTACATATAGAGTATCAAGTTACAATCTGAAACGAAGTTTCCCCATCGTCATTAAAGAAACGCTTTTTTTCTCCTTTCGTTGTTCACCTCCATCTAGGGTTCTTAGCCTGCCATGTGTTTACCATTTAATCGACGCGTCTCAGTTTCAAATGGATGCAAATCAACTTCAACTATTTTGAATCGTTTTCATGGCCCGATGTAATTCCATTGCATCTTCTTCATGTATAAAAAAACCCTCTTTTTCTTGGCGTGAGTAGCGCATGTAGATCGTTTGAAGGATGCCATGTTCCTTCAAAGTGGATCCGGTTTGCTTACCGACATAACCATTTCCCAAGAAACACAGATACCCTCTTTATTCATTCACCGATTCTGCTTTGAATTTTAGATTGTTGGCCCTCCTAATGAACACATTTGGCTTTATTTAAAGAAAAACCTTCTGGTTGCCTCTCTATTTCATGCGTATTGTTTGCAATTTTAATTTTCTTGTCGATTTTCTTGTTCCCCCTTAATGCTTTGTTTCTTTATTTTATTCGAACCGTATCATAGAAGAAGGCACGAAGAGCAATCAGGGGCAATCACGTAGGTTTAATTTGGGATTCATTTTGGTTTGGAACGAATGATGAATCGGCCGACTGTGGTTTCCCCTTCGCGTGAACTACACATCGTGGTTGGATAAGATCAAGTCTTTTTGTGTGCTTTTTGACGCGTCAAAATGAATGACCTTCGGGCATTGATTCTCTCTACCGCCATGTCTTCCAATAAGATGTTCTAGATCGTTCCCAAGGTATCACCGCCATTTCCACCTTTTGGTACTATCTATTTTTTGTGTTCTCTCATTTTAAGAAATTCCATTCCACCGTTTTCCCCTTATATGCGGCAGTTCCTCTTTTCTAATTCGCTACAAAAATCGATTTATTCTAATTTGACAAATACGTTTACCTTGATTCCAATTAAGAAGCATTTAAATGAAATTTATTTGAGCCTATTTTAATACCAATTAAAATCGCAAATAAGTGTTTCCTGCAAAATTTATTTGTTTTGTTTGGATGGGTCGGGATTTGATATCTTATTGTGGCTAACTTGGAAATTTTTTTTATCAAAGGGAAGTTACGTATCGTTTCCTATGCCGTTTTGTAGATTTTACTATTTTAGCACCAATCCACTATCTCTATTCTCAATATGATCAATTTTATAAACCACGTCTCTCTCTCCAGCAAAACAAAGGGATGTAGATGGCCATCGAGTAGTATAATATCTCCATCGTATTTGTCTGGTCAATGATGCTGATATTTTTTTGATTTTTTGAAATAATTTTTTTTAATCTACTGGTGTGTTTGGTAACTGTTGTTAGTTGTGCAACCACATTTCTGATGAGGTTTCTGTGATTGAGGATCCGTATTTTTCAATTGTTTGCGTAAGGAACATATTTGGATTCAAGTGTAATAAGTTGATTTAACAAAATTTGATTCTTATGAACTTGTGAAGGCGAGAGTCCAGATTGTTGATGGTACTTTGGATATGCTTTAACAAAAGTTGATTCTTATGTGTCTATATTCATGTTTTACCGCAAAGTTGGCTCAGATGCTCTCCCGGGTTTCATTTGATTTTCACTAAAATAATTTTGTCAATTTTAGGAGGTTGTGAACTTGCCATAGTTTCTTTTTATCTAATTGTTTTCTTGAACCTATGGGTAAGATGAGACGATGGGGGATGATTAAAAATTCCACATGGGAAAAGGTATGATACAACAGCTTGATATTGCGAGTTGACAGCTCACATGTTGGTACTACTTAACAACGGAGGCGACAAGGGTATGTTTTGGCTGGCAAAAATTTATTCTTTTCTCGCCATTGAACTAAAATTTCACACAGTTAACTTATGGAAGATGGTAATTATTTATCTTATTTTCTTGGGTTTTTGATTTACGGCACGAAGCTAATCGGTGGGTATAAATATATCAATTTATTGATAGTATTGAGAAGATACTTGAAAAGACTTACGACTGTGAGTCGTCCCTACAACGACTCTTTATGAACTTGAACAGGTATGTCAAAAACCTAATTTGATTGTAATATTTTTTTTTCTTCTTGTTGTCAACGACCTAATATGTGGGTAGACACGATTGCTCGACTCATTATCGTAATGATAAGTATCTCTTCGTTGATTCTTACGCGGCATCAAAGGGAATTGGTTTTTATTAGAGGTGGGTGAATTGGGGGCAAAGATAGCATGTGGCATGTCATGAAGGCCACTTATCCCAAGCCCTACCCAGTAATCTCAACTAAGGCCGTTAAGGGAGTCTCCATTTACCATAGCGAATGATTTGATCACTTCGTGTAGGGAAGGCACTCATGAACATCAAAAGCCCATTGAGGCTGTGGATTATAACAGATAATTGAAACTAAGAAACATCCTTTCATTTTATTTCTTAAAATGTTCATTATTGACATTGATTTTTTTTTTAATATACTTTTTAACAATATTTTTAGTTGTTTACCCGTACTAGCAAGGTAATTTCATTTCCTTACATAAAAATAGCAATGAAGTTTCGTCTCCTTCCTATAATAGCAGCACACTACGTTATAATAACAATGTACTTGAAGTTTGATACTAATTAAATCAACTAACTTAATTTTTTTTAAAACATTTAGACAATGTTGGTGGAATTAATACACATACTACTATGAAAATTCAATAAATTATAACATTCTCCATTCATTCTATAAAACACCCAAATTATTACCCTTCAGAGGAAGGATTGAGTAGAAAGTATTCTTTCATTTTCTTTTTAATATACTTTATAGGATTCAATATAATTTGAAACACCCTCGCTTAAGGCTTTTCATAAAACGTCATTTTAACCCATGGTTTATCATCGTTATTCCATAAAATCATCCTTTAGTGAAAACTTTAGTTTCAACATCTTCAAATAAGTCATTTTCTTTCAAAAACCATTTTAAAAACACATGGGGTTTAATGAGAAATAATTTAAGGTTAAGTTGCGGAAAACATCGTTTGGTCCCATTTTAGATAAAACATTTTAGTTTATAAAATAGCGAGGTTGTAACAATTCAAATACCATTACATAGCTCAAATGATACCACACAAACCGTGGCCTTCTAACCATCCAGCTCTTCTAAGTCATCTAAACTCCTCAACCTGAGTACACATCAAAATAAGTTAGGCAATTGAAATGCCTAGTGAGTTACCCGAGGTTGACCCATTTTGAGTGGGTAGTGAACTACCACACTCGGGACAAACCCCCAAAAATAGAATTGTAATCACACTTCAAAAGTTTCTTAAAACATCATAAGGATTTACTCAAAATAGATAGTTATGGTATGCAAATGCAATGCATGATGCAACTATCCCAAACCCACGTCCATCTCATAAAAGTCCAACTCACCTCAATGGCACCTACCTAAGTTCACGAATGACACGCACGAAGCATGCCACCCGATCCCCGTATAGGCAAAACTAGGACTAGTGGCCATCACACTAGCCCCATGAGGGTTAGCAACTCCCTCATGCGGTTCCCTATTGTCGGGAACGGTTTTCCCTAAATCCGGGACAAACATCTCATTTTGGGCATTTTGCCCTTGATTTCCCTAAATCCGGGACAATCATGATTTCCCTAAATCCGGGACAATCGTTTCATCTTCGTCATAAGGTTCACTCGGTCAATCCCATCCTATATGCAATGCGATGCACAAATAGGATGCTCAAAACATCTTTCAAAAACATCATCATAATCTTCATTTGAAAACATCTTTAGAAACACATTTTCATGCAATGCACAAGTAGTAATCATATAACACATTGCACATAATATTATGCATGAAAAGTATTTGATAACACACACAAAAGATATTAGTTGGGATGTGTACTCCCGGTAAACTCACCGAAGGTCAACTGACGAGTCAACACTAACTCCACTCAAGGTTTGATGCATTTGGCGGCGCTCCTAGACATCATCTCATCCATCAAATCATCTTAGTTGAGTGCTAGTTCAAGTCCTTAGTCTCACTTCCAAGTCACTACAACATATCCCCTTCCTACAATACAAGAACGGAAGATATCATACTCGATTCATCTAAAAGTCACACTATAATTACTTCTTTAGAACTAAGAAGGAACAATCATCTATCATTAAAAATGAAGTCCTTGACTCTTTAATATAAAGAGAATCTTAATTAAAACATCCCCAAAGATTGGCATTAAAACAAGGACCCAAAGCCCAAACCGTAAAGCTCAAAACCCAAAAAGTACCCAAAACTGGTCAGAGACTGACACGGGTCGTGTAATATATTACACGGGTCGTGTAACTTACTGCTCCAAACAGCACGGGTCGTGCTTTGCCCAGTTCCAGCTCCGATTTTGGTCATTTTCACTCATTTTTGACCCGATTCAAGTTCCGATTCTTCCCAAAACTCATGTACATCAAAAGGACATTATTCCTTCCCAAAATACACATCATTAGACTCAATTAAACTATTCAAAACCATTTCAAATGAATCAATTACATTCCATGATCATAACTTCACTCTATAAGCTTAAACCATGGAAGACTCAATTCCATTCTTACAACTGATGATTACAAGTGGAGATTCCTTCTTCCATTCCATGGAATCATTAGGAAATGATCCTCACCCCACTTATACATCCAAATTGATACCTTAACTCATTCATCCATCCATTAAACAAGAGATCAAATCATCATCTACATGAACAAAACCCATTTCAACACCCAATTCTCATTTTCTAGTGATTCATGGTTTAAGACTACAAATCAAAGGTTGGAATCCTTAGGGAATCATTAGAAATGAATCCCCTCATCCAAAACTACCATAATCATCCATAAATTTCAACATTCCTCCTCTATTCATCAAATCCCCAAATTTTAGGGTTCATAACACCCAAATCAATTAACTAGGTGAATCTAAAGCATCCATGGATTGAATGTAGACTCCAATCACTTAGAAACATCAAATAAACATTGGGGAATCATAGGAAGAACCTCATCCCATCATAAAACTCATATTGGGTCCAATCCCCAAACTCAAACTCGAAATCTAGGGCTAGAAAAGTGAGTTTATACCTTAGATTGCTTGAATTCTTCAAGTATGATCATAATCCTTCAAAATCCACCCAAGTCTCCTTGGAAGAGATGAAAATCACCATCTCTCACTCTCTCTAATCTTCAAAAACGTGAATGGCTGATTTGGGGAAGGATCCCCATCAAAAACAAGTCATCTTTCAAGAATTTGCAACATTAGTCCCTTGAGTTTGAGCCTTCTTCACTCAACATCCAACAAGTCAACTCTTCTAACAATAAATTCCCATATTCATACAAATGCCCCTAATATAAATTATTTCTTTCACTTGAGTCATTGACTAAGTCAATACTGACCCTTAGTTTCCCAATTTGGCACAAATAGTCCCTTACACTAAAATTCTTCACAATTTAGGTCCTTAATATTAATTAAAGGAATTATTAGACCTAATTTAAACTCTACATCAATTCCTTTAATATATTTTCTAATTTTCTAAATCTATGACTAGTCAAATATACTTAGGGTAAGTTTGGCCAAATTGATACTTTTAGTCCTTATGACAAAATTTCTTACATTTGGTTACAAATTGATTTTAAAACTATATTTGGCCCATTTATTCACAATATAAAATATAACAAAATATTAAATTTAGTTATTCATTTATTTCCTTTATTTACAAAATAGATTTTATTTGACGGTTTAAGCCCAAAACTCCTAGGCCCAAAACACGGATGTTACATAATTAAACAATAGTGGCTATGTGTTTTACGCTATGTTGTATGTATGATCGCACACGTTGTGTTTGTAATTGTTTCTAACTTTACTAGTAAAGTTTAAAACCTTCACAAGGTTAACTGATTATACTATTCCTATATATTTTAATGCTTAGTTTGTATATGTTATTTTATGAACCATATATATAACAGATCTTACAAAATGACTATAACAATTTACCTTACATTCAACACATTTTCACAAATTATCAGAATATGTAATAGATCAAATGTGTGATCGGAGCCATTTACCATATCATCAATTCATTTTCATATAAACAAATGACCTTTCATGGGTCGTGCTGAGCACGACCCTTAAAATGTACCTAGTATATATATATATATATATATATATATATATATATATATATATATATATATATATATATATATATATATAGTAAAGTTCAATTGAGAACCTAAAAAAGCCTAGGAACCTAAGAACCCATTTTATGAACTTTTTTTCTACACAATATTTTTCAAAAAAAAATATACCAAAACTTTTGTTATGATGCATCTAGAAGATATCAAAAAAAAATTCAAAAAAAATCATTTTTTAATTTTTTTTTTTCATATGGGTTTAGGTTTAGGGTTTAGGTTTAGGGTTTAGGTTTAGGGTTTAGGGTTTAGTTTTAGGGTTTAGGGTTTAGGGTTTAGGTTTAGGGTTTAGAAATCTCTTAGACATTTTAAATAAAAAAATTGGATGCAAAAAAATCATTTTTTTTATTTTTTTTCATATGGGTTTAGGGTTTAGGGTTTAGATTTAGGGTTTAGGGTTTAGGGTTTAGAAATCTCTTAGACGCTTTAAATAAAAAAATTGGATGCAATTTTTTTTTAAAAATATTGTGTAGAAAAAAAGTTCCTAGGTTCCTAGGTTTTTTTAGGTTCTCTCATAATCTCGACCCTCTATATATATATATATATATATATATATATATATATATATATATATATATATATATATATATATATATATATATATATATATATATATATATATATATATATATATATATAAAAAGAAGAGTACTTTTACAGGGCCCTAATAGTGTAGCCGGGGAAAATATGTGGCTATTAATAATTGAGTGGCGTCGAGGCTCCAACAGAAGACAAAGGAGTTTGCGTTGTGAGGGCTACTCCGGCAAGAGGGCAGCGGCAAACGATGGGTCAGGGTGCTTTAATTTTAATGTGACAACACAACCGGATGGAGAGACGTTTCCAGATATTTAAGTGTATACTAGTTTGATTTTTTATTGGTAATTCCCTTTACAAATTAAGATTACAACTCATTTCCTCCGTTTTCTTCTGATTACAGGTTCTTTTTTCATTTTGTTGTAGTTTTATCTCTTTTTTTTTTGTAATCTTATCATGACAAATAATTTTTTTTTTTTTTAAGTTAGTCGCTTCAAGATTTCACTTATTAGATTGAGGAGTCCATTTTGCTAACTAAATACAAAATTGTTAACGATAATAAGTACTTATTCTGCTAAAAACCAGGGGGGCCATGGCCCTCCCTGACCCCTATATAAGTCCACCTAAGGGTGGCAATTGGGTCGGGTTCGGGTTGGCATGTTCGGGTCAACCCGTAAACCTAAATACTGACCCGGACACGACCCGCATAATAAACTGATTGGCGGGTTGACGGGTCAAAAATCTCAACCAAACACCCGTTTATTTTCGTGTCATGTCGCGGGTCGTGTCGAGAATTGCCACCCCTAGTTCCGCCACATAAAACACAAAAAAATATGTTATTCTTTACCGATAGTAACCCTTTATTATCCTAAAAATTTGATCATGCGGTAAGACCAACGAGAATGAGACATTGAGACCGATATTTATCCATGACCCCATGATCACAATAATTGACATATAATAACGAGTAATTAGATATTAATCCGTGACCTCAGGATCACAAAAATTGACATATAACCATCAAAACTTTATAAATACATTTTTAAAATAGGTATTATAGAATTGATTTTCTCATTAAACAATTTCGAGTCAAAGAAGAATCTCAAACCAGCCCAAAACCCCATTCATCACTACACATTATAAAATCTCAAACCAGTTCATAAAATCTTACACCAGAAAATACAAGACCTCTAACATTAAACTATCGAACCTTCACTCTTCCTTTGACTTTCGACTCTATATTTTCATTCGGTTAGAAGTTGTGCAATAACTACTGTATAATGTATATCTATGCAGATAAATATTATATCTGAATCTGTATTTATACATTTACAACCACAAAACAAGCCTCTATGACATAACTTCAAGAGCCTCGCGTGTTTGACCGAGCACGTTGAATACGGTTGCTGCAATATGTGATGGGGTCAGCCCGGCTTCGGCTAATTGGTCCGCAGGTGCACCGTGGTCTATGTAACGGTCCGGAAGCACAATTGGTCTCCACTGTAAAATTTGTATATTAGATCGTGTTTTGTTAACAAAACCGTGTTGTTTGGGATTGCTTATTTAAAAGTTAAAACAGCGTATGCTTATTTGTAAAAGTGCTTATTAGCTTATCTGATGTTAAAACAGAATTTAAAAAAGTGTTTGGATTGGGTTATTCTGTGTAGCAAAAGGTAATAAGTTGATAAGTTGTTTTTTAGTGTTTGACAAATTTTTGGTTATAAATGTAAAATGACCAATAAAGGCCGGGAAATATATACATGTATAGTTTTAATAGGGTTAATATGGTAATTTGGTTTAAATAAGTCATAATTAGGTAACGTATATATATATATACGGATGTTTCTTTTTGAGTTGATGTTAAAAAAACGAGTAAATGTAGAAACTAGAAAGTAAGGAAAAGGAGGCATTCCTTGTTAAGTTATAACCTTTTAGAAATTTGGCTTGTAATTTGTGGGAAAAATATATTTCATTATTTGGGATTTAGTCACTTGACTATTTTATGTAGTGATTAAACAATTACATACTTTTTAGACGGTTTTGAAATTTTCTTTTTCCTAGTTACCCGCTTTTCAAAAAGAGCAAAATACATAAAAACACAATGTATTTTCACCATTTTACCGATTTAGCCACTAATAATAACTCTTTCTTAGATCGATACAAATAATGGTTAAATTGCCATGTCAAAAAAAAAAAAAACAGAGGCTAAATCGATAAAATGATAAAAGTACGTTGTGTTTTTCTATACTAATTTTTTTATATCAAAGTAAGCGGTTAAAAAGTATAATAGTTTAATTACGACAGAAAATTGTCAAATGTTTAAATCCGTTTTTTTTTTTTTTTTTTTTTTTTTTGGTATTTCGCCCTTAACCTCTTCCTTTCATTTCCCTTAACGTAACGACATTTTCTCAAATATTCTATAAGCATACAACTTTTTAATGATGAAATAAATAAATAAATAGAATTGATTACCTTTAAGTTTCCATCAAGAAGGCCATCTAATGCCATAAAATGAGCAACATGGGACCCGAACCCTCCTATTGACCCTTCTTCAACGGTAATTAAGACTTCATGTGATTTCGCAAGGGCGCGAATAAGAGCATGGTCTAACGGTTTGCAAAAACGCGCGTCTGCAACCGTTATATCTAAGCCCCGAGCTTTTACTAATTCGGATGCATCCATGCAGCTTTGAACCGCGGTTCCATAGCCTAGGAGTGCTACGCGTTGTCCTTCGATCATTATTCGCCCTTTTCCGATCTATTTTTCAAGTAAAAAGAAGTGTCGTTAATGATTGTGGTTATTGGTAGGGGCAAAAACGTCATTTTTTTCTAGAAAATGGATTGTTCTTCCAACAAACAATGAGCTGGGCCCCGCCAAACCAGCGGCCCACTAGGTGGCCGGTATAAGAGCACATTGTACAAAGTGGTGGTTATAGATGAGGGCAAAAAGGTCATTTTTTCTTCAAAAGGGTAGTCGATTTTGGTTTTGCCCCAAGAGCATCATGTGAGATGTAAATCAGGTACATAGTGGCCGCCACTATGAAGCTGGCATAAGAGCCCATGGTACATAGTAGTGATTGATAAGGGTAAAAAGGTAATTTTTTTCTTCAAAAGGGTATTCTTAAAAAAACCCCTCATTCGGGTCCTACCCCAAGAGCATCATCTGAGAGATGTAAATCAGGTACACAGTGGCCTGCTATGTAGCTAGCATAAGAGCCCATGGCACATAGTGGTGATTGATAGGGGTAAAAAGGTAATTAATTTTTTTTCTTCAAACGGGCTATTCTTTTAACAATCCATATTGGAATCGAAACTCCTACACTTACACAGCTAAAACTCGAATTTCACATGTTTCTATAAAGATACCACCCTAGGGACAAAACGGTAAATTTTGCTTAAACTTTAAAAAAAAAAAAAAAAAGAAGAAAGTACCTCGAGAGGAATGCCTTTGTTTCCAGGTGGCAACGGCACGCCTATTCCATTCCCTCGTGGGTACCGGAAACAGCTCGGTCTGTCATCAATGGCGGCGGCAGTTGCCACCATGTGAAAAAGCTCAGCCTCATCGGAAGGAGCCATCACCACCATGTTTGGAAGGCATGCCATGTAAGTCACATCAAATGATCCCGAATGTGTGGGCCCGTCTGCACCAACAAGACCCGCTCGATCCATTGCAAATCTCACCGGTAGCTTCTGCAAATCTACATCGTGCACCACCTATTTTAAGTCACCAAGTAGTACCCCTCGTTATGATTTTTACAAAAAAAAAAAAAAAGCAAAAAAGAATTAATTGGGTTATTAATGATCGGACAAAACACTTTGTACTGTGTTTGACATGCATTGGACTAAGACTGGTGTTGATAAATCAAAAGTACAATCTTTGTCCTATTCAAAAAATGAAACAGGATAAAGACTGTGCAAGTTGTACTGCGTTTGACGTGCATTGTACTTTGACAGAACAGAAAGTACAATTTTTGTCCCAACCAAAAAGTTGGAAAGAATAAGTTGTACTACGTTTTGCGTGCATCACATACACACTAGGACTAGGACAGAAGTCAATAAAACAAAAATTGCACTTTTTTGTAATATCTAAAAGGGCTTTAGTCATAAAAGTCCTCAAGTTTGTCGTAAATATTCGGTTTTGTCCTTCTATGGATTTTATGTTCACTAAAGCCCAAATTTTGCAAACTTTTTTCCATTTTTGTCCCTGAAACTTGTGATAACGGGTTTCTAGGTTACCTTGAAAATATTTTCACATAAAAGTCCTTGTGTTTGCAAATTTTAACGTTTTTACCATGAAATTAATTTCGTATAGAAGTCCTTAAGTTTTTAAAAAATGTTTAGTTTTGCCCTCCACCACCCACCACCACCACTACCATTGTAGTGGTGGTGGGTGGTGGCGGTGTTGGAGGACAAAACCGAGCATTTTCGAAAAACTCAAGGACTTCTATGCAAAGATACTTTCAAGTTTCAAGATAATCACAGGTTTCAGGGACAAAGATGGAAAAAGGTTTGCAAATTTTGGGCTTTAGTGGGCATAAAATCCATAGAAGGACAAAACCGAACATTTACAAAAAAGTTAAGGACTTTTATGACAAAAGCCCTATCCAAAAAAGTAGAAGATGGGACAGATACGATAGTACAGAACAAGTTGTACTGCGTTTAGCATTAATTGGACCAGGACTAGGACTCATGTGTACACAACAAAAAATTATAATTTTGTCCCACCCAAAAAATCGGAACAAGGTGGGATTGTAAGTTTGGAACTCGCTCTCGATCTATCATACGTGTAAAAAGACGAAAATACCCTCATCCTCGTCACTGAAAATAACCCTAGAAACTTTACGGTAAAAAATGGTAAGAAGAAGTTACATACCTGATCATAACCCCTTTGTAAAAACGAGGAGTAAATTGCACAAAACGGTTTAAGCCCTTCGCATGCCAATCCCGCAGCAAAAGTAACCGCATGTTGTTCTGCAATTCCGACATCAAAACACCGAGTCGGGAATCGCCTCAGGAATAGATTCATTCCGGTTCCGCCGCCCATCGCCGCGTGGATTCCGATGATTTTTTTATCGGCCTCGGCTTCGGCTATCAAAGCTTCCGCGAAATAAGTCGTGTAAGATTGAGTTGGAGCACTTGACTTAAATTGTTTTCCTGTTGCAGGATCAAACTTTGCCACACCTGAAATAAATAATCGAGTGAAATACTGTTTCTTTTTTTACTTAATGGACTTAATGAGGACATGACTTAATCTGGTAAGCTATATATAGGTGTTTCTTTTGTACTAAATACATAAAAGTCGCACAAAGGGGGCTTTCCGCTTTAAGTCCAATTTTTTTACATATTTTTTATTGTTTACTTTTGGGCTAGATGCAAGAAATAGCAGTGTGATTCGGTTTATTTGTGTATTATAGCATCGTACTTTCATTTCTTTCTATTACATCATTTTACTTTCATTTTTTTGTCTCTTACTAAGTACTCTAAAAAATCTACTCAATTATAGCATTGTACTTTCGATTATTTTCTTATTAGGGCATTATACTTTGCAAATGCTACCGAATTATAACATTCCAAATTGCTATAAAAGGGTAGATTTTTCAAAGTATAATCCTCTAAAAAGAAGAAATAAAAGTAGGATGCTATAATAGTAAGAAATGAAAGTAGGATGCTATAATAAACAAATCAAGCAAAGTACGTTGCTATATCTTGCTTGTAAAAAATCAAAGGAACTACCATGGTACTTGTCGGCGGCTTTTTCGGCATAAGGGTATCCTCGTCCTTTCTCCGTAATCACATGAATAAGAACGGGACCCGTTGTCTTAGTACTCTTAACCTCTTTCAAAATAGCAACAAGATCATCAATGCTATGGCCATCAACCGGCCCAATGTAATATAAACCAAGTTCTTCAAACAATGTGGACCCCGAACCACTAATCATACCACGCGCATATTCATCAACTTTAGCTGCAAGTTCATGCATCGGGCCACCAATTTGTTTTGTAACTTCCTACATTCCAAACAACCATACACAGCTGTTTAAATGCATTGTACACTTCAATAACAATATGACAAACCTTAAAGATATCAAAAAAGATTTGATCGTTTGTGAAGTTGGAAGAAAGTCAAAAACCTTGGCAACTTCACGTAATTCTCTGAGAGGTCGGTTAGATTGTAATCTACTAAGGGCACTGCTTAAAGCACCAACGGGTGGTATAGGGCCATCAAGATTTGCAGTAGGTAATGAGACTTGTTTGTTGTCATTAAGGATTACTATCATGTCTGAATCTAAGTAACCGGCATTGTTCATGGCTTCATAAGCTTGGCCAGCTGTCATGGCACCATCACCTATAATAGCAACTACATCGTTTGTTCCTCCTTTTAAATCCCTTCCCACAGCCATTCCTGCTCATTTCACACCAAAGAAATAAGATATTTGAGGAAAAAAACAAACTTTTTGTTGAATAGACAAGTAAAAGTAAAGATAATGTTGGTAAATAGTAACCAAGTTTTGCAGTAGGTGGTACCTTAAACTTTTTCTCAAGAGGTTTAACGACTTAACTTCAAATTTTGTTCCATTCTTGCAAACTTTTGTACCATTGTTATGAAAATGTGTATTTTTCTTGCTATGGAGTTTGGACATATGACGTGGCAGGTTCATTGAAAGTTGAAACGGTTTCATTAAATAGTACCCAGGTTTCAGTTTTGTTCCAATGTTGTGAAAAAGATTGAACATTAAAGTGACAATGTCACTAACGAGTAACCAAGATTGTTTCATATTTTCATTATAGTGATATCTTGTTCTAGTGATGTTAGTATTTGCCATTTATGTTTGTTGTAATCATTACAACCAATCAATATCAATACTAGCATCACTACAATAGAACTTCACAGTAGAATAAAATTTCACAAAAATGAAACAATTGTGAAACTTAGTTACGAGTTAGTGAAATTTTGTGTCTAGTATTTCAACATTGGAACAAACCTGAAACTTGGTTACTATTTGATGAAAGTTTTTCAATAAACTCACCACGTTATATGTCAACAAAAGATACAAAATTTCATAACTATGGAACAAAATCCAATGTTAGGTGGTTAAACCTTGTACCTAGGTGGAACAAGTGTGAAATTTGGTAACTATTTAGTGACATTATCCCTTAAAAAGTAATATGAAACCAATAACATGATAAAGTTTAATGATTAAGTACAAAAAGTTAGTTAATTACCTAACCCTGCTGAAATGGTGGTGGAACTGTGCCCTGTGCCAAAACAATCATGCTCACTTTCAGACCGTTTGGTGAACCCTGCCAACCCGTTTGTCTGTCTAATTGTGTGCATTCGGTCCCTTCTTCCAGTCAAGATTTTATGTGGGTAAGACTGCAAAAACACAAATAATTCAATTTTGAATCCAAAGAGAACCATTTTCATATATGTTCTAAGGTAAAAATAGGGTATAGGCCAACGGGTCCCACAGCGAACATGATCAAGGGCATAAAAGTGATGTCATTATCAGTTAACACCTCTTACTGCTAGGATAAACATGTGGGACGAATTTGTAAATGTATAATACCATAATTTGTCACCTGATGACCAACGTCCCAAAGAATCTTGTCTTGAGGGGTATTGAAGACATAATGAAGTGCCACCGTGAGCTCAACAACACCGAGGCTTGAACCCAAATGGCCACCGGTTTTGGAAACGTTGAAGATGACGTCAGATCGAAGCTCATCAGCTAGTTGCTTCAATTCCTAATAAGAACAAAGGGTTTAAAATCTCAATTCCGTCACTGATTTGGGTATCTTTGACTTGGTAGTCAAACCAGTCTTTTATTTGAATCCAATTGACTTGATTATTTAACGTTTACTCTTGGTTTTAAGCAAATCGAGTAATATTATTGTAAAATTGGAAGGTGGGTAATATTAAGTATACCTTAATGGAGAGATTTTTCATGTGAATTGGGTAGTTGATAGTATCTAGAAGTGGTGTAGGAGGTCGCTGCGAGTAATACTCAGGTCTCTCCGACAGGGTCGCTCGAACCCCACCTGCTTTCTTACTCGCCTGCTCACAGCAATCAAAATTAGAATTCATATTAACGAATCAGAAGCTCAAACAAATCATGAAACTGAACGTATCAAACCTGATTGAATGGCTGGTGTGACGATTGAGGGTGTTGTAGATCCGCTCCAAAGAAGCAATGTTGAAGCACAGGAGTAGGTGAAGTAAGTAACCGGTGATTCAACTGTCCAGGGAATGCGAACGCACAAAGCGCCATCACAAAAAAGTGAAAAACACAGACGATTAAGCAGAATCAATACGGAAAAGGGAAAGAGCCAGAAATGTATGATCGTATCGCGGAAAAGGAGAGTTATCGGAGAGAAAATGGAGGTGTTTGAGTGGAAGAAAATGGTGTTTTGTGGCGGTATCAGCGACGGTGGTGGTGGTTGTAGTGGTGGCGGCAGTGCTAAATCCGGTGAGTGGGTGATGAAATGGAACTTGGTTTGATGCTCTGTAAATAGACAAGTGTGGGAGAAATGAAATCGTAAGCTGTTTTTTATTGGTCCACGTCAGGGGAAATCACATTGTATGGATAGCAAGCATTTGATGATAATGGTCAATCACTCACTTATTTATAATGATTATTTTATGAACTTGATACGTATAATAAAAACAAAGTCCATATAATTTTAAACTTGTTTCAAAAATTAAAATTTCATTTAAATGTTTTCAAAGCAAGTATGTATGTTTAAACGTGTTAAGTTGTTTATTGTTACTCTAAACATAGTAATAATTTAAATTATAATAAATGATATATAATGAACCATTTAATTTAAAAATATACTTTTTGAGTAATAAAGTCAACATATTCGGATCACAATTAGATTAAAATTAAACATTATTTTCAAGGGAATGATAATAACAAGTATCAACCTCCATTTGACATTTATTGCATCTAATTACAGCTAATTACATAACTATAGTTTTGATTTTTATATTTTTTTGATTTGCCTGATTATAGTTTTGGTTTCTATAATAGTTAAATTACAATATTTTAGTATGTATATCTTTTAACAAGTATCAACTTTTTCTATAATTTATATAATTATCATTTTGATTCTTATATTTTTTTTATTTGCATTAATTACACTTTTGGTTCCTATATTATAATTTTAGTTCTTATACTTTTTTATTACAATTATTACAATTACAATCCATGTAGTTTATGATTTATATTAAATACAATTTTGATCGCTATAGTTTTTAATTTAAGATAATTAGATTACAAAAATGATCTTTGTGTAAGAAAGCATTACGTAAATTGTGTTGAAAATACATGATTAACAAACTCGTCTGCAACGCGCAGGCGTCTCCACTAGTTTGCATAAAAGTTATCTTATTTTCATTTTTTTTATTTTGATACTCCATGCTGTTTTTCAATTATGATATTTTTAGTTTGTTTTAATTCTGAGTAATTGATTGGTTATCTAGTTGTCAGTTAATGTGTCACGCTATCATGGCACTCTTTGATAATATGGCATGTTGTCGTGTCTTTATTCGTTGACATCACATTGTGGGTGTCAAAATTGAAAAAAAAAAACTAAAATATAATGACTAGTCTGATAGTTATCTAAAAACATGATGATTTATGTGTAATTTAGTGTAATCAGAAACAAATAAAGTTTACATCACTACGTTTATTTAATTAATTTACCTAATATATAGACTCATTAAATATATTAGGTGTAATAATATAACTAATTTTCATAATACGTTCAAAGTATATATGGTTTAAGAGCTCGTTTAGATAATAATGTAATTAACAATTCCAATACATGTATTATTTATATGAATTCAACAAGTTTTAATAAAACGTGTTCTTTTTCTTGTATTACACCATATACTTTTTTCTTTTATTAAACCATATACTTTTCTCTTAACATACATTGCGTATACAATATCAATCTAAAGTTATATATATAAATGAATACGTAATTGTCAATAAATTATATTAAACATATCATGTTATAGGCGAATGTTCTATGAGATATTCATCTGCTAGTGGGTTCTCCAACCTAATTTGCCCCATTAATTCTTCAAAACATTGTGGATCTCAATCTTTATTAGTAGCCGAAAAAAAGATTTTAAAAGTGGGGATTTAAGATGGGAGGAAACAAATTCTGCAAATACTAAAACCAAAGATATAGCTTTTATAGTGGGATTTTCAACCTAATTTGCCCATTTAATTCTTCTACATTAATTCTTCAAAACGTTGCGTACATGGTGTTCTTTTTAGTTTTGTGCACATTTAAGCTCTATCTTAACATCAACATGTTCTATCTAACGCTTTTGAATAGTATAAAAAATATATATAATTAAAATATTAATAAATAAATTATTATATATAACTAATTTAATTTTATTAATTATAAAAAATAGTTTTCTACTAAATTTAAAAATTATTATAAAAAACTTTATAGTATTTATAAATATCTACAATCATCGATCTCATATATGCTTTTTTTACTTATACTTCCATTAATTATAACAAACAAAACCACTTAACTTAACATGCTTCAAGTATTAAATGCTTTTAGAAAAAAAAAAGTTAACTAATTTACTATCATATTTTTGAATTTTTCAGAAAGTTGGTTCATCTAATTTTGTTAAATTTAAAGCACATTTAATATTGATAAAAAACTATATATATATATATATATATATATATATATATATATATATATATATATATATATATATATATATATATATATATATATATATATATATATATATATATATATATATATATATAACACCACAGAACCACGTGAAAATTGCTCATGTTCATTTATGAATATGTTCTAGGGGTGTGACAAAAAACCGAAACCGAATAACCAAACCGAACCCAATAACGTTTGGGTTATTTGGTTTGGTTTATTTGGTTTTTGGTTAATTTAGTTTGGTTTTGGTTAAATTTTTATTAGTTTGGTTAAACCGAATAAGCAATCAAGTATATTTTTTTACACTTTATATTTATATATTAACACTTTACACTTTACGTTCGTTTGAATTAAACAAATGAATGTGGTATATGTATATGTTCTGTTTGGTATTCCACATCGATGCACAAAAAATTATGAAGACTTTACTTAGAAAATGGAAACTTAAGAAGGACATCACTGAGTAGTAGAAATTCATCAGCCTCTAACTAGGAAAAACAACATTTTTAAATCGGTTCAACCTAGGTTTGGACAAGATTTAGTTTTTGGCCAAGTCTTAGTACTTTATAATGAACTTATTTTTTGTTTGGTTTAACCGGTAAACCAAACCGAATAAACAGAAACTGATTAAACTGAAACCGATTTAACCGAAAATTATATGGTTTGGTTACGGTTAATTTAGAAATGTTAAAAAACCGAAAAAATCGAACCGATTTAACCGAAAACCGAAATAACCAACCGAATAACACTCCTAATATGTTCATCTATGAACATGAAAATTACATATGTTCATAAATAAACATAGACAATTTTCACGTGGTTCTGTGGTTAGATGATATAATTTGGCTCTGTGTGTTCTATCCACACACACACACACACACACATATATATATATATATATATATATATATATATATATATATATATATATATATATATATATATATATATATATATATATATATATATATATATATATATATATATATATATATATTTATATATATATATATAATGCAAGAAATTAAAATAAGTAATACTAAGTATAGAGTCCATATTACATTTTTAGTTCTTTGAATAACATTTGATGATATGCTTTAAAGATAAAAAGTATATGATTATTCAAATTAAGTATATACTATCGAGGACTAAAATGTAACAAATTAATAAGTCAAAATTTAATACAACTTTAAAGGGCACATATAGTTAACGGGGTAAAAGTGAATATTACTGAAGAAATGGGAGATGATAAGTATATAAAACACAAAACTCAAAAAACAAACATATGTTATGAGATTGATTCTAAATAATCAATTCCTCAAAAAACCTCTCATTTTATATGCTCTAAATATAATTAAGAAAATAAAATAAATATCCTTTAAATAAGGTATTTCTCTCGAACCATGTAGTCAAAATAGTTTGTACTCATGGGTTGCATGTAAATGAAATTTCATATTCTTTTTGATTTTGTGTAGTTTTAACTATTTGTATACTTAAGTGATCTAAAAACTCCTACTTTGATTATTTTCATTTTTATCATAAAGTTTTTAATACAAACCAATATTTTTGAGGTAATTTGTCAGTCCAAATCGACAAATTTACCCATTCATTATTTGATTTTAATTTATATTAATTTTATATGAATAAATCAACAATATCCATAAGGCCATAAGCATACTAGATGGGGCTATGACGTGTATGCACCATGCCCCACTCCTCTCTCTCTCTCTTATATGTCCTTCTTCATTCCTTCTTTTCTTATAAATATAAAACAAATTATTTAAAAATTAATTAAATTAGTTATGTTATTTAACATAAAACAATTTATTTAGAAAACAATTAATAGAAGTATCTTTCAATAACTGATTTTAAATTAAACAACAATTCCAATACATGTATTATTCATATGCATTCATCAAGCTTTGCTATAATTATGTTCTTTTTGTGTATTACACCCTATACATGTTGTAAACGATGCTCTTGACCTATATTTTTCATACAATATCAATATAAAGTTATGTATCAATGAGTACATAGTTATCAACAAATTATATTAAACATACCATGTTGTAGGCGAATGTTTCATGAGATATTCGTCTTCTAGTAGGTTTTTCCAACCTAATTTGCCCCGTTAATTCTTCAAAGCATTATGGATAGCAAGCTTTAACAGTATGCCAAAAACAATTTTAAAACTATCAGATGGGAAGAAATAAATTATGCAAATACTAAAAACAAAGATATAACTTTTATAGTGGGTTTTCCAACCTAATTTGCCCATTTAATTCTTCCACATTAATTCTTCAAAATGTTGCGTACATGGTGGTCTTTTCACTTTTGTGCTCATTTAATATCTATCTTCACGTCAACATTTTCTTTCTAATGCTTTTGAATCGTGTAAAAATAAAATTAGAGTAAATTACACGAATGGTCCCTGTGGTTTGGGGTAATTTGCGTGTTTGGTCCCTAACTTTTTTTTAACTCGGACCGTCCCTATGGTTTGATTTTGTTGCGCGCTTGGTCCCTAACCGACTTAAAATGACTATTTTACCCTTAATAATGTATTTTTATTTTGTTAATTCATTTCTTATTAGCTTAGTTATTATTAAATAAAATAAATAATTATTAATATATTGTTTGTAATGAGAACCATCTCCGCCAATTTCCGTCACCATCTCCGGCCAGTTACCCTCACCATCTCCGGCCAATTTCCGTCACCATCTCCGGCCACAAATACAGTACACCTTAAACTCAACAGAAACTAGCCTAATGTTGAACCATAATTCTGATATACATGTAAAATACAAACCTGCAACTCTAATCCAACACAAAATTCGAAATCGAATTAGAAATTCAAATCCAAAACCAAACCCAGGTGAACCAATACATAAAAATCAAAATATGATCCCGATTACAAATCAATAAATAAATAACAAAACCTAAACCTCCATTGCCGGTGAATCGATCGTGGATGCAAATCGACTGTCTTCGGATTTGGTTGCATCTGGTTGGGAACAAGAGAGAAAAAGAGAAAAGATGAAGGTCTGATATACATGTAAAACACGAACGTGCAACTCTAATTCAACACAAAAATCGAAATCGAATCAGAAATTCAAATCCAAAACCAAATCTAGGTGAACCAATACACAAAAATCAAAATACGATCCCGATTACGAATCAATTAACAAATAACAAAACCCAAACCTCCATTGCCTGTGAATCCATCATGGATGCAAATCGACTGTCTTCGGATTTGGTTGCATCTGGTTGGGAACAAGAGAGAAAAAGAGAAAAGATGAAGGTTTTCTTACGATCGAACCCACTCAAATCATGGTTCAATACCGAATAGTCGGATCAGATCTAGAACTCCAGTCCCTCGATTGAGGTCGAACTGGAATCGATCATATGCGTCTTTGTCTGTGAATCAATCGTTTGCGTCTTTGTCTTGATCGGTAAACAGATAACTCATTTTGTTTTGAAAGTTTTGATGAGCACCCTTCCTTGGATCAGATCGATGGAGTTTTGAATCGGAGAGAGAAAGGAAGTGATAGAGAGAAATAAAGAGAGTGAGAGAGACACGTGAGAGGATGAGAGGGAGAGAGGCGGATTCTAGGGTGGGTATGGGGAACTTTTTTTTTAATTTAAAAATAATAAATCAGTAATAGAAAAGTAAAAAAAATAACTAAGGGTAAGATAGTTATTTTAAGCCAATCAGTGACCAAGCACGCAATAAAATCAAACCATAGGAACTGTCCGAGTTAAAAAAAACTTAGTGACGAAACGCGCAAATTACCCAAACCACAGGGACCATTCGTGTAATTTACTCATAAAATTATATAATTAAAATATTAATAAATAAATACTATTATGTATAACTAATTTATTTTTATTAATTATAAAAAATAGTTTTATGCTAAACTAAAAAATTAATATAAAGTGTCGGCATTATCTTGATTCATAAAAAATAGATTAAAAGATTGAAGTTAAAAACTTTATAGTATTTATAATATCTATGTTGTTCAAAAAAAAAAAGTATTTATAATATCTACAATCATCGACCTCATATATACTTTTTTTACTTATAGTTACATTAATTTTAACAAACAAAACCATTTAACTTAAACAAGCTTCAAGTATCGAATGCTTTTAGAAAGAAAAAAAAGCTAATTATATATATATATATATATATATATATATATATATATATATATATATATATATATATATATATATATATATATATATATATATATATATATATATATATATATATATATATATATATATATATATATATATATATATAAAATTAGGATCGAGTGAGAACTCAAATTTCGGTGAGGACTGTGAGGAAAAATCTGGACCTCTAATCTTAAAAAATGGGTGGCTAAGATTCATTGTGAAAAAATTGACACATCTTAAAAGCTTGGGGGCTAGTTATCTAAAAATTAAAACTAATGGGTGGATAAGACAAATTAAGAAGGGTAATATAGTAAGCTGATCAAGTACCCCACCCCCTATTGCGACACTTGTCACAATCTCGTTTGTTGAGTTTTTTTTATTCAACCATCTTTGTTTTTTGGTCATAAATTTTTTTTTTCTTTGTAAAAAAAATTCTGAAAAAACCAAAGTTCTTAAAATTTAATTCTCTACAAAACAAGCACCATCATGAAAATTTGAAAAATAAAATATTTTTTATTTTTTATTTTTATAAAAAATCAAAAATTAAAAAAAATCTCCAAAAATTATAAAAATTTAAGGGATCATTATAGATGTTATATTAGTAAGTTAGCAAAAAGAATTTTTTGAAAAAAAGGTTTTTTAAGTGTTCATTTTTATATTTTTAAGTAAAAAACTCATCAAAATAGCAAAAACATATACATAATTCAAAAACATTAGGAACCAAAATATGTTTTATGATTCAAACTATTATAAACTAATTATTTTATGAATCAAAACTTATTAAAATACCAAAAAAATATACATGATCCAAAAATATATGTTTTATGATACAAAACTTATGATTCAAGATTCAAAATTCGTCATGATCCAAGATCCAAAACTTGTTATGATCCAAAATGAGTTAAAAAACATACAACGACAAAAGTAAAAAAACAACTGGAAAAAACGAAAAAAACTGAAATAAAAACAAAAACTGAAAAAAAAAACTAAAAATAATATTTAAAAACTAATAAAAACGAAAAAAATAAAAACCCGACTAAATTATATTGTACGGACTGAGTAACATATGATTATATCCTCGAATGCGTATTATGTTCCATGGACGAGCGTCGCATGCGATTACGTCAAATCCAATAATTACGTTTGACGCTATTGCCCTTAAGGAAACGAGTAGACGATAATTTTTCCTCGCAGTTCTCACCAAAATTGAAGTATTCACCAGATCCGGACCCTATATATATATATATATATATATATATATATATATATATATATATATATATATATATATATATATATATATATATATATATATATATATATAGAGGGAAAAAGTGAATATACTATTGTTATGTATATAAACATGCTTATTAAACCTCCGTTATAACGTCGTATTACATATATATCACTTATTTTCCTATATTGTATTCTTTCTTCCTTGATTATATGTTCGACTCAACAATTATTTAATCTCGATCATGTCTTCCTCCTTCAACGATTCTTTAGTCCCGATACGACTTTCTGCAGGTCTGAAGGAAGAAGAAAGAATCATTGAAGACGGAAGGACACGATCGGGATTAAGAAATTGTTGAGTCGAACAAAAATTCAATAAAGAAAGAACACGTGAATAAGAAAATAATCGATATACATGTAAACCGACGTTGTATTGAGGGTGTAGTACGCAAGCTTATATACATAACAGCAGTACATTCACTTTTCCCACACATATATATATATATATATATATATATATATATATATATATATATATATATATATATATATATATATATATATATATATATATATATATATATATATATATATATATATATATATATATATATATATATATATATATATATATATATATATATATATATATGTAGGTTCGAATACATCCAACAATTATTGTGTGATTGTAGGACCAATTGTGGTCAAATCATTTATAAAGGGTATTATGGTAAATCAATATTATAATTAATTAAAAATCAAATATATAATCTCAGGAACACGTTTTCTCACTCATCGAGCCCTAAACACCCATCATCATCCTTACCCCCTTCCACCATTTTCACTCTACCGGAATCAATCGTTCACCGCCGTCATTTATTGTCTTCAACCGCAAATCAGCACCACCGCCGTCGGATGTTATTTAGCACTACCGCCGTCGCAGAGGGTTTTGACGGAAGAGGATTTTGACAGAAGCGAGGGTTTTGACGGAAATAAGCACCACCGTCGTCGGAAATCAGCACCACCGCCGTCGCAACCATGGTCGTCGCAAAATCAGACCACCGCCGTCGTAGAGGATTTTGACGGAAGCGAGGTTTGTGATTTTCAGGTGTAAGATTGAATGTTTGATCATTCTCCGAGAATAGTTGATGTTTTTTAGCACTGTAATTTTTTTATCAAAATGCATTCTCTGATAATGGTTCACATTAACCACAATTGTTTTGTGAAAAATTGATCAGATAACACGTTCCTTACATTTACTGATAAATATTCTCAAAGAATGAAAGTGTTATGGTTTCCATTCTCAGAGAATGCACATGTGCTACTATTACATATTATCACAGTGAACAATGAATGAATAACATTTTCAAAGGCATTCTCAAAGAATACTCATTCTTAGAGAATTGTTCATGTTCATTCTCAGAGAATGGTTCATATTAACTCAATTTCTTTTTTTTTTTACATATTCTCAGAGAATGGTTTATATTAACCAATTTCTTATATTTTTTACATATTCTCGCATCCTAAAAATCCTCAATCTCGCATCCTGAAAAATCCTCAATCTCGAAGTCATGAACTGATGCGTCTTCCTGCCATTGTTGATTTCTGATGCATGCACCTCTTGAAGAATGCAGTCGCGGAAGAATTGTTCTTGTCGGAGTTGAATCGGAATATCGGATTGTAATTTTTTTGATCGTGTAATTGGATTCTCTGATGATTGTGTGTTATTGTAACCGATTACAAATCATGCCCGTGATATAAGGAAACTAAGATTACATGTCGTTGTTATAGCTTGGGTTATATTATTATTATACCCTTAATCGTATTTTTTTTAATTAAAATAATTAAATTCTTTAATTTTATTTACAATAATGCCATTTCATCATATTCATTAATTCTCTCAATCTAACGGTCCAAATTCTGTCCTACAATCACACTATAATTAAATAATTCATTTAATACTAACTATATATATATATATATATATATATATATATATATATATATATATATATATATATATATATATATATATATATATATATATATATATATATATATATATATATATATATATATCAGTGTTGTAAAAGTCGGCTTAGGCGGCCGCCTAGGCGGGTCTAGGCGGCAAAATTTTCAAATTTTCAAATTTCAAAATTTCAAAATTTTCAAAAATTTTCAAATTTTAAAAATTTTCAAAAATTATCATATTTTCAAAAAAAAAATCAAATTTTAAATTTTTAAAATTTAAAGTTAGAAATTGTCATTAATTATGATAATCGGTGGCTAAGTTACAATTATCGATGATTAAAATGATAAAAAATGTTATTAATGAGTCTAAACATTCAAATGTTTGATGACTTACATATTTTAACACTTTGATTTGTAAATTTTTATACTTATTTATTCATTTTGTAAGGATATATGTAATATCTAAATTTTAAAAAATAAATTTTGTTACAATTAATACTCCCAGCCTAGGCGCCGACTAGTCCTCGCCTAGACCGACTAGTCCTAGGCCCCAGTCGACCGCCACCGACTAGCGACTCTTACAACCTTGATATATATATATATATATATATATATATATATATATATATATATATATATATATATATATATATATATATATATATATATATATATATATATATATATATATATATATATATATATATATAGGGTCGAGATCATGAGAGAACCTAAAAAACCTTAGGAACCTAGGAACTTTTTTTATACACAATATTTTTCAAAAAAAATTGCATCCAATTTTTTTATTTAAAGCGTCTAAGAGATTTCTAAACCTTAAACCCTAAACCCTAAACCCTAAACCTAAACCCTAAACCCTAAACCCTAAACCTATATGAAAAAATAATAATAATAAATGATTTTTTTTGCATCCAATTTTTTTATTTAAAGCGTCTAAGAGATTTCTAAACCCTAAACCCTAAACCTAAACCCTAAACCCTAAACTCTAAACCCTAAACTCATATGAAAAAAAATCAAAAAAATGATTTTTTTTTGAATTTTTTTTTTGAAATCTTCTAGACGCATCATAACAAAAATTTTGGTATATATTTTTTTTGAAAAATATTGTGTAGAAAAAAAGTTCATAAAATGGGTTCTTAGGTTCCTAGGCTTTTTTAGGTTCTCAATTGAACTTTACCCTATATATATATATATATATATATATATATATATATATATATATATATATATATATATATATATATATATATATATATATATATATATATATATATATATATATATATATATATATATATATATATATATATATATATATATATATATATATATATATATATATATATATATATATATATATATATATATATATATATATATATATATATATATATATATATATATATATATATATATATATATATATATATATAGAACTAGGTTATATTACGGACAACCGTTATTGTGAGACCGTGCGGACAGTGCTATTCTGTGAGAAATGACGATTAGAATATTTTTTTATTGGTAATATTAATACTAAACAAACATATTCTCATAGAATTATTTCTATTATAACGTATTTTCAATCATTATCATTCGTTTTAGTGTTTCACACATTCTGATTCACTCATTCTCATTCTGACAGAATGATAATCATAAAAACTTCATATAACCCGTATAAATGATTTAATAACAATAATTCTATGAGAATATGTTTGTTTCGTATTCATATTACCATAAAAAGATATTCTATTCGTTATTTCTCACAAAATAATAGTGTCCGCACGGTCTCACAATAACTGTTATCCGCAATATATATATATATATATATATATATATATATATATATATATATATATATATATATATATATATATATATATATATATATATATATATATATATATATATATATATATATATGAAATTAAAATAAGTAATATCAAATATAGAGACATATTACATTTTTAGTTTGAATACCGTTTGATGATATGTTTTAAAGATAAAAAGTATATGAATATTCGAATTATTAAATATATACTATCGAGGATTAAAATGAAACAAATTAATCAGTCAAAATTCAATAGAACTTTAAAGGGTGCATATATAGTTAAGTGGGTAAAAGTGAATATCACTGAAGAAATGGGAGGGGATAAGTATATAAAACACAAAACTCAAAAAACAAGCATATGTTATGAGATTGATTCTAAATAATCAATTCCTCAAACAAAAAAAAACAAAAAAAAAAACCCTCTCGTTTTATATGTTAAAAATATAATTAATAAAATAAAATAAATACCCTTTAAAATATTTATCTCGAACCAGATAATCATAATGCTTTATACAAATAGGTTGCGTGTATGTAGTTTTAACTATTTGTATAGTTAATTGATCTAAAAACTCTACTTTGATTATTTTCAATTTTGATCGTAATGTTTCTAACACAAACAAATATTCTCAAGGAAATTTTTTACTCTAAAGCTACAAATTTACCCCTTCTTAGATTTTTTGATTAATCTTCATTATTTGATTTTAATTTATATTAATCTTATATAAATAAACCAACGATATCCATAAGGCCATGAGACATATGAGCATCAAAGGTCATGGGGCTATGACGTGTGACGTGTCTGCACGATAACACAACTGCTTCTATATGTGCGATTAGGGGTGAGCATGGTGCGGTTATTGCGGTTTTTCGGCTAAAACCGTACCACAAACCGCAAAGTGCGGTTATTAAATATCAGAAACCGCACCGCGCGGTTTTTCTTGCGGTGCGGTTTTGCGGTTATTATGCGGTTTTTATGTGGTGCGGTTTTTTTGCGGTTTTTAACCGCAAATGTGGTGCGGTTTTTTTTGCGGTTTTTTTTTTTTGCGGTTTTTAACCGCACATATATTACTTGAAGTAAAATACAACCTCAAAATTCATAAAATGTTTTACATCATAATAAAATACAACCATCATTTTACTACTAATTGTTTTACATCAACAAGAAAATGTTTACTACTAATTGTTTTACATCAAAATTCATAAAACATCAATCAACCTCCAAGTCCAACCATCTTCCAAATCCTTGCCCCTGAAAGTCCATAAATATTAGCAACAAGTCAGCAACCAACAAAACCAAGTAATATGTTTTAAATATGCGGTGCGGTGCGGTTAATTTGCGGTTTTTCTAAAACCTAAAACCGAACCGCACCGCAAAATTGCGGTTTTTTCAAAACTAAAAACCGCACCATCGGTTTTTGATGCGGTTTCGGTTTTTCGGTTTCGGTTTTTGCGGTTTTTTAGCGGTTTCGGTTTTTCGGTGCGGTTTTTGCTCACCCCTATGTGCGATGGTCAAACAACAGAAATTGATTATCATGCATCGTGTATGACTCCTCTCTCATATTTCCTTCTCCATTCCTTCTTTTCTTATTAATATAAAACAAATTATTTAAAAAATAATTAAATTAGTTCTGGTACTTAACATAAAACAAATTATTTAGAAAACAATTAATAGAAGTATCTTCCAATAACTTATTTGAAATTAAACAACAATAAGTTTATGTTACTATTACGTTTAAAGTTTTTTTAATAAAAAATATTAAGTATTTATGATGTTGTATTTATATTTATATTTTTTTTTAAGTTTAAGTGTTTTAAATATTGATAAATAGTATTTGTATCAAGAATTTGTTGGGCAGTTACAAACACATATTGCTCGATAATCACAAATTTATTTCGATTTAAGAAAGTTAATATGCTAAAAGCGTGGAAAATTATCATGTATTAAACCCTAATCATACTATTTCCACGAAATCTTTTCAAGCTAGAAATTTTCAAATTCAATGTAATGAATTGCAGACTTATAGAACTCGTGAACAAATTCCATAATATTGTATTTCATGATCTCCCGATCCTTTTCATAAAACTAAAGGTGAGACAAACTTGCTGTGGTGCTTTTTCACTACCATCCTACCAAATAGCATCCTTCATTTCTTGCATAACGAAACTCGGATCCAAAAAAAAAAAAGTTTGAATCAATGACAAGCACTTGAACTATGGGCTTCAGCTTTGAATCCGAACACCACCAAATTTTCTAAATTTTTCTATAAAAAATAAAAAAAATGCTTCATTAACATGTACAGGGTCAATAATCTAATCCCATTGGAACGTGATCTGCAGGTAGACAATTCATCCCCTACGATTTTGGTTGAGAATAGCGTGAAAGAATTTTAAGTGTTCATCTCCTTCAGTTCTTGTTTAACCTTAACCTTTTGTGCAACATCAAGAATTTCTTTAATAACATGACATGCTAACGTGTTGTTATTTGGTGTGGGTGTCAAAATTCAAATTTTAATATATATATGATTTCACTTAAATGTTCAAAACAAGTACATATGTTAATCGTGTTAAATTGGTTACAGTTACTATACAAATAGTAGATAATTTAATGTAAAATGTAACATCCATATTTTGGAGCTAGATGTTTTTAGTTGAAGTATTTGAATTTTTCGGATTTTTTAATAGAAACTTTAATTAAAAAGTGTTTAAACGTAAATTTTTATGAAGTTTTGATATAAACTTTAATTTTAAAAGAATTATATATTTTATAAAAAGTGCTATATTATTTTATATATTTTCTTAATTATAGGTCATTTAATTTTGAATATTCCTTAATTATAGGTTTGTTAATTTTAGATAATAATTAAATTCATTTTAAAATTTCAAAATTGCCCCCATGAAATAATAGGAGTCATTGGACCACATTTCGTTCATATATTCACATAATAGTTTTGGTTTATACAAGATTTTAAAATAAGTATATTTAATGTAGAGTCCATATTACGTTTTTAGTTCCTCAAATAGTATTTAATGATATACTTTGAAGATTAAAATTATATGATTATTACGAATTTTATATTTAATATCAATGATTAAAATAAAATAAATTAGTTAGTCAAAAATTAATACAAATTTAAAGGACGTATATGGTTAAGGAGGTAAAAGTGAATATTATTGAAGAAATTGGTGGGATGGGGATTATATAAAACACAAAACTCAAAAATAAAACATATCTTATGAGATTGATTCTAAATAATCAATCTCTAAAGAAGCTCTCATTTGGTATGCTCTAAATATAATTCGCAAAATAAATATATTTTAAAAAGAATATTTATCTCGAACAATATAGTTACAATGGTCTTTACTTGTGCGTTGCTTGTAAGTAAAATTTTATATATTTTTAAGTATTTGTATATTTAAGTGATCTAAAAACTCCTATTTTGATTATTCTCAATTTGGATCGTGAATTTTTTTAACACAAATAAACCCACATTTTCTAGGTAATTTTTCATTCTATATAAGTGTTAGCTAAATAAAATATCTAATTTAATGTTATGTTTTACTATTATTATTGTTAGATAAGTTAAAAACTATGTTTTGGATACTTTTAGTTATTTATTTATTTTAGAAAAATAGTTTTAGACATTTTTGAATTTACTTGATATTTAACATCGTATTTATATTAGAAAATTAAATTCATCATGTTGGAAGTTAAAGAGCTAGTACTAAAATTAAATTAAGACAAAATTAGAGAAACATGCATGGTTTATAAAAAATTACAACTTTATTTCAAGTTTGCATTTCGTTACATTGGTAGTCTTACGATATCCTTGTATTGCGATTTCAGTCATGCTAGTTTTATTTTGCTTTATACATGATTTAAAATTACAAATTTACCCGTACTTTGATTTTAAATTAATATTTGTTGTTTGATTTTTAATTGTTGTAAAATACGACGGATCCGAATTGACTTTAGACAATATTAGCTCAATGCGGAATAGGATCAAAATTATCAATAGATAATAATCACAACGAAAAATACGAATGAAGTAATAAAATAGAGACACGGGGATTTACGTGGAAAACCCAAATCGGGAAAAACCACGGGCGGAGGAAGCCGAGAACCAATTCACTATATTTTGTGGTGTTTACAAAATATTTGAAGAATATAAAAATACAAAGAGTTTATAAAACTCTTATGTATTTACAAGAGAAGAAATTGGATTTGAGAGTCGTGTTTTGATGTTTTTGGTGTGGTTTGCATCAATGATCTTCTAACCTATTTATACTAAAATTTCTACATGCCATTTAAGAAAAAAATGGCTCATATGTTGAATTCTTTACAAGCCACATTTGAAAATTGATTAGCAGCCATTTAAAAATAAGTGTTGCAGCCACATCTTTGAATATCATCTTTAGCAGCCATTTGAAAATAAGTGTTGCAGCCTTTGAATAAAAGATTGTTGAATTTTGAAGACATATTCTTCAATCTCCACCTTGACTTCAAAATGGAACAAAACTTGTATACCCATTTGGTAAAACCAACAACTCTTCAAACTTCAAAACTCCATAAGGAATTGCAATCACCATATAGAGAAAAATTGATCCTGAAAAATGAAATACTTCCTCCACCACGAGCCTAATCAGGCTCAAATACGATCAGAAACACCCACCAAATCCAAACATGTTTTGAACTTGGCTATTGGAAGACTTTTAGTGAACATATCAGCGGGATTATCATTGGTGCTGATCTTGTTTACCGTAATTTCGCCTTTAGCAATAACATCTCTGATGACGTGATAACGAACATCAATATGCTTCGTTCGATCATGGAACATTTGATCATTTGTCAGAAATATTGCACTTTGATTGTCACAAAAAACAGTTTTAACGGATAACTTGTTTGAAAGCTCACCTATCAACCGTTTCAACCAGAGGGCTTCTTTCACTGCTTCCGTAACAGCCATGTATTCGGCTTCGGTGGTGGATAACGCTACGGTGGACTGTAACTACGCTTTCCAGCTAATTGCGCAATCACCCAAAGTAAATACGTACCCTGTAATCGATCGTCTTTTATCCAAGTCCTTTGCATAATCAGAATCCACATAACCAAGTACTCCACTATCGGTTTTGCCAAACCGCAGACATGAAGAGGAAGTACCTCGCAAGTACCGAAAAATCCATTTAACAGCAGCCCAATGCTCTTTTCCTGGATTCGCCATGTATCTGCTCACCATGCTTACCGCATATGACAAATCTGGACGTGTACAAATCATAGCATACATAAGAGATCCTACAGCGCTGGAGTATGGTACCTTTGCCATGTATGCTAGATCTTCTTCGGTGGTAGGACTTAAGGCGGATGATAGCTTGAAGTGGGCTGCGAAAGGAGTGCTGACTTCTTTTGCATCATACATATTGAAACGGTGCAGAACCTTCTCAATGTAGCTTTGTTGAGAAAGGTATAGAGTTCTTGCACTGCGGTCTCGCACTATTTCCATTCCTAGAATTTTCTTGGCAGCACCCAAGTCCTTCATATCGAACTCAGCATTCAACTGGTCTTTTATCTTTTGAATCTCCTTTATATTCTTTGCTGCAATTAACATGTCATCAACGTATAAAAGTAGATAGACCATTGAGCCATCGTCACACTTCTTGTAGTAAACGCAGCTGTCGTAGGTGCACCTTTTCAGCTTGTGACTGGTCATAAATGAGTCAAACCTTTTATACCATTGTCGCGGAGATTGCTTGAGGCCATAAAGAGATTTCTTCAATTTGCACACGTAGCTTTCCTTGCCAGGAGCTACAAAACCTTCAGGTTGTTGCATATATATCTCTTCCTCAAGCACACCATTTAAGAATGCTGTAGTAACATCAAGTTGCTCTAACTCATAGTCACGAGAGGCAACTAATCCCAACAAGACACGTATTGACGTGTGTTTCACAACCGGAGAGAAAATGTCGGTATAATCAATACCTGGGATTTGACTGTAGCCCTTGGCTACTAAACGAGCTTTGTACCTCGGTTTGTCACCGGGATGAATAGCCTCCTTCAACTTGTAAACCCATTTACATTTAACTGTCTTCTTACCCTTTGGAGCCACAACGAGATCCCATGTGCCATTTTTATGAAGAGATTCCATCTCATTGTGCATGGCAACCATCCACTCATTCGAGTTTTTAGAATTTATGGCTTCGTTGTAGCTTATAGGTTCCAAAACAGATTCTACTTCACTTGCAACGGTAAGAGCATATGCGACAGAATTTACTTGAGCATACCTCTTTGGAGGTACAATCTGTCTGCGTGGTCTATCCCTTGCAATGGATGGGCTCGGAGGTTGAGATGGAGTTGCAGTGGTCTCATGGAGAGTAGTATGTTCACTGCTTGAAGGTTGAGACACTGCAGGAACCTCATGAGTCATATCGGTGGAAGAGTTAAAAGATAGCTCCACCTCCAATTGTGCTTTGTATTTTTCTCCCAATTTTTCATCTTCTTTGGTCTGAACGTTGGTTGTTGAATGGAGCATAGCTTTTTCATCAAAGGTCACATCTCTTGATGTAATGACTTTCATAAGCTCCGGGCTCCACAATTTGAACCCTTTCACTCCTGTCTTGTATCCAATAAAAATGCACTTAATGGCTCTTGGTTCTAATTTGCCATTATCAACCCGTGCATATGCTGGACATCTAAACGGTATTAATTTTGTGTAGTCAGCAGGCTTACCAGACCATAGCTCAAACGGAGTCTTCTTTCCAATAGTACGAGAGGGGGAGCGGTTGATAATATAGCATGCGGTGGAAGCTGCTTCGGCCCAAAAAGACTTTGGTAGCTTCGAGTGAGAGAGCATGCATCGGACCTTCTCCATGATGGTACGGTTCATTCTTTCCGCAACGCCGTTCTGCTGTGGTGTGTGGACTACAGTGCGGTGACGTGTAATCCCTTCCTTACGGCAATAGGAGTTGAATTCTTCTGAGCAGAATTCCAGTCCATTATCGGTGCGAAGGTATTTTACTTCAAAACCAGATTGTTTTTCAACTAACACTTTCCAATCCCTAAAGGTTGAAAATACTTCTCCCTTTGTCTTTAAGAAGAACGACCATACCTTCCTGGAGAAGTCGTCAATAATAGTGAGCATATAAGAGGCTCCACCTTTCGATGTAACCTTTGTTGGTCCCCATAAATCTGAGTGTATGTAGTCGAGTGGTCCTTTTGTCGTATGTTTGCCACTGATAAAACTTACTTGCTTCTGCTTTCCGAACACACAATCTTCACAGAATTCAAGCTTAGTTGATTTATGCTCCCCAAGTAACCCTCTTCGGCTTAGTTCACTCATACCGTGGTATGACATGTGACCGAGCCTGAGATGCCATAGGCGAGAATGATCAACATTGGAGAGGGATTTAGAACTAACCGAGGCTTCGCCAGAAATAACTTGTCTGTCCATAATGTAAAGGTTCGCGGATCTCCGAACTCCTCGGATGACAGTCGAATCGTCTTTGAAAATATGGACCTTCCCGTGTTTGCCGACAAACTCGTAACCTTTCTTCTCAAAAGTACCGAGGGATAGTAAATTTCTCCTAAGACCGGAGACATGCTTCACATCTTCAATTGTTCGAACAACACCATCGAACATGCAGAACCTGACTGTACCATGTCCAATAATACGGCACGAAGTATCGTTGCCCATCAAGACATGTCCTTGGTTAACATTTTCATATGTATGAAAAATACTCCGGTTGGAGCTCATATGAAAAGTACATGCTGAATCAAGAACCCACTCGCTCATGGTAATTAAACCGAAGTCTGAAACGGATAGAAGCTCGCCATCGGAACCAGTTTCGGCTACATCAGCTTCTACGGTAGTACCTGCTGGTTTACCATTCATGGTTGCCTTCTCCTTCTCCTTGTTTTTCAACTTGTAACATTCATCGATCAGATATCCCTTTTTATGACAATAATTACAATATTTGCGCTTGCCTTTGGACTTAGATCTAGATCGGTTTTGTGAAGAATTACCTCTCTCGTTGGGTCTCCCTCTAATGTTGAGACCTTCGGCTTTTGAATCGTTGCTGATGCCACTAATAATCTGCTTCATCTTTTCTTTTGAATCAAGAGCGGTCATTATCTCATTCAAGACAAGAGTGTCTCGACTATAGATAATGGTATCACGAAAGTGTTCATAGGAATCTGCGAGTGATGATAATAAAAATAGCGCCAAATCTTCATCTTCATATTTGACGTCCATATTTTCCAGATTTCCTACAAGCTCTTTAAAAGTAGAGAGGTGATCAGATAAAGAACTTCCCTCGCCCATCTTGAGGTTGAAGAGTCGTTGCTTCAGGTGTAGCTTGTTTGGCAAGCTTTTCGTCATTAGTAGTTGTTCAAGTTTTAGCCAGAGAGCCGCCACAGATGTCTCTTTCAGTACATCTTGGAGAACGTCGTTGGATAGATGCAGACGGATCTGCGACGACGCCTTCAAATCTTTCATTTCCTTTTCTTCAGTTGACCAAGTTGCCGGCATTTTCTCCATTCCTAACAGTGCTTTGTGGAGATCCATCTGAATGAGAATATCTCTCATCTTTACTTGCCACAGCGGAAATCGGGTATTCCGATCTAGCAGCGGAATATCGTATTTCATCGAAGACATGATTAATTACTTGATAAAATGATCCCGATAAGCTAATATCAAAACCCGGATGCTCTGATACCAATTGTCTAAAGTCAATTCGGATCCGTCATATTTTACAACATTAATTTATATTAATCTTATATAAATATATCAAGGATATCCATAAGACCATGAGGCATAATAGCATCAAAGGCCATGGGGCTATGTCATGTCCTCGGTTCCTTCGTGGTAATACCACTCCTGCTATTATACGCAAACTCAGCCAAAAGCAAATGATCGTCCCAGCTACCTCATAATCAATTACTAAAGCTCTAAGCATATATTCCAACATCTGTATAGTTCTCTCGGTTTGGCCGTTGGTCTGCGGATGGTAAGCCGTACTCATCAAGGCTTTGGTACCCAAGTGTCTTTAAAACTCTGCAAAAAAGCAAAGTAAAACGGCTATCATGATCGGAGACGATCAAGATCGGTACTCTGTGTCGTCTCATCACTTCTCTAATATAAATATGTGCCAGTTTGGATGCTTGGTAATCCTCTTGTATAGGAATGAACTGTACTGATTTGGTCAATCTATCAACAATCACCCAGATAGAATCGAACCCTCACGGAGTTCGAGATAACTTAGTGATAAAGTCCATAGAAATCTCATCCTACTTTTTCATCGGTATTAGCAGTGGCTATTGGGATTTGATCACATAAACATATGCAGTCGACGAATAACAAGATCAAATCACTGAATTATAGCAAGAAAACATAAACATAATGTATCTCAGGATTATCTATTGTCTTGAATCAGATGGACAACATCTTGCAAAGGATGAACAGGATCCAAAGTGTGAATCCCTCTAATGACTCATACCCAGGAACACCAGAAAACCAGACATATCAGAACATCCACTTGGGAAGGATGCAAAATCCTCAAACCCTAGAGAGGGATGAGGAATTTCGCAGAAAGGGAGGAGGGGAGGAGTTGGTGGCTCCTTTGTGAGGAGGGATGAGGAATTTCACGTTGGGTGGCCTAAAACGGACAATATTGTGATACGTACGAATGGGGGATGTTACAGATGGTATCAGAGCTTGGTGCACGAGGTCGGTGCGTTCGACGGGGGCGTCGAACCCTGTAGTGGGGGGGGGGGTGAATGGGGAAGGATCCCTGATCCTACATCGACCGGGGAGGAGAACTAAGCATCTCCTTATAAGGTGTGTGGATACCTCCCTATCACAACGCGTTTTAAAGCCGTGAGGGCAGCAGATCCCATAAGAACTTTGCAGTTAAGCGTGTCCGGGTGGGAGAAATCCCATGATGGGCGACCCCCTGGGAAGTTTTCATGCTGGGTGGCCCAAAGCGGACAATATTGTGATACGTGCGATTGCGGGATGTTACAGATGGTATCAGAGCTTGGTGCACGAGGTCGGTGCGTTCGACGGGGGCGTCGAACCCTGTAGTGGGGGGTGAATGGGGAAGGATCCCTGATCCTACATCGACTGGGGAGGAGAACTAAGCATCTTCTTATAAGGGGTGTGGATACCTCCTTATCATAACGCGTTTTAAAGCCGTGAGGGCAGCAGATCCCATAAGAACTCTGTAGTTAAGCGTGCTCGGGTGGGAGAAATCCCATGATGGGTGACCCCTGGGAAGTTTTCACGCTGGGTGGCCCAAAACGGACAATATTGTGATACGTGCGATTGGGGGATGTTACACAAACTTAGGAGCCTTTTGGCGGCTGCACACCTTTTGGCGGCTGCACACCCTGGACTTTGTTTCCATTGATTAAACCTTTAATAAATTACAATCCAGTCCCTTTAATTGATTCTAAATTGATTCTAAATTAATTTATCAATTAATTTATTGATCTAGTTTTAATTAATTTATTTCTCAATAAATTAATAAACTAATCATTCCCTTTTACATTTTCTGACTCTGTTTGGTTTTTCTAGGTCATGAGGGCAACCCAGAAGGACTCTACCATTATCAGACATATTAGCACAAGTTGATGACCTTGGACATCATTCCAACAGTCTCCTACTTGGACAAGTTGTCAACTTGTGTGGTCTCAATATTATCTGACAATTAGCAGAGCGTGTCATCCTATGCAACTACCGAACTCTGATCAAAGAAAAGAAATGACACCTTAGATAGGTGATCAATTATTCCTTCTACAAGCTATCGTGTGAACCTGGACCATGGATAAGGTCAAGTCCAAAGGTTGAAAATTTTATTTCTCGATAGAGATTTATGATGACTCTGTCAGACTACTGATCGATCACATCAATCCAGTCTGGGTTTGGCCAAACACTTAATGTCAACATCAAAGCATCGAGGGGCCTAAAGATATCGCTTCTCCTTGTTAGGTCAGAAGGAACAGATAAACTTTGACTACATAGTCTTTGTCTATTTCATCATATCATACCCGAACATACCTTTTATAACTACTAGTTACTAATAGCGTTTGAGTAGACCAAACTATGACAGAATCATAGTGCAGATCCCTCATGTATCTCGGTTTGAAGAATAAAAGATATTATCATCCTAGATTACATGTGACTTAATCCATGAAGTAATCTCTAGGTGCGGGTTGTTCCAATATTTGAATCTCTATCAAGTACTCATTAGGGCTACTCGCAATCATCATAATATGTCTAATCTCTATAGACAATCTACTAACACTCCATGATAGTCTTAAATTACTACTTGCTTCCAAGAGTACGACCAACTGTAGAAGTTTGAGTAAATTAATACTCTGGAAGTGGGTTCCAAACATGCTAAAGCGAAACAGAATAATAAATTAATGCAAAATGGTAGCTCTCCAGCTCATTACCAAGTCTCCTCTTATAATCACCAAATCAGATAAAATCTATCTACTGTTATATGTTTCAGTAATCAAACTAACAACTAAAACACTTGATTCATATTACTCATAAACTTGACGCCTATGGACCTTATTATGACCTTCATGCTTGTTCCGCGTCAAGGTCTTAGCGAAATGATCAACCGGATGCTCTTCTGATAATGCCCTATTCACTACGATGTCTCAACTTGATTCCCAAACACAACAACAATCCCTGAGTATGTGTCCCGACTTCACATTGTCCTCAGGTTTAGTCAAGGTGACTGCACCCTCGGTAAGAAGATTTCAAGGAGATCATTGGTATTGAGGACAATACCAATATTAAGAATGAAATCCTTCAACCATATAGTCTACTATATACTCGGGCTTGTATTGATTTCAACTTGGAACATTTCCATTTTATTAATCCTCTATTTATCAGGAACAATTATCCTGATTGTGAACAATAGTCATCACTGGAATCACTATGACCAGTTGCTATTAGTTCTTCCTTTTCCTCCATCAACCAAGAACACATTTCTTGTTCTCCTAAGATACTCTAAGAATGTCCTTTATTACAATCCAATTACTTTTCTGGTGTTGTCCTAAAATCGACTCATTATGCTCCAAGCATATGGGATATCAGGTCAAGTACATGTCATGGCATACATGATCGACCGAGTCATTGATTCTCCAATCAATTTTATGCCATGTGCGGAAACCCTTTCCTTAGAGTCATGCATCTCGAATTTCTTCAAGATAATACTCAAATATATACTTTGGCTAAGTCCTTTTCTAGACATTTTTATCTATCTTTATAGATCCTTATTCCACGTATACATATTGTATCTCCTAGATTCTTCATAGTGAAACATTTCCCAAGCCAAGTCATTACCCTTTGAAACATTGGAAAATCGTTTCTTATAAGCATTATGTCAATAACATACACTACCAAGCAGATTACAACAATACTCCAACTAGCTCTGACATAATCATGGACTTATCTATGCTTCATGAAAATCCAAACTCTTTGGCATTTTATGACTACAAAGATTCCAGCTGCGAGATGCTTGTTTGATTCTACAGATGAATCTTTTAAACTTTGTACACTCTATTTGGATATTTGGCATATTCAAAACCTATTTGTTGTGTCATACACACAACCCCTCTGTTTTACATTTATGGATAGCGGTCTTAAAACATCCACTTTGCCATGTCACATAAAATGTATATGTGGCAAACAATATCCTAACACATTCTTCTCAGCTGCAGATGAGAGTGCCTTTCTCACATTAAATATCTTGAGTCTGAGTATAGCCCTACTCAACCAGTCTTGCTTTGAATGTGTGTACATTCCTATCCACAATGTTCTTTTTTTCAAGATCCAATTATTCCCATTGGTTTTCAGGCCAGGTGTAAGATTTATTCAATCAAAACATGAACTGAATCTCATGTTCTATATCATCTATCATTTGGCAGCAACTAGGCTCACCAATGTTTCCATGTAGTTGGATAACTCATCTTCACCAACAAGTGTTTTACCACTAATCAATGTGTCACTCTTAGTAATATGAGACCATAATACTCATGAGAGTGACTAACTCTACTAGAATTGCAAAAAAAGGATGTGGAAATATGTCAGTTTTCTCAACAGAAATCTCATCCTCTGGTTGAATGCTAGTGTTAACTAAAGGTTCTTTCATTGGTTGATCCTTGAACCCTTTCAAGACCAATATTACTCCCACTAGCTTCTTTGGATATGAGCTCTTTCCAAAGGAAGACTCTTCTATGAGACCCAAACGACTTGCGAGATAACCGATGAAAAATGACACTTTCTCTGATCTAGGTTTAATCTTGTGACGAATGAAGATTTCACAACCCCGGACTTTCTATGTGCTAGTGAGGGATGAACCCCTCTTCACATTTCAAAGAATGTCTTTACAACCTACTTAGTTGGATACGAGGTTTAAGTTGCGAGTTTCTATTTCTAGGGTATAACCCTTTGAAACTGATTTGGAAGTGTAGCTCGACACATCATGGATTGAACCATTTCAAATAATGTTCTATTTCTCTTTTCAGACACACTACTTTACAGCGGTGTTCTGAGAGGAGACAACCTGTGAATCATTTCACAGTTCCTAAGATGTTTGCCGAATACTCCGATATTCTAGCCCAGTTGATTCCACTTCGTTTTGAACCCCTTTAAACACTTCAAAGTTTCTATCTTATATTTAATCAGATAAGCATATCCATATTTACTGAAAACATCAGTAAACATAACGAAGTATTACTCATAATCTCTTGTGGCGGATTTGAATGGACGGTCCTCAAACATTTGTGTGGATAAGTTCCAATAAATCCTTTGCCTCTTTCACAGTTTCCTATGAATGACATTATTGTCATCTTCCATGTAAGCAAGATTTGCATACATCATCTTGACTATGAGTCAAATGATTCCAAGTCCTATCCACTTGGAGCTTGCTGATGCAATTCTTGTTTAATGGACAAGGCAACAATGCCACAAACATGATTTATCCAACAAACTTTCGGATGAATCAACATTTAAGATTATATTATTACTACTACTTAACACATTCATATATATATATATATATATATATATATATATATATATATATATATATATATATATATATATATATATATATATATATATATATATATATATATATATATATATATATATATATATATATATATGCCATTATAAGGATAACCATGTTTATATAAGAAATTCACCATTTTATTATTAAAAGAAAATACTAAATATCCTTACACAATGTATATATATGAAACAATTTTTGTGCCAATTCTGGCGAGTAGCAAAATCTAATAATCTAACTAAACACCATTGATTAGCATGAGGTGTAATCTCCGATCCTTGTAACAGTAGCAGCGCTTCGTATCTTATGATCAGATCAAGCCCTATGCTTCAACTTCTTACTTAGTCACTGCATACAATGCAGATGTGAGTCAACACATCCTGTATCAAGGATTAAAGAACGAGAAGTTGATCTTCTATGGAGTTCAGATATACCTGAGGTGTCATACTCCTTGACCCTGATATTCTTCAGATCCTTCAGGCATATTGGGCAACTACGTTTCCAATGTCCCTTCAGCTAGCAATAAAACATATGGCCTCATTCGGGTCACTGGTGGGTGCTATGTCAGAATCAGCTTTTCTCTTAAATCTTTGGTTAGACTGTCCAACCTTAGCCCTTCCCTATCCTTTGGGATGAGAAACTTTCTTCTTCTTAGCATCACCATGATGAATGGCCAAGATAGGAACAGTGGAACTTGAGTTACAGTGTTGCTTTAAACTAGCCTTGGCAATTTTAAGCAAACCGTGCAGCTCAATCAAGGTCATGTCCAGATGGTTCTTGTCACAGTTCATAAAGCCGTATTGACATGAACCAGGAAGCGAGTAAAACACCACATCCGTGGCTAACTCCTTCGGAAATGGACATCAAGATTATCCAATCCGTCTATGTACGATTTCATCTTATAAACATGTGTACACAAAAACATTCCTTCTTTAAGTTTATATGCCCTAAGGGATTTTAACGATCTTGAATCGTTCCCTCTTTGCTTGTACCCCGACAGTCTTGAAACAATTCTCGAGTCTAGAGGACATGTCGACAAACGTCATGCTATCGATCTCACTAGATCGGGATTGGAGGACGAGGAGGAGGAATGGAAGGAATGTTTGTGTTTATATTTACAGTAGACATCCATAAGACAAAGTTTTTTAGTTTAGTTTGAATATTAATCCTTTAAATAATTACCCAATTTATTTACTAAGGCTAGGATCCAAGATTTCTCAGTTGTGTTGTGAAGAGGGATGCCATAATCACACCACCATGGTCATCAAGGTAGACAAAACTCTTTGTCAATTTCATTCACTATGAAATTCCTAGATCTGTGAGATTCATTGACTAGTGTTAATGGCATGTTAATCTCGTTTGTGCTCATATCAAATTCATGACAAGGATGTCATGGATCATGAATCAGACGTTGAATTGATCATGCAGAACACGCGTGATGCCCGACTCAAGATACGCTTGAGAATCGCGAGTGTCACATCACCCTTAATTATAACCTTATCTGACATGCCGATTAACCACACAGCTCCGTCAGCAGATCATAAAGAGAATGTGCGTTTCTCATGGATAGCACAAAATCTCACATTTTATTAATTAAAAAGGGACTTTTGTTTTAATACTTTAAGTTAATGCTTTTAACTTAGAAAGAGAAACATTGCCCTATCAAACTCTTTCGGTAACTCCACATGCTAAAAGGTGTTGGGTTGTGAAGGTGGTGAGCAATACATGCCACTTAATAGCCAACTTCATTTGGGTTCATAAGAACCCTCCTTCAAACCCTCAACACGATTTTATGTAGGTGAGCCTTGTCATGGTTTGACCAATGTTTTTTTATTTGTTCTATATATATATATATATATATATATATATATATATATATATATATATATATATATATATATATATATATATATATATATATATATATATATATATATATATATATATGTATTTTATTTTTCTATTAATTCAATTAATACTCTTTAATAATTAATTATAAATAAACCACTAATAGAAATAATCATATTAAGGCAACAACGCAAAAAAGGCAAGTAAGCAAGTTTGGAAACTTGCAAGGCAAGCAAGGGATTAACCCTAGCCGCCAGGTAGCATGCAAAGGCCAAGGAAAAAACCCTCCTAAAACCCTAAGAATTTTGAAATCTATGTTGAGGCACAAGAAACCAGCAATTTTCGAAAATCATATAGCATGCAGTTTAGGCAATTAGGCAAACAAGGAAACAAACCAATTACAGAAACTTTCAAGGAAACTAAGGAATGGGAAACCCTAGCCACCAAGGGCAAGGAAACCCTTCCCAAACCTTCAAAATTTCGAAAATTATGTTCTAGAGTTCATAAACAGTCAAAAATTCATAACATGTAATTTCTGGAATCAGTCTAGCATAACATATGGAATTTCCGAAAAAACAACATGCAAGTTCATACAGGTTTCTAGCATAAATCCTAAGCAAGTAATCATATCAAGCAAAAGTGCAAATAACATATGAATAGAGGCTCTGATACCACTATTGGGATTCGATCACATAAACACATAAACATATCCAACGGAAGACTAACAATATCAAATCCTCGAAATCTCCATAAGGAGAGTTCAGGATCATACAGTTCATATCAATTATAGCAACAAAACATAAAATGAATGTACCTCAGGATTATCTGTTGTCTTGAAACTGATGAACAACATCTTGCAAATGATGAATAGGATCCAAGTGTGAATCCCTCTAATGACTCATACCTAGGAACACCAGAAAACCAGACAGATCAGACCTTCCACTTGGGAAGGAGGAAAAATCCTCAAACCCAAGAGAGGGATGAGGAATTTCGTAGAAAGGGAGGAGGGGAGGAGTTGGCAGCTCCTTTGTGAGGATAGGATGCCTAAGGGTTGAACCCCAAGGCATCTATTTATAGTGTAAAGCTCCTAAGGTTTCAAACTTAAGAGCCTTTTGGGGGCCGCACACCCTAGACTTTATTTCCATTGATTAAACCTTTTATCAATTACAATCCAGTCCCTTTAATTGATTCTAAATTAATTTATTGATGTAGTTTATAATTAATTTATTTCTCGATAAATTAATAAACTAAATTCCGTTTTACATTTTCTGACTCTGTTTGGTTTTTCTGGGTCATGAGGGCAACCTAGAAGGACTCTACCATTATCATAAATATTACCACAAGTTGATGACCTTGGACATCATTCCAAAAGTGGCTGCACCATCCCGTATGGTCTCTGATGATTTTCCTTGACTTGTAAACAAGTCAGGAACTTCTCTACATATCTCCCAACATCACGTTTACATCACGTTTCATTCCTAGCCACCAGTAAAACGACTTTAACTTCTATACATCTTTGTGCTGCCTGGATGAATTGAGTACCGAGTACAATGAGCATCTTTAGGTAATAGCTGTCTTGTTTCTCCGTGCCTTGGGACCCGCACTCGTCCCTGAAAGGTCTTTACTCCTTGTGCATTCTCAACAAGTTTATCTACATAGCCAACAATTCTCTCGCTCTTCATGGCATTCGCTTCTTTCTGAGCATGCTGAATCATCTCTGGTAATCTACTAACTACTCCCATTCGAGCTAACACTACTTGAATGGATGGCTCTTTTCGGCTAAGCACATCTGCCACTACATTTGCTTTGCCATGATGGTAAAGTATTTCACAGTCGTAATCTTTCGAAAGATCCATCCACCTTCACTGTCTCATATTCAACTCTTTTTTGTCAAACAAATGCTTTAAACTCTTATGATCTGTGTACACTTAAAATCTCACACCGTATAGATAATGTCACCAAATCTCCAATGCGAACACGATGGCAGCTAGCTCCAAATCATGCACCGGGTACATTTGCTCGTGGGACATCAATTGTTGGGATGCATATGCAATCACTCGCCCCCTTTGCATTAATACACATCCAAGACCAATATGTGAGGCATCGGTGAAAAGAACAAAATCTTCTCCACCTTGAGGCAATGTTAACACCAAGGCCTCACACAAGGCACGTCTCAATCTCTCAAAAGCTGCATGTACTTCAGTCAAGATAAACTTCTCTGTCTTTCTGTTAGTTTGGGTAAAGGCAACGCAATGCTCGAAAAGTTCTCAACAAACCGCCGATAATACCCGGCTAACCCCAAAAAGCTCCGAACCTCCGTCGGACTTTTGGGTGGTGCCCAATTCATCTCCGCTTCTATTTTGGCAGGATTTACTTTAACGCCTTCTCAATTTATCACGTGGCCAAGAAATTGAATCTCTTGCAACCAAAACTCGCATTTAGATAATTTTGCGTACAACTTCTCTTTGCGAAGAAGATCAAGGATCAACTGAAAGTGCTGTTTGTGGTTGTTCCAACTCTTGGAAAAAATAAAAATATCATCGATGAACACTATCAGGAACTTATCCAAAAAGGGATGGCGAGTTCGGTTCATCAAATACATGAAGGCCGTCGGGGTATTCGTCAAACCGAATGGCGTCACTAAAAACCTTTTAGTGACTGTATCGGGTGCGAAATGTTGTCTTCAAAACATCAGCCTCTCCTCTTAGGTGATGGTATCTGTAATAACCAACTATTTTGCCAATGTGTGTTATATTTGAATTTTTATAGTAAGATATTATAAAAGGGTAATTTGGTCTTTTGACCATATGAAGGACCTATTGTGTAATAATATTGTGTGTTTGTGGCAAAAGTGTAAGGTAAGAAAACCTTAAAGGATATGTTAGGAGTTTTGGATCAAAAGTGAACAAAACTAGATTGGAAGGACCAAATTGTCATTTAGGTAAAGTATGGAGGTATAAATTGATAGAGAGACTTCTAGTCCTCTCCATTTATGTCGTGAATCATCTTCAACAGAGGGAGAGGTCAAGACTTTGAAGAATTCTGAAGGGTTAGAGCAGAAATCGAAGAATCAAGCTAGAAGTTGTGATTTCCAAGCCATCTAAGGTTAGAATTTCATCTTTGTAAGTTAATTAAACCATTTTGAGTTGTATTGAAATAATGAAAACGAAATTCAGATGTGTGCATGAACCCTAGAATTTGGGGTTGTGAATATTGGTTTGATTCTAGTGTTTATGGGGAATAAGTGTTGTTTAGGAGGCTTAGAAATACTCTAAATATCATGTTTTAACCTTCCATTGAATCGGATTTGAGCTGGAACCAAGCAGATTAAAAATTAACAGCTGTGCAGGAAAATGAAATGTGTCTGTAGGTGAAACACGTCCCGTGTTCCCCCTGACACGGCCCATGTTGTCTGTGCAGGCAGACAGAAGGTGGTCTGTAAGTGGAACACGGCCCGTGTTCCCTTTGACACGGCCCGTGTCAGTGTCTATAGAATATTTGGAAGCTTTGCATGGTTTCGTATGATTTCTACATGACCCGTATGACATGGACACTTATAATTCACTTAAAGTCTGACCTTAATTGAGTAGTTTGACCCCCAATCATTAGTATAAGTTTAATGCGGTATGAAAACATGAAAATATAAGTTCATATCATGACTCAAACAATGTGTATAAGTGAGGATCAAGTAATAGATAATGAAGGAAAAGAGGAATCGAACACTTAGACATTTCTTGCATAATCTAAACTACATAAGTATGTGTTAGTGTTATTGAGTACGAATTTTTATATATGTTTAATAGGTGGTGACCAAATCATTGGTGAGCAAGGTAAGGGCAAGGAAACCTTGGGAACCTAACTGGCCACTACTAGTACAAGGTGAGTAACATGTGGATTTTTGAGTACATAGCAAATAGTATTGTTTTATAAACATTGTTTTGGTTAAAAGATTTTAAGTGAAAAGTTTCTATTAAGTTGTTTTATGCTAAGAGCTTTATGATTTCTGTATGATGAAAGATTTTGATGTTATGACCAATTCGTAATGAACTGATATTAATGAATCAAAATTGGAACTAAATGTAAGAAATGAGATATGTCCGGACATGGATCTCGCCCTAACGAGGGGAGGTCAAAAGACACTACTGGGATGGTACCTCCCGTCGCGAAGTAGTTGTCTCAGCACGCCCTTATGGATAGATTTGTTCTATTCCATGAAGGGAAAGGGAACTAGCATGCCCTCACGGAAGATTGGTTCTATTCCGTGGAGGGAAAGGGATACGGGGAGACCCGTATAAAGCCAAAAGATAAACAATGAATTATGATTTACGATTGGTCTATGTTTTATTAAGAAAGCTTTTGCATTATGTTTGATTTTGATAAAAATTGTTTAGAGGTTTGTTCTACTGAAAATTTTGGGGTCTAAAACCCATGTTGCTCACGAGACTTTATGTCTCACGTATGTTTGTTTTAAAATGCTATGTACTCAGGTGACGGGGAGTAAATACTAGAAGACTTAGAAGACTTAAAGCTTTTCTTTTGGGATACCTTTATTAGTAACTTATCCATGGTGATCTATTGAACTTGTAATACCCCAACGCAACTATGTTTTGTAATTATGGTTAAGGTTTTTGTTAAACCCGTGGTTTGTATATCCAAATTGGGTTAAAATGTATATAAACAATGCGGGGTGTTACAAATTTGGTATCAGAGCCATGGTTTAAGCGAATTAGGTTGGAAATCCATCCTAGGCTTAAACTATTAAGGTAGGAACTTATTGTACCTTAGGAAGTTGTAGGTATACTTAAATTATAGGATCATAGTTTTAAGTTAGGATTCATAAATATAGATGAACCTTATACTAGGAAAAACTACATAGGTAGATATCATGCTACTGCTTTTGTTATTAAATGAAAATATCGTGTATTGAACAAAGATTCCATTTATCTTATAGTAAATGGAAGGAGGTGGTCAAGATCCACCAATTGACGGGAATGAAACAAGCCACACTTCTTCCCATGGAAGTGTACCCGTCAATAATGCGGTTAATGCGGGAGTTGAGCCGAACCCCCAACCGCCACAACAACCTGTAACAATAGAAGCAATTCAGAACCTCATTGATAATTTGAGGAATGAAATGAAGGAGGATGTTAATAAGATAATCGATAACCGACTCGGAGAGCCACACACCTACTCTTCACAAGATGTTTCATGGAAGCCGACGAGTGGGGAGTCTTCAAAGGAAGATGGGAGCGTGGGATCGGAACCTAAAAAGAGGTGTTCTTTTAAGTATTTTCTTGCATGTAAACCCACTGAATATCTCGGTAGTTTCGAGCCGAAGATCACAATGAGATGGATCCGAGAAACCGAGAAAGTCTTGGAGGTTAGCAGATGTCATGAAAAGGATAAGGTTTACTATGCTTCTCGTCTTCTAAAAGATGATGGGTTGGTTTGGTGGAACACGTTGTACGAAACTCTAGGAAAGAATGTGGTATACAAGTGGTCATGGGACGAGTTTACTTCACATCTCAAGAACAAGTTTTGTCCTGTGAGGGATATAGAGAAGCTTCAAGAAGACTTTATAACTTTAAAGAAGGATAAATCATCCGTTGATGAGTATACAAAGAAATTCTGTGATATGTTACCATTCGTGGGAGAATCTTACTCTACCGCCCGTTCACGAATTAATCGATATGCTAGGGGCTTATCGGCGGAATATGAACTTGAAGTTAAGAGAGCTGAAACACTTGATGATGCAATTATTGCGGCTCGAAATGTGGAAGACGTGGGAAAGAGACGGGCATTAGAAAGACAGACTTTTGGTGACAAACGCAAGTTTAGCGGTGGTGGAGGTGGCTCAAATAAAAAGGGGAAGTCTAGTTCTAAACAATCAAAGAAAGGAGGTTCAAAGAAGTGTGATAGGTGTGGAAAAGATCATATAGGAGATTGTCGTAGCAGATCTGGAGCATGTTATAATTATGGTCTATTTGGTCACAAATCGAAAGAATGTAAGATGAAGCCGGTGAGTGAAATTGAATGTTATTCATGCCATGAGAAGGGCCATTATAGATTTAATTGTCCAAAGAAGGGTGGAGAAACGCTCATGTCCACAGCTCAGAAGAGGTCGGAGCCACAAAAGGTGAAGTCTCGCGCCTTTCAACTTACCCGAGAGGAAGCGAAAGAAACGCCTGATGTGGTCTCAGGTACATTACTTGTCAACTCGTTACCTGCATATGTTTTATTCGATTCTGGTGCTTCGTATTCGTTTGTATCCCATGAGTTTGGACTCAAATTCAATGTACCCTTAGAATTGTTAGATACGTTATATGAAGTGGAGATATCAAGTGGTAAATTTGTGGAGGTAGGACATATGTACCGAAATTGCGAACTCAGCATAGATGATAGGAAATTTTCATTGAATCTTCTTCCAATTGGAGTAAAATATTTCGATATTGTGATCGGCATGGATTGGCTTGGGGTGAATGATGCAAAATTTCTTGTGGGAAGAAGATCGTGTCGATTAGGATTCCCGATGGGAGTAAGGTGTACGTTTATGGTGATAAGCGCAACCATGTACCTAGTCTCATTAGTGCGGTTAAGACTCGAAAATGTCTTTTGAAAGGGTGTTGTTCCTTTCTTGCTTATGTTATGACTAATGAAAAAGAAAAGAAATCTATTCATGACATTGAAGTGGTACGTAATTACCCGGAAGTATTTCCTGATGACCTGCCCGGTTTGCCGCCCGAAAGGCAAGTTGAATTTCGTATCGATCTTATTCCGGGGGCAACTCCTATTTCTCGTGCTCCGTATCGCCTAGCCCCGACTGAAATGCGCGAGTTAATGTATCAGTTACAAGAATTGCTTGTTAAGGGTTTTATTAGGCCAAGTTCTTCCCCGTGGGGTGCACCGGTGTTATTCGTCAAAAAGAAGGATGGTTCGATGCGTATGTGTATCGACTATCGAGAGCCTAACAAAATTACCATTAAAAATCGTTACTCGTTACCCAGAATAGATGATCTTTTTGATCAGCTGCAAGGTGCTGATTACTTCTCAAAAATCGATTTGCGGTCTGGGTATCACCAAGTTCGAGTGAAAGATTGTGATGTTGAGAAGACAGCTTTTCGCACCCGATATGGTCATTATGAATTTCTTGTAATGCCATCTGGTCTTACTAATGCTCCTGCTCTCTTTATGGATCTAATGAATCGAGTTTGCAAACCATTCCTTGATGATTTCGTCATCATTTTTATCGATGATATTCTCATTTATTCGAAGAGTGAGGAAGATCATAAGTGTCATCTCCAAATGATTCTAGAAGTGTTGAAGAAAGAACAATTATACGCGAAGTTTTCTAAGTGCGAATTCTGGTTAAGGAAAGTGCAATTCCTTGGTCATGTGGTCTCTACGCAAGGTATTAAAGTAGATCCGGAAAAAGTGGAAGCGGTAATGAAATGGGAGGCTCCAACGACTCCTATGAAAGTAAGAAGTTTTCTTGGACTCGCCTGGTATTATCGAAGGTTCATTCAAGATTTCTCTCGTATTGCGATACCACTCACGAAGCTATCTAGAAAGGGAGTGAAATTTGAGTGGGGAATGGATCAAGAAAAGGCGTTTATGACGTTGAAGGAGAAATGATGTAATGCCGCGGTCCTTGATTTGCCCGAGGGAACTGAAGATTTTGTTGTCTACAACGATGCTTCGGGTAAAGGACTAGGATGTGTATTGATGCAAAGAGGAAAAGTGATTGCATATGCTTCTCGTCAATTGAAGGATCCCGAGATGAGGTATATTACTCATGACTTGGAACTTGCCGCCATAGTTTTTGCATTAAAAATCTGGAGACACTACCTGTATGGGACAAAATGTAAACTATATACCGATCACAAAAGCCTCCAATACGTATTCAAGCAAAAAGAACTCAATTTGAGGCAAAGTAGATGGCTCGAGCTTATTAGTGATTATGATTGTGAAATCATATATCACCCGGGGAAAGCCAATGTTGTGGCGGATGCCCTAAGTCGGAAGATTCACAAGAAGAAGATCAAAAGAAGATCGATGAGGATAGACTTAGTGTCTAGTATAATTGGAAGAATCAAAGAAGCCCAACGAGAAGCTTTGTCAAGTGATGACTTGAAGAATGAAAGATTGGGTAAGAAGCAAGTGTTTGAAGAAAATAGTCAATTGTTGAAGACTTTTAAAAATCGAATTTGGGTTCCAAAGTTTGGTGGGCTTAGAAAGATAATACTTAATGATTCTCATAAGTCTAAGTACTCTATTCATCCGGGTAGCTCAAAAACTTATCAAGACTTAAAACGACACTATTGGTGGCCGCAAATGAAGAAGAGAATAGCAAAGTACATTTCAAGGTGTGCTACTTGTTCTCAAGTCAAGGCGGAGCATCAAGTACCTTATGGTAGTGCTCAATCGTTACAAATATCGGCAGGGAAATGGGAAGATGTGACTATGGACTTTATCGTTGGCCTACCGAGGACCCGAAAGGGGCATGATAGTATTTGGGTCATAGTTGATCGACTGACCAAGAGTGCTCTATTTCTTGCTATCAAAGAGACTACACCACTTGAAAAGTGATCGGGCCATTTTGGTTTAACGTAAAATGTAATTAACTTGATAAATTAACCGTTGTTTAACCAAGAATGGCCCTACTTTTGATGGAATTGAGCGAATTATATGCAGGGATTGAAAAACAGGAATTTTGGGCGAAAACCACGCATCAAACGGACACCGGAAGCGGGAGAAAAAGCCAGTGTCCCAACAGCGTCCCAGACGCTGACCTGGAACTCTAGGCCATTTTGAAGAGAAAAAACAAACCAGATGCACGAGGAAGCCCGTCAGCGTCCTAGGTGGCGTCTCGGACACTAGCCTAGGACGCCCAGCGTTTTTGGAGCGTCTTGTTCTGGGATGTTGCTCGTCGTAAAAGGCTGAAGAAAACACACAACGTCCCACAGGCATCTGGGACGCTGGCCTAGGACACTGCCGCGTAGAATGCGCTAAATTGCCATATTTAAGCCACTCTTTTTAATGAAACTTGATCCCACCGACCCTAGGCAGCCTCCAGACGATTTTCCCAGGGTTTTGACAGTTTTTCAAGGCCTAAAACATCCCAAATCATCTAAAAACAATTCCTAATCTCAAATTAAACCTCCTTTGCATCAAGATCAAGCCACAATTCCTGAAGTTTTGAAGATCCAGCCATGTTCAACATCTCCAGCACAGTGTTTGCATCAGTTCCAACCATGAGTAGCTAAATCATCCCATGATCACAACCGAGAGTAGGTTTTGAATTCTTTTTCCAAGTATTGTACTTAGATTTGAACATTTTAGATTCATGAACACAGTGTTTTTATTGTTTGCTTTTAAATCATATGATTAGACATCCATTACTTGTTCCATTACTTGTTCTTAAATTGTTGCTTGATTGAGTGTAAGACAATTCTATTGTCCACAGTGGTGTGTAGGACGGAGGGTGCGGATTTTACATAGTTTGATCCCAGATTTAGTCAGTAGTAGTATGGTTATGTCTATGTAATCTGAATGAATGCAAAATTAGTAAAATATGATATAATACATTGTTTAGGAATCAAAACTAAAACCGGGAGTGATCACCTCTTTCTCTGATTGAATTAAACCCTTTGCAATATTTGTTTGTCTGAATTTGTTTGTTTTTAAATCTGTTAGAACTAGATTGTTAACCATAATGTAACACCCGACTTATTAACAAAACACCCCTTAAAAATTTTATTTTTCAAACCATATATTTTACAATCAAAACATCAGTATAGGGGTATTAGTTAACACATACAGGTACAAGTGTATCAAGGATTACAACATATATAAATATTATACATCCTTTAAGCCGGGTAGTTACTACGTAATCCAAATCCTCAGTCACAGACTTTATCTTTCCCTTTGGCGGGATCACGCTCACCTGTAGGGACATATCAAATAAACTGTGAGCTATAAAGCCCAATGAGTAATCAAGCAAATAAACATGCACATATAAGAGAATAACAACAATTAAACTCTTAAACAGTTTCTGTCCCAAAAGTCATAGTCATCACTGACCGCACCGTATATCATAGCCATAAAGGCCGCGCCAAATATCATAGCCATATAGGCCGCACCAAATATCATAGCCATATAGGCCGCACCGGATCATTTTAGTTAATCAAATCATAGCCCTAAGGCCGCACCGTTTATTATTTATATCATAGCCCGAAAGCCGCACCAGTTTAGGTTCCATAACCCAATATCATGTTCCTAAGACCGCACCAGTTAATTTCAAAGATAATAATCATAGCCAACAAGGCTGCACCATTTGGAATTACAATCCAATGTCATGTCTTCATATTATTCGGGTAATCTACCCTTGTCCCGTATTCAACTACGTTAAGTAGTGCTATTGTAATCACCATATATCATACTAGATATAGTCAAGATTACTCACCTGAAGTCTTGCTACCACTAGCTTTATTTGTTTCTTGCCTTGAAATGTATTCCGCAAGATTTTGTCCCGTACCTATAATTCCATTCATTTCACAATGATTATAGGTTAATTTACCATTTCAGTTGGTTCTAATGCACAAGAGTCTAATATAAAACCAATTCCAAGCATTAACCATTGGTATAAAAATTTAATACACTTCCCGAAATACGCGTATTCTACTACAGTACTTTCGGGAGGTCGTATTCGTATTCCGATAATTTTCCATGAAGTTTCACAACATATTAGACCTATGTTTAAAATTTCAGGTCAATCGGATAAGCCTAGCATAAGAATCAAACTTGGAAAATACACCAAATTTTAACAGAGGAGAAGTTGGTTTCTGCCGCGGGATCGGGTCGCGATCCCTGCGGTTCCAGCCAGGAAGCCCGTTTTTTGTGCTATAAAATCCCATTTTTCCATTTTTAAGCACTTATTGCTCGACTTAATCCCTAGGAAATGTTCCAAGACCAAAACCTTTGACCAATAACAAGTTTTAACCCATAAATTGATCAAATTTAATTCCATTTCCAATTTTTCCCGTTTTCACAAATTTTGCTCCAAAACCAAGATTATCAAGGTTTAATTGTTTCTACTGATTTCTTTTAGTCAATAGAACATCTAGAACCCATTATAAACCATTAGAAACAAGTTTATCACAAGAATTCATCATCTAGGGTTCTTGATCAAAATCTCAATTCTTTCAAAATAGCAACCTACTTCCATATTCATTGAATTAAGTCCTTTTAGCATGACTTACTGGAAGTATTAAGCTTCTTATCACATAATTTATGACTGAAATTACAAATTTCAGTTTCCATAAAAATTCATCAAGAACAAACTAGATGAGAACTTGAAATACTTACTTTCCAAGCTTCTAATTCTTCAATCAAAAGCTTATAATTGAAATCCAAGCCTCAACCTTCAAAGAATCGCCAAAATTCTGAAATGATTGCTCAAGAAACCCTCTCCCGTGAACTCTAGAAATCTGCACATGTGGGAGAGCTTGTCCCACTATTTATACTTCCAGAAATTGCAGTTTAGTCTCTGGAGTTGTAATTCTTGAACTTTTTGCCACATTTTACACATATTTATGACCAAAAACTAGTTTTTATAACATTTTAAGTCCAACACTCAAAATATTATTACAAGGAAAATCCTTTTTTGTCCAAAAGACCAAATTACCCTTCTAAGGTAAAATGACCAATTTACCCTTTTATTATATTTACATAATAAAACATGTCTTGGCGTTACAAATTCTCCCCTCCTTCAAAAGATTTCGTCCCCGAAATCATGCAAAGAGTTGAGGGTATTTTTCCCTCATTTCGCTTTCGGTCTCCCACGTCATGTCGGAACCTCTATGATGTCGCCAAAGCACTTTGACCATGCTGATTTTCTTATTTCGCAGCTGTCTTATCTTTCGGTCTAACACCCTTTCGGGTTGTTCCGGGTATCTCAACTTGTCATCCACTTCAATTTCAGCAAGAGGTACTTGTTGAGATTTATCAAATAAGGTCTTCCTCAAATGGGATACATGGAATACATCATGTATACCATGAAGTTCATCGGGTAACTCCAATCTGTACGCTACGGCTCCAACTCTTTGGGATATACGGAAAGGTCCAATGAAGCGAGGACTCAATTTCCCTTTCTTCCCAAAACAAATTAAACCTTTCCAAGGGGATACTTTGAGCATTACCATGTCTCCTACTTGGAATTCTATCGGTTTCACCCGTTTGTCTGCGTACTGTTTTTGCCGATTCTGAGCTACCTTCAAGTTTTCTCGAATTTGTTTGATCTTTTCTTCTGTCTGTGCTACAATTTCGGGTCCAGCCAACGGCTTTTCCCCAACTTCAGTCCAGCAAGTCGGAGTACGACACGGTGCTCCATATAATTCTTCATACGGGGCCATCTAAATGCTGGAATGATAGCTGTTATTGTACGCGAATTCTACCAAAGGTAGGTGATCTTCCCAACTTCCCCCAAAGTCTATTATACAGGTTCTTAGCATATCTTCCAAAGTTTGGATAGTTCTTTCACTTTGGCCATCGGTCTGCGGGTGGTGTGCAGTACTCATAAGTACTTTTGAACCCAATTGCTCTTGAAGACTTTGCCAAAACCGGGAAGTAAATCTGCTATCTCGATCCGACACGATCGATGCCGGTAAACCATGTCGACATAACACCTCATCTATGTAGATTTTCGCCAGTTGATCCACCCTGTACTTCTCGCTAATCGGTATAAATTGTGCTGATTTTGTCAGTCGATCAACAATCACCCACACCGAATCATGACCTCGCGGTGTCCGCGGCAACTTTGTTACAAAATCCATAGTGATATGGTCCCACTTCTTTTCTGGAACCGGGAATGGCTGGATTTCTCCGTATGGTTTCTGATGGTTTGACTTAACTTGCAGGCATGTCAAACATCTTTCTACATATCATCCAACATCTCTTTTCATTCCGGGCCACCAATACAACGGTTTCAACGTCCGATACATCTTGGTACTACCCGGATGAACTGCGTATCGACTACAGTGTGCATCTTCTAAAAGCAAATTCCGCGCTTCTCCTTGTCTTGGGACCCACACGCGACCTCTAAAGGTTTTCAATTTCTGTGCATTTTCATTCAGATGCTTCAAATACCCAACCATTCGCTCGCTTTTTATACGTTCAGGCTTGCACGCCTCTTCCTGTGCCAAACGGATCAATTCTGGTAACCGGCTTCCTACACCCATACATGCGGATGTAACTTTCAATGGTGCTTCTTTCCGGCTTAGAGCATCTGCCACCACATTCGCCTTGCCAGGGTGGTACCGAATTTCAAAGTCAAAGTCTTTAAGTAGATCCATCCACCTTTGCTGTCGCATGTTAAGCTCTTTTTGATCAAATAAATACTTCAAACTTTTGTGGTCCGTATAGACAACAAATTTCACACCATATAAATAGTGTCTCCACAGCTTCAATGCTAGAACCACCGCAGCTAATTCCAGGTCATGAACTGGATACTTCTTCTCAGCGTCTTTTAGTTGGCGGGACGCATAAGCTATTACCCGACCTTTCTGCATTAGTACACATCCAAGGCCAACTCTTGAAGCATCGCTGTAGATCACATATTCTTCTCCACTTTGCGGTAGTGCTAACACTGGTGCTTCACACAAGGCTTGTTTCAACCTTTGGAAAGCTTTTTGTTGTTTTTCCGCCCACATGAACTTTTCGCCTTTCTTGGTCAACTTGGTCAACGGGGCAGCTGTCGAGGAAAAATTCTCGACAAATCTTCTATAATAGCCTGCCAAACCAAGGAAACTTCGTACTTCAGTTGGACTTCGAGGCGGTTCCCACTTTATCACGGCTTCAATCTTTGCTGGATAAACTTTCACCCCTTCAGCATTAATTAAATGGCCAAGAAATTGAACTTCTCTTAGCCAAAATTCACACTTGGAGAATTTAGCATACAATTTTTCTTGGCGAAGCAACTCCAACACTTGTCGTAGGTGCACTTCATGCTCGGCTTGGCTTCGCGAATACATCAGAATATCATCTATAAATACTATCACCGAGGTATCAAGGAACGGTCGACACACCCGGTTCATGAGATCCATGAATACGGCTGGAGCATTGGTTAACCCGAAAGGCATCACCAAAAACTCATAATGACCGTATCGTGTGCGAAAAGCTGTCTTTGGAACGTCAGATTCCCGTATCTTCAACTGATGTTAACCCGACCTCAGGTCAATTTTGGAAAAATAAGATGCTCCCTGTAGCTGGTCAAACAGGTCATCTATTCTGGGTAGCGGGTATTTGTTCTTCACCGTGATCTTGTTTAATTCCCGATAGTCAATACACATGCGCATTGACCCATCTTTATTCTTAACAAACAGGATAGGGGCTCCCCAAGGCGATGTACTCGGTCTGATGAAACCCCGGTCTAACAGTTCTTCCAGTTGCTTCCGCAGTTCCACCATCTCTGAAGGTGCTAAACGGTATGGTGGTCGAGCAACAGGAGCAGCTCCTGGAATCAGTTCAATCGTGAACTCAACCTGTCGATCTGGTGGCAACCCTGGAAGTTCATCTGGAAATACATCCGGGAATTCGTTTACCACGTTTACATTTGCTACCCCCACTTTAACTGGTTTAGCCACTGATACATAGGCCAAATAAGACATCCCTCCTTTACTAATACAACTTCGGGCTTGAGCAAAGGAGATAACCGACATCCTCAACCGAGGTCGTTCACCCTGAATCTTCATCCATTCCCTATCCGGTGATAAGACTGTAATGCTTTTATTTCTACAATCCATGTTAGCATAGTTTGTTGCCAACCAATCCATACCCACAATTACACCAAATTCATTGGTAGTCATCGACTTCAAATCTATAGGGAAAGTGGTCCCGTAGATTTTAAGCTGACAACCTTCCAAGTGTTCAGAAACCCAAACATATCTGCCGTCCGCTATAGCCACTTCTAAGCTTTCACCCATTGGGGTTAACGGTACATTCAGGCGGGACAACAAGGACTCCGATACAAAACAATGTGTAGCCCCTGGATCAAATATAACATAGACAGGTATGGAATTGAGAGTGAAGATACCTGTAACCACATCTGTCTTCTCACGAGCTTCCTCAATGGTCATTTGAAAGGCTCGCGAGGCTACCGGTCTTCCTCGGTTCTTCACCTCCTCTTTCTTTCCGCCCTGATCAATTCTGGATCTATCACTGATTGCTACCGATTTTAACTCGGGACAGTTCAGGCGAAGATGGTCCGTAGCTCCACATTGGTAACACCTACGCTCCGCCCGACAGTTGCTAGCATCATGCCCCGGTTTTCCACAATTTCGACAACTTACGGATGTAGTGTTGACTCGGCAACTCACAGAGTGCCTTTTTCTGCATTTTTCACACCACTTGGCTTCGTCTTTCTGGCCTTTACCCTTAGACCCAGTTTGCTGCGACTTTTTCTGAGGCTTCCAACTATGGTCTTCCGCCTTTCTTTTTGTTTCAACGGCTTTCTTTTCGTCTTCTTGTCGCTTCAACTCTGTCTCCCTTTCTGTGGCTCGATCCACCACTTGCCGGAAAGTAGACAGTTTTAGTGGTTGTACAATTTCTCTGATTCGGGTCGTCAGCCCCCAAACATACTTATCAATCTTCCTGTTTTCAGTATTGACATGGTGCTCCGCAAATCTTGCTTTCTCCAGAAAGCTCAGAGTGTATTCTTGGACAGTTTGGGAACCCTGTTCCATGTGCAAAAATTCGTCCTCCAACTTCTTTATGGCTACCTCTGAACAATACTCCTCGTTGAACTTGGTCTTGAATTGCTCCCAAGGTACCGACAGAGACGAATCAGGGCCCAATGACTTGTAGTAAATTTGCCACCAATGTAGTGCATTGCTTGTGAGTTGATTTGTGGCAAATTCCACCTTGTCCTCATCCGCACATTTGCTGACCCGAAACACCTTTTCAATATGCATTATCCACTCCATAGCCTGGACTGGATTATCTGTCCCTGAAAACTCTTTTGGCTTACAACCAAGGAAAGCTTTGTAAGTACATCCGACTTTCTTTGTAGAAGCTTCCCCGCCCTGTCTGTCTTTTTCTGAACGGGCACGACTTTCTCCTTGACTTTCATCTTCCGGCTGTTTATCATGAATGCTTTTTGCGGCCTCTTCACTAGGATTAGGATTGGCACTCGGATTGGGATTGCCACTCGGATTGGGGTTATTCGTTAACGTAGGCATCATTTGCCTAACCACTTCTTCCACTATTGCCCGAATATCTGGTGGATTTTCTCCCACCGGTTCCCTTGCTGGTGCTCTTACTCTCTGTCCCGCTGAGCTTTGCGTACGGGCTGGTCCACTCCTGGATGGTCCACGCCCCGAATTTGCACCCGTGGGATTACTTCTTGTATTTCTCATACTTCAAAATTCAGCAAACAGTTAGATTACATATATAATAATAAACTTATATATGTCTAACAGTCCATTTGTCTATTTTCTCTCAAGGTTTAAGTCCAGGAATCTAATCTAAGACACCTAATTCACTTAAACCACGACTCTGATACCAACTTGTAACACCCGACTTATTAACAAAACACCCCTTAAAAATTTTATTTTTCAAACCATATATTTTACAATCAAAACATCAGTATAGGGGTATTAGTTAACACATACAGGTACAAGTGTATCAAGGATTACAACATATATAAATATTATACATCCTTTAAGCCGGGTAGTTACTACGTAATCCAAATCCTCAGTCACGGACTTTATCTTTCCCTTTGGCGGGATCACGCTCACCTGCAGGGACATATCAAATAAACTGTGAGCTATAAAGCCCAATGAGTAATCAAGCAAATAAACATGCACATATAAGAGAATAACAACAATTAAACTCTTAAACAGTTTCTGTCCCAAAAGTCATAGTCATCACTGACCGCACCGTACATCATAGCCATAAAGGCCGCACCAAATATCATAGCCATATAGGCCGCACCAAATATCATAGCCATATAGGCCGCACCGGATCATTTTAGTTAATCAAATCATAGCCCTAAGGCCGCACCGTTTATTATTTATATCATAGCCCGAAAGCCGCACCAGTTTAGGTTCCATAACCCAATATCATGGTCCTAAGACCGCACCAGTTAATTTCAAAGATAATAATCATAGCCAACAAGGCTGCACCATTTGGAATTACAATCCAATGCCATGTCCGCATATTATGTGGGTAATCTAGCCTTGTCCCGTATTCAACTACGTTAAGTAGTGCTATTGTAATCACCATATATAATACTAGATATAGTCAAGATTACTCACCTGAAGTCTTGCTACCACTAGCTTTATTTGTTTCTTGCCTTGAAATGTATTCCGCAAGATTTTGTCCCGTACCTATAATTCCATTCATTTCACAATGATTATAGGTTAATTTACCATTTCAGTTGGTTCTAATGCACAAGAGTCTAATATAAAACCAATTCCAAGCATTAACCATTGGTATAAAAATTTAATACACTTCCCGAAATATGCGTATTCTACTACAGTACTTTCGGGAGGTCGTATTCGTATTCCGATAATTTTCCATGAAGTTTCACAACATATTAGACCTATGTTTAAAATTTCAGGTCAATCGGATAAGCCTAGCATAAGAATCAAACTTGGAAAATACACCAAATTTTAACAGAGGAGAAGTTGGTTTCTGCCGCGGGATCGGGTCGCGATCCCTGCGGTTCCAGCCAGGAAGCCCGTTTTTTGTGCTATAAAATCCCATTTTTCCATTTTTAAGCACTTATTGCTCGACTTAATCCCTAGGAAATGTTCCAAGACCAAAACCTTTGACCAATAACAAGTTTTAACCCATAAATTGATCAAATTTAATTCCATTTCCAATTTTTCCCGTTTTCACAAATTTTGCTCCAAAACCAAGATTATCAAGGTTTAATTGTTTCTACTGATTTCTTTTAGTCAATAGAACATCTAGAACCCATTATAAACCATTAGAAACAAGTTTATCACAAGAATTCATCATCTAGGGTTCTTGATCAAAATCTCAATTCTTTCAAAATAGCAACCTACTTCCATATTCATTGAATTAAGTCCTTTTAGCATGACTTACTGGAAGTATTAAGCTTCTTATCACATAATTTATGACTGAAATTACAAATTTCAGTTTCCATAAAAATTCATCAAGAACAAACTAGATGAGAACTTGAAATACTTACTTTCCAAGCTTCTAATTCTTCAATCAAAAGCTTATAATTGAAATCCAAGCCTCAACCTTCAAAGAATCGCCAAAAGTCTGAAATGATCGCTCAAGAAACCCTCTCCCGTGAACTCTAGAAATCTGCACATGTGGGAGAGCTTGTCCCACTATTTATACTTCCAGAAATTGCAGTTTAGTCCCTGGAGTTGTAATTCTTGAACTTTTTGCCACATTTTACACATATTTATGACCAAAAACTAGTTTTTATAACATTTTAAGTCCAACACTCAAAATATTATTACAAGGAAAATCCTTTTTTGTCCAAAAGACCAAATTACCCTTCTAAGGTAAAATGACCAATTTACCATTTTATTATATTTACATAATAAAACATGTCTTGGCGTTACACATAAACTCCTCGTGGATTCGACCCTTACTTGCCCTAGCTATTAGTGCTTTTAAGGTTCTTTTTGATTGCATCAACTACTGCGATCAAATTTTGGCGCCGTTGCCGGGGAGCTATTGTGCTTAGCAACCTAGTTTCTTTGCTGATTTAATTTTTGTTCCTTTTTACGCGTTTTTGTACGTCTTTTGTCTTTTCAGGTTCGACGAGTTGTATGCGCACTCGTAGTTCCGCACAGTCATCTCCATTGATTTTCAATCCAGAAATCGAAAGATCTCTCATTGGGAAACGTTCTCGTGGGAGCTGTCCAAACAATCCAGTCAAAGAGGAAGTTGTTGAAGAAACAGTTGAACTGATGGCACAACGAAGGACCATGGGGGAATTTGCCCGACCTTCTCTTGACGGGGCTCGATCATGCATTCGTCGACCGACAGTTGGTGCAACAAACTTTGAGATCAAAACGCATGTCATTCAGATGGTGCAAAACAGTGCTCAATTCGACGGGTTACCGGATAGTGATCCCAACACGCACATCACTAGCTTCTTGGATATTTGTGACATGTTCAGAATTGACGGGGTAGAAGAAGATGCAATCCGTATTCGACTTTTTCCATTTTCCTTACGTGGCCGAGCAAAGAGATGGTTTTCCTCATTACCATCCGAGTCAATCACCACATGGGAGGATCTAGCCAACAGATTTCTAACGAAGTACTTCCCACCCACCAAAACTAACATGTTGATCAATGGCATTATGTCATTCCAAATGGAAGACGGCGAATCACTTTACGAGGCTTGGGAGAGATATCACGAGTTGCTGCAAAGATGCCCCCACCATGAACTTCCACTTTGGAGACAAGTTCAAACCTTCTTCAATGGGTTGGCTTTGCAAACTCAACAACCCATTCACGCGGCCGCCGGTGGCTCCATGAGAAGCAAGACACCTCAAGAATCCAATGAGCTCATAAATGAAATGGCCATGAACGGGAATCCCGCACCGTCCTCCACTCACAAGGGCAAGAATGTTTATTTCGTAAACTCCACCCAATCCAATGATGTTATGGCCGAGATGCTTGCACAAATGAAGAAGTTAACAACCGAGGTGAACCAACTTAAGCAAAAGCCTCAAGCTCAAGTTCGACCTGTTTGCTCACTATGTGATGGCTCACATAAAACTAAAGATTGCAAGAAAGGGAGCATGTTTGCACACTCCGATGATGATGATGAAGATGTTGAAGAAGTGTTCTACTCTTCCGGTGACCATCTTGATTTCAAAGATGATAACCGGAATGCTTATGAACCCCACCTCAAAGAGGCAATTACAACAATCAAAACAACAATGATCGGTGGAGAAACAACAATGCAAATGCAAACTGGAGGAATAACAACATGAATGCAAATTCCAATTGGAGGGGCAACAATTCTAACAACAACACAAATCAAAATCAAAATCGGGGTGCACCATCAACTCAAGGGAATCAAGAAAAGCCAAACGACTCTTCAATCGACAAAAAGCTTGATCAGATGATGGAATTGATGAAGGAGGGTTTCAATCGGACCGAAGTCAACTCAAAATCCATCGCGACATTAGAGAAACAAGTTGGGCAATTGGCGGAGCAAATGAATCCGCGACCACTGGGGAACTTTTCGGGCACTACACAAGTCAACCTGCAACATGCAAGAGCTTCAACTAGCAACTCGAATCAATCACATGTCAATAAGGTAAAAATTCTTCGTAATGGAAAAACTTTTGATAATAATGTGCATAAGCCTACACCACCCGAGGATGAAGTGGTGGTGGAGGATTATGTATCTTCTGATGATGATGAATTGGAAAATGATAAAAGTGTGAAAAAGAGCAAAATTGTTAATGAAAAAGATTCATCAAGAGCCAAACTAAAGGAAAAATGCATGAATCGGATGAGCCTAAAGTTGGGGAGGGGTCTGTGGAGGCTAATACCACCCCTACCCAACAGCTTTAGAAAAACCTGAAAAACCTCTTTTTGGAAAAAATGGGCCTCAATCGGATGATATGTGGGAAACTTTTAGTCAAGTAAAAATTAATCTCCCACTTATCGATGCGATTAAGCAAATTCCGGCTTATGCAAAATTCCATAAAGATTTGTGCACACACAAAAGACGGCATCGAATCCCCACAAAGGGAAATAGCACAGCACATGTTAGTGCCGCATTTTTGGGGTCTCTTCCACCTAAGCTCAAAGATCCCGGAGCACCCTTGATTAATTTTGAAATTGGAAATATTAAAATAAAAAGAGGGCTTCTTGATCTTAGAGCTAGTATTAATGTTCTTCTGGGAAGTTTGTATGACAAATACGAGTTTGGTCCTTTACAAACCACTGATTTTCTATTGCTATGGCCGATTTGACACTCAAACTCCCTAGAGGAATTTTGATGGATGTCATTGTTAAAGTGGGAGGTTTTTACTATCCCGTTGATTTTGTTGTCATGGATTCGGATACGCAATCTAAGGACAAACAACAAAATGTCATTCTTGGTCGTCCCTTTTTGGACCAAACGCTAACCCCCCAAATCATGGCGATTGTTTTATGATCGACACTATCGGAGATTGTGTTCACGAGCATACCGCAAATATGCTCACCGACATAGCCGATGATTTGGAGGATCTTTTTGTGATAGTGACAGGGTACAAGAGATGGATGCACAAAAAGAATTTTTGAATGCTGTTTATGGTCACGCATCCACTTGGTCCAACCCGATTGATGCTCTCCCGACTTCCATTGATTCGAAGATGAAGCCGTCATTGGAGCAACAACCTGCTGTAGAGTTGAAAAAATTACCGGACCATCTCAAATATGCTTTTCTGGGCCAGAATGAAACTCTTCCGGTTATCATCACATCAGATATGACAAAAGAGCAAGAAGAGGCATTGATGAAGGTATTGCACACTTACAAAGCTGCAGTTGGGTGGACAATTGCAGATCTCAAAGGAATCAGTCCGACAATTTGCATGCACCGGATTATTACCGACCCGTCCGCAAAACCATCACGCGACACTCAAAGACGGTTGAATCCAAACATGCGCGAAGTCGTCAAAAAAGAAGTTTTGAAGTGGTTGGATGCCGGTATCGTCTATCCAATATCCGACAACACGTGGGTCAGCCCAACCCAAACCGTTCCTAAAAAGGCCGGCATCACGATCGTAGAGATGGAAAACAATGAAAAGGTTACCACTCGGCCGGTAACCGTGGAGAGTTTGTATTGATTACCGCAAATTAAACGCGGCTACTTCAAAAGACCATTTTCTTTTACCGTTTATTGATCAAATTATAGAAAAATTGTCCGGTCATAAATTTTACTGTTTTCTTGATGGATATTCTGGTTACAACCAAATAGCCATTCACCCTGAGGACCAAGCTAAGACTACATTCACGTGCCCTTACGGTACTTTTGCTTTTCGACGAATGCCATTTGGGTTATGTAATGCCCCGACCACTTTTCAAAGGCTTATGACAAGTATTTTTTTCAGATATGGTCGGGGAGTCCTTAGAAATTTTCATGGACGATTTTTCTATATTTGGATTCGATTTTGATTCTTGTCTCCAACAACTTGAAAGAGTTTTAAAACGTTGCACGGAGACAAATTTGGTATTGAGTTGGGAAAAAAGTCATTTTATGGTCAAGCAAGGGGTTGTACTTGGACATCTTGTTTCTGAAAAAGGTTTTCAAGTTGACCGTGCCAAAGTACAACTTATTGCTTCGTTACCACCTCCCACCAATGTCAAGGGCGTGCGCTCTTTTCTAGGACACGCCGGGTTTTATAGATGATTCATCAAAAATTTTAGTGCGATTTCTAAACCTTTATGCAATTTGCTTTTAAAAGATGCACCTTTTTCTTTTGATGAATCATGTCTAAAATCCTTTGAAATTCTGAAAAAACAACTTTCTCAAGCACCAATCTTGCAATCACCTGATTGGTCTCAACCGTTTGAAATTATGTGTGACGCAAGTGTTACGCGGTTGGTGTTGTTTTGGGACAACGGGTGAATAAAAAGCCTGTTGTAATTTCTTATGCAAGCAAAACTTTTTCTGATGCTCAATTGAATTATACAACTACGGAAAAAGAGTTGCTTGCGGTTGTCTTTTCCTTAATAAGTTTCGTTCGTATGTTTGGGGGTCAAAGGTTGTTGTCTTTTCGGACCATAGCGCCTTACGACATCTTATGGAAAAGAAAGAGTCAAAACCGAGACTTATTCGTTGGATATTGCTATTACAAGAATTTGATTTAGAAATTAGAGATAAAAAGGTTCAGAAAACGTAGTAGCAGATCATCTTTCACGACTCCCATTCATGTGAATAATACTTCAAAAGATGAAATTCGGGACTCTTTCCCGGATGAACAACTGTTTTCTATAAATAAAGTGCCATGGTTTGCTAACTTTGTTAATTTTTTGGCAGTTGGAAAAATGCCTGAGCATTGGACGAAGCAACAACAAAAGCACTTTTTGGCACATGCTAGGCGGTTCATATGGGATGATCCGGATTTGTTCAAAGTGGGTCCCAACCAAATGATTAGAAGATGCGTTCCTGATCACGAGATTCCAAATTTATTTGCACACTGTCATTCTTATGCTTGTGGTGGCCACTTTAGTGCCAAAAAGACGGGTCACCGGGTTTTGGATTCATGTTTCTTTTGGCCTACAATTTTTAAAGATGCTCATATTTTTGTTAAATCTTGTATCAAGTGCCAACAAGTTGGGGGGATCTCAAAAAGAGACCAAATGCCATTAAACCCCATCTTGGTAGTCGAAATTTTTGATGTGTGGGGAATCGACTTTATGGGTCCATTTCCCACCTCTTTCGGTAATCTCTATATTTTGGTGGCTGTGGATTATGTCTCAAAGTGGATTGAAGCCGAGGCCACCAAAACCAATGATCACCATGTCGTTTGTAAGTTTGTCAAGAAAAATATTTTTGCTAGACATGGCATCCCCCGTGTGATCATTAATGATGGGGGTTCGCATTTTAAGAATTTTAAATTTGGCAAACTTCTCAAACAATACGGTGTGAATCATAGAATTGCCACCCCATATCATCCCCAAACTAGTGGGCAAGTTGAAGTGTCTAATCGGCAAATCAAAGAAATTTTACAAAAAACCGTTAGGCCCGACCGTAAATATTTGTCGCTTCGATTAGACGATGCGCTTTGGGCTTATCGGACTTCTTTTAAAACTCCGATTGACACAACTCCTTACCGACTTGTTTATGGAAAAGGGTGTCATTTATTGGTTGAGTTAGCACACCGAGCTTTGTGGGCCATTAAAGAAGTCAATCTGGAATATGGCTGTGCGGGTAAGGAACGAAAGCTACAATTGAGCGAATTGGAAGAACTCCGAGATGAAGCGTACAACAGTGCGGTCACATACAAGTCCAAGATGAAAGCATTCCACACCGCGAAACTAAAAGTCAAAAAGTTTGAAAAAGGACAAAGAGTGTGGCTTTTCAATTCTCGCTTAAAGCTCTTTCCCGGGAAATTAAAAAGCAAATGGTCGGGACCGTTCGAGATAGTCCACGTCGCACCTCACGAAGCCATTGAAATCAAAGACGAAAAAGGCGGAGAATCATTCATGGTAAATGGTCACCATCTCAAGCCGTACATTTCATCCGCCACACGAAACGAGGTACAAATCGAGCGGGTTGATTTTCTAGAAGAACAACCAGTATACGTCACTTAGTCTTTTGCTCCGAGGTAACCCGTCTGGCTGAAGACGTTAAACTTAGCGCTTCTCGGGAGGCAACCCGTGTCTTTTCGTATTTTTGTTGTTTTTGTTTATTTTCGTATTTTTATCTTAATTTTTGAATCGAGGACGATCCAATGTCTAAAGTTGGGGAGGGGGTGTTAAAACCCAAATTTTCGATGGTGTTGAGCAAAAACATTCAGTCCCCGAAAAATGGCCCGCAAAAAGCCAAAAAAACGGACCAAAAAATTAAGCCGGAAAGGACCCAGCGTCCCAGCATAGCGTCTTAGACGCCGTCTAGCACGTTCCAGGTCCGTACGCAAAAAATTGGAAATTGTTTCGCAATCTTAAAACGCTCGAAGAACGCCCAGCGTCTCAGACCAGCGTCTCAGACCACGACGAACCCGACTTGAGTTAGATCTGGAAAAATCGCACGAAAAAATTAGAAAAAGCCCTCAGCGTCCCACGCCAGCGTCTGGGACGCCGCTTGGAACGCTGGCACTGTTTCTCCCAACCGACCCCCTGCTCCATTTTTACGATTTCACGCCAGCGTCTTTGAACACGAATTGCATCCTCTTCCTCCCTTGTTTCTCCCAACCGACCCCCTGCTCCATTTTTACGATTTCAAGCTCCGAAAAAGGCCAATTTCCCTCATTTTTCTTGCAAAATTCCTCCTCCAAACACTAAACCAAGTCACATTTTGAAGATTACAACTGAAAAACATTTGATTTGGGCGATTTTTGAAGAACTCGATTCTAGGGTTTTGAAAATTTTCGAGTTTTTTTTGTGTGTTTGTGTCATACGTTGCTTTCTCCACTTACCTACACCAAGAATCCAAGGTATGTGCTTCTGATTTCCAAGCTTTGTAGGTAAATTTCGAATTTTTTGGTGTGTTACTGTTCATAGCTGAAAATGGCACTTGTAGGTCGATTTAATGCATAATATCTTGAAGTATTGTTGGGTTTTGCTAGTATTAGGTTCCTATGCAGTTAGTTTTTACAGATCTGAAATTTTGTGTGATCGAAATTTTTTGCGCGAAACTGTCTAAAATTCGAAAAATCTGAAAAAGTGCAGCTATGTTTTTGATCTTTTGAAATGTTATTAGTAATGATGTTTAGAACATATGCTGCTGATCATAAAAATTTTAGACTGTTAAAATTTGCGTTGAAACAACAGTTTGGAATTTATCAGTACAAGATTTGTTTTTTCTGCCAGCTGTTATTTGCAAATGTGAAAATATTTATCTGGTGGGAAAACATGGAATTAACAGGGTTACTGATAAATTTTGGACTATTGTGCATATTTTTCTGTGTACGAACCGTTTGCCAACTGACTAAAACGTTTTATTATGTGTGACATTTAAAAATTTTTAATGGCAAAAAGTTGTATTGTTGTTTTGGTGATTGTGCAGATGCCGCCAAGACAGAGCTCTGGAAGAAATGTTAGGGGAAGAACTGCAGCTGCTCCACCACCAACATCCCGAGGAACGAGGAGACAATGAGAGCCATCCCCCGAGCCGGTCCAGTGGAATGCGAGATACGCACGATTGAGCGAGCACCCTAAGGATATCCGACCAGCAGTATATGATGCCACCCATCCGGAGACGCGCATGCAGGTTGAGCGCACGGTCGATCGTGACTCATTCAGAGGCTTTCACGTTACAGAGACTTTTGATGACTACGGATGGGCGGGGGTGCTTGAGTTTGACACCCGAGCCGTACATACAGATTTGGTCAGAGAGTGGATGCGGACACTCAGGAGGCAGGAGAATGGGGGAGGAGAGAACATACAGTTGATCGGGAGCATCCGAGGCGACCCGATCATTATGACGGTTCCACGCATCAGGGATTATTTTAGCATGGATACGGGGGTGCATTTGCTAGAGGCTATGAGGGAGCCTACATTATATGCGTGCGTCGACATCCGAAATCCGGGTAACATTGTGGATATGGCACGACTGGTGGATACATTTTACACGAGGGGTGGGACAAATGCCCACCAGGATCTGGTTCCGAGGGCGAAGGCCCTAATGCGCATCATTAAATATAACGTCAACCCGAGGGCCAGTAATAAGGGCAAGGTGCGGGTACATGATGCAATTGTTCTTTATGCCTTGATTACTGGGGAGGTGCAGATTTCGTTTGCATATAATGCTATATGCAAAATTTGGTGGAGTTACGACACGCGATACCGTAACACCACCCCCATGTCTGTTTGATATCTTCGTACCTCGTTCGGGAGTTGGGAGCTAGGATCCGAGCATTTCCCCCGCCGCGAAGTTTCGAGAGTGTATTGACTACGACCTTGAGTCAATACAAGAGCATCGGTTTCATACGACAAAATGGGAGATGCATCATTCTTGACCTCGACAACCATACGGAGTACGAGTGCCCAGGGGTAGCAGGAGGACAGGGCCCCGCACCAGCGGATGACGGGACGAGGCATTCACAGGGACACCACAGAGGAGAGGGGACGTCAGGGGCATCGATTTGGGATCAGAGAGCCGCATGGCATGCAGAGTCACTATTGCATGAGGAGCGGTACGCCTCGCTTAGCAACGACATCGCAGACCTAAATGCGATGGTGGGGCAAATGCAGCTGATCTCAGAGGATACACGCGCCATTTCTGCCGCCCACTTCTATGCACATGAGTATTACACTCATGCCTCTTACCAGGGAAGCAGGCCGGATCTGATGGATATCGATCAGCCACAACAGCCATATTACCCCGCCACACTCTACTAGCGGGCAGGCGAGCCAACAGGATACCCACCTCCTTCGGAGTACCAGGATTACAGACTGCCAGCGGGCATGACCTATTGGGATGGATTTGAGAGTCTAGCCGAGTCTATATTCGGAGTTGCCCCACCATATCCGCGATATCCTCCACCTGTTCCACAATGAAATTGGTGAGATCCTCTCTTTTATTTTATTTTTTTTTTTAGTTTGTTTGAGTGCTTTTGTTTAATCTTTTTTGTTTTATATTTTGATGTCTTTATTTTGGATGACTATACTTAACATTAACACTGTGTTGGATGATGATGTATTTTTGGATCTTGATGAACTGTCCCCGGATTTTTCTTCCTTTTTGTCCCGGTTGTGACTCGGCAAAACGAAAAATGATTGAATAAAAGGGACTGGACATGGAATAGCAGGTGATGAGATAAAAGTGACATTCCAACTAATGTATATTTCAGTGGTTGCCTGTCCGGTTCAAGTAACAAATGGCCCAAAAATGTTTTAACTTCAAGTTGTAAATTGGTTTTTCTAAAAATTTATGTCTCAAAAGTTCTTCTAGAGATACCTGTTTAAAGAACTCTGATGGCGCGGTTCCCGAATTTGCTTGTAAAGATCCCTACTGCATTCTATGACCGTACGACCTTAGATGTCCTTATTTTTGTAATCTATATTCCGCTGTTTGGGTTGTTGTGTACCTGGAGTCTGGTGTACCCCATTTCAGGTTTCCACCGTCCACAGCCGCTTGAATATGAATATACCTTCGGGACTTTGATAAGTATCTTGCTAAGTAACCGACAACCCGTAGGTGACCCTTCTTGGAGGCCGCGCAAAAAGGCAGGACTCACTTGAAAAGTAGATTGCATATAAGTGATTATAAATTAATGATCTGTATTCCGCTGCTTGGGGTTGTTGCTTACCTGGGACCTGGTGTACTCCATTTCAGTTTTTCACGTCCACCATCAACTTTAAATATGAATATTATATTCAGAGAAAAATATTCTGAGACATAGATCACAAATGAACTTCTACAAAGATAAATCAAATGAAGAAATAAATATGGGCAAAGTTTTAAAAGTACAAAGTTAATATGGTTGTAATGTGGCAAAAAAGGACTAATAGAAATAAAAAGAAGAACCTTAGGAATCTGGACAGAATGCAGTAACCAAAAAGGACTGACCGTACCACGTCACTGGAAAAACCGCAGGGGGGAGGTAAACTTGGTATCTTTGGAGAGACTTTTGAAAAATGAATTTTTTTACTTAGCCGTTTGCAGGGTGAAGAAATTTTAAGATCACTAAATAGTGCTTTACACTTAAAATAAACGGACATCCGGGCTGGTAACGGACACAGGCGTATGCAATACTGTAATGTTTACTTTTGTTTGATTGCTTGTTGTTTTATGGACTGGACCTGAATTCTGATTTCGTTGAGTCTTTCTCGGGACGAGAAAGAGATAAGTTGGGGAGGTTTGATCGGGCCATTTTGGTTTAACGTAAAATGTAATTAACTTGATAAATTAACCGTTGTTTAACCACGAATGGCCCTACTTTTGATGGAATTGAGTGAATTACATGCAGGGATTGAAAAACGGGAATTTTGGGTGAAAACCACGCATCAAACGGACACCGAAAGCGGGAGAAAAAGCCCAGCGTCCCAGCAGCGTCCCAGCAGCTGACCCGGAACTCTAGGCCATTTTGAAGAGAAAAAACAAACCAGATGCGCGAGGAATCCCGTCAGCGTCCTAGGTGGCGTCTGGGACGCTGGCCTAGGACGCCCAACGTTTTTGGAGCATCTCGTTCCGGGGACGTTGCGCGTCGTAAAAGGCTGAAGAAAACACACAACGTCCCACAGGCGTCTGGGACGCTGGCCTAGGACGCTGCCGCGTAGAATGCCCTAAATTGCCTTATTTAAGCCACTCTTTTTAATGAAACTTGATCCCATCGACCCTAGGCAGCCACCAGACGATTTTCCCAGGGTTTTGACAGTTTTTCAATGCCTAAAACATCCCAAATCATCTAAAAACAATTCCCAATCTCAAATTAAACCTCCTTTTCATCAAGATCAAGCCACAATTCCTGAAGTTTTGAAGATCCAGCCATGTTCAAATTCTCCAACACAGTGTTTGCATCAGTTCCAACCATGAGTAGCTAAATCATCCCGTGATCACAACCGTGAGTAGGTTTTGAATTCTTTTTCCAAGTATTGTACTTAGATTTGAACATTTTAGATTCATGAACACAGTGTTTTGATTGTTTGCTTTTAAATCATATGATTAGACATCCATTACTTGTTCCATTACTTGTTCTTAAATTGTTGCTTGATTGAGTGTAAGACAATTCTATTGTGATCTTCCCCACCGTGCCAAATCATCCACAGTGGTGTGTAGGACGGAGGGTGCAGATTTTACATAGTTTGATCCCAGATTTAGTCAGTAGCAGTACGGTTATGTCTATGTAATCTGAATGAACGCAAAATTAGTAAAATCTGATATAATACATTGTTTAGGAATCAAAACTGAAACCGGGAGTGATCACCACTTTCTTTGATTGAATTAAACCCTTTGTAATATTTGTTTGTCTGAATTTGTTTGCTTTTTAAATCTATTAGAACTAGATTGTTGCTCCTCGTGGATTCGACCCTTACTTGCCCTAGCTATTAGTGCTTTTAAGGTTATTTTTGATTGCATCAACGACTGCGATCAAAAAAGCTAGCTCACTTTATATTGATGAAGTAATAAGACTCCATGGAGCGCCGTTGTCCATAGTATCAGATAGAGACGCAAGATTTACTTCAAATTTTTGGGAAGCTCTACAAGAAAGATTGGGATCAAGAATCAAAATGAGTATGGCTTATCATCCTCAAACGGATGGACAAAGTGAACATACTATTCAAACCGTTGAGGATATGTTGAGGTCTTGTGCTATTGACTTTGGTGGTAGTTGGGATGAACATCTACCATTAGTAGAGTTTGCTTATAACAACAGCTACCATTCCGGCATTAGAATGCCACCTTTTGAGGCACTATACGGTAGGAAGTGTAGAACACCATTATGTTGGTTGGAAGCGGGTGAAACTAAGCTTACTGGTCCAGAAATTGTTAGAATAACAAATGAGAAAATTGGTGTAATCCAAGAAAACATGAAGGCGGCCCAGGATCGACAAAGAAGTTACGCAAGTTTAAAGAAAAGACCTTATGACTTGAAGGAAGGTAATTTAGTGATGCTGAAGGTGTCACCAAGGAAAGGTGTTGTGAGATTTGGCAAAAGGGGAAAATTAAGTCCAAGGTATATTGGACCCTTTAAAATTTTGAAGAAAATTGGAGTTCAAGCATTTAAGTTGGAATTACCCCAAGAATTGAGAGGAATACATGATACCTTTCATGTATACTATTTAAAGAAGTATTTTGGAAAAGAAGAATTGATTATTACCTTAGAAGACTTAAGGGTGGAGACTCTAAGCAAGCTAATTGAAGAACCGGAAGCAATGTTGGAGATAAAGACTAGAAAGCTAAGGAACAAAGAGATTGATCTTGTACTGGTCAAATGGAAGCACTCTTTGTGATCGAATTGAACTTGGGAAACTTTGGAGGAAATGAGGAAAAGGTACCCCAACTTTACTAATTATGATTTGATTCCGAGGACGGAATCCTAATTAGGGGGAGATAATTGTAATAACCAATTATTTTCGCAATGTGTGTTATATTTGAATTTTTATAGTAAAATATTGTAAAAGGGTAATTTGGTCTTTTGACCATATGAAGGACCTATTGTGTAATAATATTGTGTGTTTGTGGCAAAAGTGTAAGAAAAGAAAACCTTAAAGGATATGTTAGGAGTTTTGGATCAAAAGTGAACAAAACTAGATTAGAAGGACCAAACTGTCATTTAGGTAAATTATGGAGGTATAAATTGAGAGAGAGACTTCTAGTCCTCTCCATTTTTGTCGTGAATCATCTTCAACAGAGGGAGAGGTCAAGACTTTGAAGAATTCTGAAGGGTTAGAGCAGAAATCGAAGAATCAAGCTTGAAGTTGTGATTTCCAAGCCATCTAAGGTTAGAATTTCATATTTGTAAGTTAATTAAACCATTTTGAGTTGTATTGAAAGAATGAAAATGAAATTCAGAAGTTTAGTGAGGGTTGTTCCAAGTTTCTAACCTCTAAATCATACTCTAATCATCATTGGAACTCGATTCCACCTTTAGAATTGATTAAAAGCAAAGGGATTCACAAATGTGTGCATGAACCCTAGAATTTGGGTGTGTGAATATTGGTTTGATTCTAGTGTTTATGGGGTAATAAGTGTTGTTTAAGAGGCTTAGAAATACTCTAAATATCATGTTTTAACCTACCATTGAATCGGATTTGAGCTGGAACCAAGCAGATTAAAGATTAAAAGCTGTGCAGGAAAATGAAATGGGTCTGTAGGTTAAACACGACCTGTGTTCCCCCAAACACGGCCCGTGTTGTTTGTGCAGGCAAACAGAAGGTGGTCTGTAAGTGGAACACGGCCCGTGTTCCCTCTGACACGGCCTGTGTCAGTGTCTACAGAAGATTTGGAAGCTTTGCATGGTTCCGTATGATTCCGATATGACCCGTATGACCTGGACACTTATAATTCACTTCTAGTATGACCTTAATTGAGTAGTTTGACCCCCAATCATTAGTATAAGTTTAATGTGGTATGAAAACATGAAAATATAAGTTCATATCATGACTCAAACAATGTGTATAAGTGAGGATCAAGTAATAGATAATGAAGGAAAAGAGGAATCGAACACCTAGACATTTCTTGCATAATCTAAAGTACATAAGTGTGTGTTAGTGTTATTGAGTACGAATTTTTATATATGTTTAATAGGTGGTGACCAAATCATTGGTGAGCAAGGTAAGGGCAAGGAAACCTTGGGAACCTAACTGGCCACTACTAGTACAAGGTGAGTAACATGTGGATTTTTGAGTACATAGCAAATAGTATTGTTTTATAAACATTGTTTTGGTTAAAAGATATTAATAGAAAAGTTTCTCTCTAGTTGTTTTATGCTAAGAGGTTTATGATTTCTGTATGATGAAACATTTTGATGTTATGACCAATTCGTAATGAACTGATATTAATGAATCAAAATTGGAACTAAATGTAAGAAATGAGATATGTCCGGACATGGATCTCGCCCTAACGAGGGGATGTCAAAAGACACTACTGGGATGGTACCTCCCGTCACGAAGTAGTTGTCTCAAGACGCCCTTATGGATAGATTTGTTCTATTCCATGAATGGAAAGGGAACTAGCACGCCCTCACGGATAGATTGGTTCTATTCCGTGGAGGGAAAGGGATACGGGGAGACCCGTATAAAGCCAAAAGATAAACAATGAATTATGATTTACGATTGGTCTATGTTTTATTAAGAAAGCTTTTGCATTATGTTTGATTTTGATAAAAATTGTTTAGAGGTTTGTTCTACTGAAAATTTTAGTGTCTAAAACCCATGTTGCTCACGAGACTTTATGTCTCATGTATGTTTGTTTTAAAATGCTATGTACTCAGGTGACGGGGAGTAAATACTAGAAGACTTAGAAGACTTAAAGCTTTTCTTTTGGGATACCTTTATTAGTAACTTATCCATGGTGATGTATTGAACCTTTAATACCCCAATGCAACTATGTTTTGTAATTATGGTTAAGGTATTTGTTATCCCGTGTTTTGTATATCCAAATTGGGTTAAAATGTATATAATGAATGTGGGGTGTTACATTATCCTGATCTCAAATCAATCTTTGAAAAGTGCACCGCTACTTCTAACTGATCGAATAAATCATCAATTCTCAGTAGAAGGTATCGATTTTTAACCGTGATCTTGTTCAACTCGCGATAATCTATGCACATACGCATAAAAGCATCATTCTTTCTAACAAATAATATTGGGGCACCCCACGTAAACGAACTCGATTGAATGAACCCATGATCTAAAAGTTCTTGCAACTACTTCTTTAACTCTTCCATTTCTGATGGTTCCAATCGATAGGGTTCTTGAGCTATCGGTTTTGCTCATGGAACTAGGTCGATTACAAACTCCACTTGACGGTCTGGCGGTAAGCCGGGAAGATCGTCAGGAAAAACATCAGGGAAATCACGTACTACCTCGATAGTCTCTATAGTGGAGCGTTCTGACTCAATTTTCGTGACCTGTGCCACAAACAAAAGAGCACCTCCTTCGGTATATCTTCGCGCTCTCGCAAAAGATACTACCGATATATGCTGAAAACGGTGCTCGCCTCGTATCAACGTTCAGGACCCGTTTGGTGTTCTTACATAAATGGTCTTCCCATACAATCCATATTCGCTCTATTATCATCTAACGAATCAATTCCAACTATCATATCAAAATCATGGGTAGTGATCGGCTTCATATCAATAAGGAATGTTATCCCGTTGATTTCAAGTCGACACTTAGCATAATGACTCTTTGCTATAACATACCCTCCGTCCGCTATATCAACTATCAAACTCTCACTCATCTCAGTCATCGGGACATGAAGTCGAGATGAAAAAGGCACAGATACAAAAGAAACCGTGGCACCAGAATCAAATAGCATACGAACTCGTAGAGAGTTTCGGCTAAAGATAAATGTAATCACATCCGGCCGTACTCGGGCCTCCTCCACCGTCATCTAAAAGGCTCAAGTCCTAGCGCTCGGCCGCCTCTATCTCGTCTATCGCCTCGACTATCTCCTCGTCCCGCCCTCGGGGTCTCACGGCGAGGCTCAGTTCTTGGCTTTAGGCAATCCGGGCGAATGTGGCCACTTTATCCACAATTAAATCAGATTCGGTTTTTCTCTAAAAAATCTCGAGCCATGTGCCCAGTATTGCCACACTAATAACATATAAGAGATGCAGTACTCGTATCACAATCTCCAGCGTGCTTCAGGCAACACCTTTCACACCACCCACTCTCAATCTTCCTCAGTCACCTCGAGGCTGTGAACTCGGAACCGGCTGTTTTTTGGAACCACTTCCCGACTTTCCCTCCTATTTTGTCTTCTGACCTCCACTTTCTTTGTCCCCCTTTCTCTCATCCTCTTGCCTCCGCAACACTTTTTCTCTGGACTTGGCTTCCTCAACACTCTGCTGGTAAGTAGTAAAACTCGAACTCTGTAAAAACTCTCGTATTTGGGTTCTCAAACCCCACATATATCTATCAATCTTTCTCTCTTCAGTGTCCACCTGATGTGCAACAAATCTGGCTTTTTCATTGAACTCCATCTTATACTCATGTATTGATCGTGTCCCCTGCTACAATCTCAAAAGTCCTCCTCTAAGCTTTTCATGACAGTGTTAGAACAATACTCTTTCATAAAGTTTTCTTTGAATTCCTCCCACGTTGGTTTAGGCTCCAAACCTTTCTCTATGTCGATACATATATTTTCCCACCAGAACTAGGCATCCTTGTGTAAACAATTAGTGGCATACTCAACTTTATCTTTATCTGCACACTTGCTCGTCCTAAATACTTTCTCAATATGTGTCAGCCAATTTCGAGCAACAATAGGATCATCGGTTCCATAGAAATCTTTTGGCTTACACTTGCGAAACGTCTCATAAATGTAAGTCTTTGGCTCTTTTGATCCTCCTGCCTCAGTAGGTATAATAACTGGCACTCCCTGATCCTCCCTCCCCCCACAGGAATAATAGGGGGTCAGTCTCGCTCATCTCTGATCGTTGCATCCATCTGAGGTCTCAATAAAGTAGGTGGTAGATCTCTAACTGCCTTTGCTACCTCTGCAACGATAAGCTCCTGTAACGATGTCGGTAACTCGTGTGGTCTCTCACCTTTGGGCTGGTGCCCCAATCCAGAACCTTGTGACCCCGATTGCTCGTCTCAACGATCACCTCCCTCTTTTTCCTTTCCAGAACTCATGTGAGGCTGAAAAAGAAACCAACTCATTTTAGTCTCTTATATCTCAATACTCCTTTTTATGTTGCATAATCACCAACATTCTCAAATTAGCACATATACTCATTACATGTGCTCAGAGGGATAGTTGCATAGAGACTATTTAGGACCTCTCTCTTTAATCTGCTTGAGTCTAGGACTTGCTCTTTAAAGTCTAGTTCACTCAAACGTTGATCTAATACCAAATTATAACTCCTGGTTTCTAACTTTTAATTACACCATAGATTACTCAAATAACCTCGTGGGTTAGAGGTGTAATCAAAATATAAGCAACAAGTATACAAGTAGTTACCAAAAAGCAAGTATACCATACATGTATATTCCCAAACCGAGTTACAAAACTAACTAAGTTCAAAAGAGAGTTTCTTAGATCACATAAGTCCCAAAAGTCAAGTCCCAGTCCAAGTCATCTATCCTTCCCCCTATCACCTGTAGCACCTACAACACAATCAAAGTTTATGAGCTACAAAAGCTCAGTGAGAAAATACTCAAGATTTGGTGGTTATTCAACAATTGCTCACAATACTATAGTACTCAACGACTACTAGCATATAAACTCGTTAATCTCATACTCTTTGACTATCTCAGTCAATTAGTGTACTCATTCACACTAAGTACTCATATACAACAAAGAACTCTCAACCTCGTGTAACTCATGTTAATTGGTTCTCTCAACATCTTCAAATATCTCAAAAACATCTAACTCAAAGGATTAAGTAATCAACAGATAATAAGGGTCACAAACAGTGGATAACAAATACTATCAAACTGCAACCCCTAAATTCTGTGATTTTACTCACTCGGTCACAAAAAAAACGCAACCAACATCACACCCATAGCTAAAGAAGCTTATACTAGCAATCTAATAATATAATATGTAACAAATCATAGAAATTTTACAAACTTGGCAAACTAGGGTTTGAAACCCCCAAACCCAAAAATCAACTCATCTCGTTGGTTTAAGAACCAAGAACGCATCCACGATGTTGGATTCGACTCCGTTATGCTTTTCCATAAAAACTCCTATCTCAAATTGACTAAATTTCGCCTATTTTTCTATGAAAATCGACCTAGGTTGTTTTTGGTTCGAAATGCGCGTTTTACCAGTAAAAGAAAAAAGTTCTGTCCACTAACATATTAGTGGCGCTAATATGAAATGTTAGCGTCGCTAACTTACGCGACCCGCGTATCTCAGTTCAAAAATCTACTCGACTTGCGCAAAAAGCTCGAATGCTCTCGGGTTGCTACAGTACTTTTTACGCGACCCGCGTGGGGTATTAAGAAAGAAGGAAAAAACCATCGAATAAAAAGCTCGAATATATATATATATATATATATATATATATATATATATATATATATATATATATATATATATATATATATATATATATATATATATATATATATATATATATATAGTAAAGGTCTGAAGGAAGAAGAAAAAATCATCGATTGAGGAAGGCACGATCGGGATTAAGGAATCGTTGAGTAGAACAGAAATTCAAGGAAGAAAGAATATGAGAATAAAGAAATAAGCGATATACATGTAACACGACGTTGTATCAAGGGTTTACTTCACAAGCCTATATACATAACAACAATATATTCATTTTTCCTCATATATATATATATATATATATATATATATATATATATATATATATATATATATATATATATATATATATATATATATATATATATATATATATATATATATATATATATATATATATATAAAAGAGTAAAGTTCAATTCAGAACCTAAAAAAGCCTACGCACCTAAGAACCCATTTTATGAACTTTTTTTCTACACAATATTTTTCAAAAAAATATATACCAAAATTTTTGTTATGATTTGTCTAGAAGATTTCAAAAAAAAAATTTCAACAAAAATTATTTTTTTTATTTTTTTTCATTAGGGTTTAGGGTTTAGAAGATTTCAAAAAAAAGTTTCAAAAAAAATCATTTTTTAAATTTTTTTATATGGGTTTAGGGTTTAGGGTTTAAAAATCTCTTAGACGCTTTAAATAAAAAAAATGGATGCTATTTTTTTATTGAAAAATATTGTGCAGAAAAAAAGTTCCTAGATTCCTAGGATTTTTTAGGTTCTCTCATGATCTCGACCCTATATATATATATATATATATATATATATATATATATATATATATATATATATATATATATATATATATATATATATATATATATATATATATATATATATATATATATATATATATATATATATATATATATATATATATATATATATATATATATATATATATATATATATATATATATATATATAGACACATAGGGTTAGGATCCGGTAGGAACCCAAAATCCGGTAGGAACCGCGAGAACTCTTCTCGTCCAATCATTCTCATAAGGGCAAAACGTCAAAACGTCTTCCTTCGATGTGACGCAATCACGTGCGACGCACGTCCACGGAACAAAATATGAACTCGAGGATTTAAGTGGGTTTTGTTTTTGTTTTTTTTCCTTTTTCGTTTCTTTTTTCGTTATTTTTTTATTTTTTTTTTTCAAAAAAAATTATTTTTTTTCAAAATTTTTTTATTTTCTATTATACTCGGTTTTTAGGTTTTTATTTTTTTCCATTTTTTATTTATTATTATTATTTATTATTATTTTTATTATTTTTTATTTTTTTTGAATGCTACAGTACTCGATTTTTAATTTTTTTATTTTTTTTCATTTTTTATGTATCTTTTTTAATTTTTAATATTTTTTAATCTTAATTTTAACGTTTTTTTCGTTACTTTAATCTAATCATTTCGGATCATGATGTTTTTAATCATAACATTTTGGATCATGTATTTTTGGATCATAGTTTTTTTGCATCTTCAATCACAAGTTTTGAATCATTTTGTCGTTATATGTTTTTTTTAACTCGTTTTGGATCATAACGACTTTTGGATGTTGAATCATAACGAATATTGCATCTATGATCATAAGTTTTGAATCATAAAACATATTTTGGTTTTAATATTTTTGGATCATATGTATTTTTTTTGCTATTTTAATGTGTTTTTTTACTTAAAATATAAGAATGAACATGAAAAAAAACCTTTTTTTTCAATTTTTTTTACAAATTTACTGATATAATATCTACAATTATCCATTAAATTTTCATAATTTTTAGAATTTTTTTAATTTTTGATTTTTTATAATAATAAAAAATAAAAAAATATATTTTTTTTAAAATTTTCATGATTGTGCTTGTTTTGTAGAGAATTAAATTTTAAGAACTTTGATTTTTTTAGAATATTTTTTTACAAAGAAAAAAAAAGTTATGACCCAAAAACTAAGCGGTGAGAATAAAAAAAACCCAGCAAATCATATAGCGACAAGTGTCGCAATCTGGTGGGGTCTCGTTGCAATTACCATATTACCCTTATTAATTTGTATTATCCATCCAATAATTTTGATTTTTATACAAGTAGCCCCCAAGCTTTTAAGATGTGACATTTTATTCACATTCAATCTTATCCACCCATTTTTCATGATTAAAGGTCCAGATTTGTCCTTACGGTTCTTACCGGATTTTGTGTTCATACACGATCCTCCTTATATATATATATATATATATATATATATATATATATATATATATATATATATATATATATATATATATATATATATATATATATATATATATATATATATATATATATATATAGGGCTAGGTTATAGTAAAAATGACAATTATTGTGTTACCTTGTAACCAAATCCTGGCCATCGGATTTCATTCTCGTAACAATGAAAAAAACACATTCTTAACAGAATAAGTTTTTGACATAATGAGTTCTTACCATTCTTAAAAGAATGAACTGAATTTTGTACATTCTTAAAAGAATGTGTTTTAAATGAGTGGTCCAGATTGAGTTTCAAGGTTACACAATACTTGTATGGATATATTTGATCCTAGCCCTATATATATATATATATATATATATATATATATATATATATATATATATATATATATATATATATATATATATATATAACTAGTGGTGAGACCCGTGTATTACACGGGTTGATTAAAAGAAAATTTTAAATAGAAAAATCTAAGCACTAATAAATTTATATAAAATTTTTTGACAATGTATAGTGAAATTTTTGGATAATATGTTATTAAATTAAACACTTGTCATTTTAGTTATTTGATATCAAATTATCACTTCTAATTTCACAATGAGTGAACCACGTCATTTTATTTAAATATTTTAATTGCTTACAATAGTTAAGAGATACAGATGATTAGCTTATGCATTTACACATGATTAGTTAATGCATTTGCATTACACATCTAAATTTCGTAAAAGTCTAATGATACAATTTGGTAAATTATAGACGATTAGGATGTATTGGCAGAGCAGAATATTTAAGACCATCACCACTATGACTCAAACCATGCTTAACCCTTGCGGATGATTATAAACGGACCAGTAGCTTGAAAATAGAGAAGAATATATTCTTGTAGACCCTCATATGTGGTCTGCTAGATTCTACAGTTGAACTCTGATAAGACTGAATGCAACAAACATCTTAAATTGATTGTTATTTTGAGATTACCCACATCCAAGTTAAGGTCTGGAAATTTCATGACAGTAAAGAATTTATCATAAGACACTTATAACCGATAATTTCCAGGACCTAAGTTATTAGAATTTAAGATACCCAAACCCCCAAGAATATAGAACATACACCGATTTATTATTGTTGTAACACTTAGCCGGCTAACATTGCAATAATGGATAAATATTTTAAAGTACAAAGCCCTGATAAGAAATATTTTCAAACTACAATGTTAAAGTCTAACCCTTTTAACATGCTCTTTCCTTCTTTTAACTCAAACCACTTGATCAATTTAATTCCCAATATTTTCTTAATAATTAGTCTGTAAGGACCAACATATAAGTCCGCTCCAAGTACATCACTATTTTCAACTTCTTCTCTATAAGTTGTTTGCCCAGTTGTGATCGAGCAAGGGGTTGCACGTTCCTCAACTTCACTGTAACAGTCCTCGAGTGCTCAAACCTACTCCTAAAGTTGATAATAAAATAACATGGTAGAAGGTGCAATGTACTTTGGTTCAACCACTAACTTCTTATTGCAGCACACTATACTATAATAAAAAGTGTGATGCTACAATCAAATAAAGAAAATATGTTGTTTTTTCATTGACTAATATATGACACATGAATAATATACATGAAAGCAATATAATTGCAAGTGGTTAGAATAGACCCACAAACCATTAGGGATTCGGCCCATTGAGTAAGTTCATACTTAACAATATTGATGATAACCAATAGTCAAGTCTTTAATTTTTAAAAGTGGCAATTTTAATTTAATCTCTTATTTATAGTTTAATACTTACAAAACAACTCTCTTAGCTCTCACAAGTCTGTAGTCTCGGTCGACATTTCACCTTCCAAATTCAAGCCTGGCAAAGCGTTGTTTAAACATATCAATATAAAACTCAATTTTTCCATATAAATTTAACTTTATAATATACTAACTTGCATTTTGGTAGTTCTGGGAGAAACATTTGAACAGAAACTCACCGACGCTAATAGAACGATGACATGTGGATCACCTTCTTTAGTCATCTCTAATTTCACATTGAAGGAACGTCCCCAAGAACATTCATTTCGATGAAGAAGAAAAAAACCTAATTATCATCTTGTTTGTTGAGGGTCGACAATCAGAAATGAAATTCAAAAATAAGAGACCGGCAAACCATATAACAAAAATGATGATTATCCTATTTGTTAACAACTCTAAATATCCATGTAAACTCAAACAGATACAAACACATAAGTTGTAATATAAAAAAAACATTTATATGAACTTCAAGACTGCTTACCTCATCATCTTTGTCACATCCAGCTTGCTCAAATCTCGTTCCTTTAAACATTTTTTAGACAATTTCAGTCATCTTTAAGAATATTCAATTTCACAAATTGTTAAGACCCTAAGTGGGCATCAAAGCTGCATCAAATTAGACTTAGTTTTGTAAGTGGTTGCTAATCAAAATAAGTTACAATGCCAAATAAACTAAGCACCCGATTTACACAAAATCAGAGCTCAAACACATACATGTTCAACAACCATGATCAATTGACCCAAAAAAGGACTGGTTGCTGGCATGCCTGTTGGTTATAAAAATTAAAAAGCAGAATAAGAAAGTGATAAAGGGATTTTTTTTTGGTTTGAGGGTGGGGTAGCGATCTTAATCCAATTTGCTTACTTACTGTTATACTATTATCAAAATCCTGCCTTCATCAGCCCCTACCAAGACAATCATAATTGTTTCCTTATATTTGCAATATCACTATTCTCTTTTTTGTTTAACCATGTAATATCCAGGCACATAAAGAAATTAAAAGAGTGATTAACATATTGCACTTGTAAAATCTATATTTAGAATGAGATACCAAAATCGATATATGCAATGCAAAAAACTGAAATCTGAAAAACCAATAGTTTGAAGCTTCACCTAAGAATCGATGGTTGTCCAAATCACACGATAAAACGGGGAAAATTAATTGAAAATCAAACCACAACTACCTGGAAAAAAAAAACAAAAGTCAAACATGAAAAAATAAAAATATCAAAATCTGGTGAAATAAAAAATACTTCACTATCTTCATAACTCTTGGGCTTGTGAGCTTGATCTTTTGCATTTTCACCCCAAAACTTACACTATTTCTTGACTCCATCATCTCATTAAGTGGCACCTTCTTCTTGGCCCCAAATCCGAAAAACAAGCTGAGCAAAAAAGCTACATAATAAATTAAAAAATCAAATCAAAATAGAAGGTAACACAATTACCACATTCACATTAAAATTTTCGTCCAGCAACACATTCGCCAACTTGAAGTCAGCGAAATATCACCTTAATTCAAAAAACATTAGTTTAAAATTTAATACGTCATAAAATGGTTAACTTTTTACAACTTATAAAATATACCTGAATTTCTAAACCCTCGTTAAGATATGCAAGTCCCTGGGCTGCACCAAGAAGGATTTATAACCTTTTTTTTCCATGGAATTGGTGGAAAAGCTCGGCTAAAAAGATGAGATTCTAAGCTTTTTTCGGATTAGATAAGAGATATCACCAGATGAAGAACAAAAGAACGGGGAACATCACATTAAGATATAGATGAAGAACTTTACTAACAGCCGTTAAAAGAATCAGATCTAATTAATCCTTTAACCAATCCAGGGCACAAGAATGGAACTAACCTTCAGAATCATTTTTGTGAAATGGAACAAAATCGATTCTTAATAACTCAAGAAACAAAGTAAACCCCCCATTTCTGCAACTGAGTCATTGCCGCGAGACATTGATGCACTCGTCCTTGACTCGTTTAGCAACTGAGTCATTGTCGCGAGATTCAGACATATTGGCCGTAAAACGAGCTAATCCTGCTACAGCCTCCGCTGCCTCCAATTCAATCTTCTCCATAGGGTCAAAATCCGCCGTCGCATTGGACCAATTGGGTGATGCCGTAATCACATCCATAATTGGTTACAATAACAAGTTTGCTAGAGAGATAAACCGGAGAGAGAGGGGTATTCTGAGTAGTACCAAGGATTTGTGAATGCCAAGATTTAGGGGATGAATATCGGTTTCCAAGAGAAGAGTAAAAATGGGAGGATTAGGGTTTTGTCAAATTGAAAATGGTGGAGTATATAAGAGGCTGATTGAAAAAGAAGGCAAATTTGGTGAGTAAACAAAGAAATCCTATTCAAATTTGAAGATGATCCGTTTGCAAAAGAAGGCGAATTTGGTGGATCTAGAGAATAATAAGGAAACGGATGAGAGAATCTTAAACACAGTCATCAACGAGATAAGAGAAGATAATTAAGGAGGGATTGAGTAACTGACCAAGTTTTTCTATTATTTAAAAAAATTAAAACTATAACAAAATGACATGTGTCAAATTCATTGTGGTGATGACAAGTGTACAAAAGTTACTTATTTATTAGGATAAGATTTCGCTCAATGTTTTGAAAACAAATACATATGTTTAAACATGTTAAATTGTTTATTGTTACTCTAAAAATAGTAGGTAATTACTTTATAATAAATGATATATAATTATCCATTTAATTTAAATACATGTTTTTCGTCGAATAAAGTCAACATATTCAAACTACAATTAAATTAAATTAAACTAACCGTTCTTTTCAAAGTAGCGATAATAACATGTGTCTATCTCGTTTGACATTAACTGACATTCAATTTCTTCTATTAAATTCAAGGGCAATTCGCATAAAAGTTATTTTGTTTATATTTTTTTATTTTGATATTATATAATTTTTTCAATTAAGACAATTGTTTTAAAATTTTTCAATCCTAAGCAATTAACCGGTTACCCACTTACGAGAAATGATGACATGTGATGTATCATGCTAACATGACACTCTTTTATTACGAGAGATGATGACTTGTCGCTATTTGATGACATCATATTTTGGATGTCAAAATTAAAAAAAACCAATAATATACATATATATATATATATATATATATATATATATATATATATATATATATATATATATATATATATATATATATATATATATATATATATATATATATATATATATATATATATATATATATATATCCTGCACTATATCTAATGACTTTTATGATAGTTATCAAAAAAATATAGTCATTTTTATGTAATTTAGTGTCATAAAAAATAAATTAAAACATCCAACACTATATCTATTTAATTAATTGACCGAACATATAAACTCATCAAACATCATAGGGGTAACAATATAACTAAACATTCCAATACATGTAGTATTTACATGCATTCATCAAGCTTTGCTCGAATGTGTTCTTGTTCATGACTCTGAACCAAAGTGTAGTGCGATCGAAGCAGACACTACCGTCTTGCACAACCTCATGGTTAGGGTCAAGAGGAGACTTTGGTCAAATTAATAGAAGCGCTTTATGGTCGTAGCTATAACTTTGGTTGATCCAATGTATTGTCCAAAGGCTTGGATTGAGGAGGCTGTAGAGCATAGGTTGTCATTATGAGTTTGTATTGAATCTGGTAACAAGATGATCAAAGGAAAATGTTGATGGAAGATCTATCATTTGAAGTGGCGATGCAACAAAAGTCATACATATCAAGAGTTGGTGTGCACCGACGAGTAGTGTGAACCGAGAGATTGAGGATGTTCACTATTAATGCAATTCACATACGAGGGAGTCCCATCGGCAGAGACAATTCGTATCTTGAGCGGTCCCGGACCGAAGGAGATGACCGACCGAAGAAGTCTTGGACTAGTCTTCGGTCAACCTGGAAACTTCTGATGCAAGAAGGATATTTTGACTTTGGATGGTGCAAACTTCAAGGAACATGGTATAAAATGTTGTCAGCGAATATTATGAGATTTGGTCGAAAGGCCCAAACCTCTAGGGTGGCTGTAGGATTGAGGGTCTGTCCTTTATAGATAGGGTTAATGATGTTAACTGATATTATATATAATGGGGCCATCTTTAGAGTATGGGAGTGTTTTTCTTCGAGTGAATCAATCTTTGCAACCTTGTAACTTGTATTTTTTCTCCCAAGCTAGAAATAAGAATACTTCCCTTGTCGGTGGACGTAGGTTATTTTGGACCTAACCACGTTATATCTTTTTGTCTTTTGTCTTAGTGTTGTGTAAGTTGTTTTACGCGTTTCTCGGCTTTATTCCATTCGTAGAGTATTGGTTTGTCTCGTTTACAAGCCTGACACAGATGATCCGCACCCCGACAAGTAGTATCAGAGCCATTTTAAGTTCTTGATATGTTAATTAAAGATGTTTACTTAAAAGTTCGAGTTGGAGAAGTTCAATGGGTCTGAAGGATTTTGATCAGAATAACAAAATCATACTGCAGCGGAAGACTAAAAATGATCAAAACATGTGTTCATACAAAAATCTAGCAAGGATCTTATTGTTCATATCAATTGTAGCAACTAAAGATGAATGAGAAAATTTACCTCTTTGTTTGCTAGAGATCTCCTAGCTTGAGTTCTAGTTCTTTCCACCTTGAATTGGATGTAGAGTATCCAAACCAGAATCCTTATTTTGGTTCACACCCAAGATCACCAGAAAGCAAATGGACAAAATCTTCACACGGGAGGAGGCGAGAGACCAAAAACCCTAGTTAGGGTTTGGGAATTTTCGTTAAAAGAGAGGGGAGGGAGAGGGTTGGCGACATAAGAGCAACTAGGGTTTGATCCATAACTCTCTATTTATAGGGAAGGTTTTGCTTAGCCACAAAGTTACCTCTTTTTTTCCACTCATTCCCTGGACTGTTCAATTAATTAAACTCTTTTAATTAATTAACATCGGGTCCCTACAATTAGTAATTTCTAATTAATTCCAATTAGCTTCTAATTAATTTATCAAATCATGATAAATTAATAAACTAATTTCTCCCAATGTATTATGTCACCAATTTGCTTAACTGTGTCTTAAGGGAAACCCAAAAGGACCATACTATTATTAGAAATATCACCAATAGTTAATGCCCTTGGACACTATTTCCAACAGTCTCCACTTGGACAAGTCATCAACTCTATATGGTCTAATACTTTCAAATAATCAGCAGAGAGTATGGCATCCAATGCAACTACCGGACTTTGATAAAATCAAGAGACGAACCTTAGATAAGTGATCATTTATTCCTCTGTTCTATAAGATATCGATATGAACCTGAGACATGGTTAAGGTCAATCTCAAGGCTTAAAATTCTGTTCCCCGATAGTGATTTATGATGACCACATCTGACTACTCAGCTGAACACATCAATTTAGGCAGGGGTCAGCCAAGCACTTAATGTCAACATCAAATCATCGAGGGGCCCACAAATATCGCTTTTCTTTTTAGGGTAGAAGGAACAGATAAACTTTGACTACATTGTATGTGTTTAATCATCATGTCATACATGGACATACCCTTTATTGCTGCCAGTTATGGACAACGTTGGAGTCTACCAATGCATAACAGACTTGCAAGGCAAAAACTTCATGCATATCTATTTGAAGAATAACAGATACTATCATCTTAGAATTACTTGTGACTTAATCGATGAAGTAATCTCTAAGTCTGGGTTTTCCAATACTTAAATATATATTAAGTACTCATGAGTGTTTGTTGCAATCTCTATGATATGTTCAGTTAGGATGGACAATCTACTAATATTCCATGATAGTCTTAAATCACTACCTACTTCCAAGAGTATGATCGACTGTGGAGGTTTGAGTAAACTAATACTCCGGAAGTGGGTTCCAAACACGCAAAACGATACATAGTAATAAATTAATGCAAATGCTAGCAATCCAACTTATTATTATTATCTAGGAGTTCTCAAGTTCTCACGATTATGAGTTCTTAAATGATCCTGACTCTATATAGGGTCAGAATACTGTGAGAACCCAAATATTAATGAGAACTTGATAACTCTTAGACTAAAAGTTTTTTGTCAAACAAATGACTTAATGCACTAAGTCGCTTATATTTAAGACCTTTTGTCAATTTTTTAAAATGCGAATATACGAAATTTGCATATGTGCATTTTTGTTAGGGATGAGCAAAACCGAACCCGGAAACCGAGAAACCAACAAAACCAAAACCGAAACCAAAGCAAAAACCGACAGTTTGGGTTTGAGATTTTAAAAAAGAAAATTTCGGTTTGGGTTCGGTTTCACCCCCCAAAACCGACCCAATCCCTAAAACCGACCCAAACCTAAAAATATTTAATATATTATTAATATTTGATATATATTGTAGCATGTTAGGGTATTGATTACGTCAATTTAATGACACTTGTAAGATGCATCGGTAATGTAGATTGACGTGTTTTTATTTATTTTTCCATATCTTTTACCGAGTTTCTAATAACCGCTAGAATATGCACTTGAATACGTCAAATGTTACATCACTACATTATTTCTTATAGAGTTAAGTGTATTAAAATGTATCAAATTGTTATTCCATGTAAATGATGACTAAAAACAATTGGTAGAATGTGTTTATTATTTTTATAATTTTTTTATAATTTTTGGAAATTTGGTTCCAACCCAAAACCCACGAACTCATGGGTTGAAACCAAAACCGACTTTAGAAACTGAAACCGACTCAAAACCGACTTTAGAAACCGAAACCGAACCCACTTAGAAACCGAAACTGATAAGTTCTAGAACCCAAAAACCAAATTGATCGGTTTGGGTTCGGTTTTTACCCCAAAACCGACCCAAACCGACCCATGCACACCCGTAATTTTTGTGCAAATGTGCATATGTGCACCTTAAAAAATCATTTTTTAAATTTTTTTGACGAAAAGTCTTAAATATAAACGACTTAATGCATTAAGTCATTTTTTTCGAAACTTTTTTATAGTTTAGGAGTTCTCAAGTTCTCAAGAATATATGAGTTCTCAAATGATACTGACTCTATGTAAGGTCAGGATACTGTGAAAACCCAAATATTCGTGAGAACTTGAGAACTCTTAGACTAATAGTTTTTGTTTTAAAAAAAGACTTAATGCATAAATTTGCTTATATTTAAGACCTTTTGTCAAAAGCTATTTGAAAAAAATTCAATACAGAGCACTTGATATCCCATAACACAAGCAAACGTGCACCGCTCTATCCACACTTTTCAAATATCAGTTCTACTTTACAACAAAATGCAAAAAAGCAAGGTATTAGAAATTGGACCTTAGTTAACGCAAACATATAGCAACCTTAGTATTAACTAATAACTAATAAGTAAATACATTAGTACATGGCGTTTTGGGAACCATTAGGAAGATTGTCCGCCAAGCGTATTGACAACTTATGCTGACGACACTAATCGTAGACATGTAGTTACAACATAGTTATCCATGAGTTGAATCTTCTGGCTGACTCATGCTTATTTCTTTAAAATTTTCCAATTTAGCCTAAATTTTAACTCTTTTGGTTACATGTTTGTAAATTACTCTCTTCTGACCATTTTACCTCGAATGCTCGAAAAGTTTAATCTAGTCAATGAGCTGATTTAAAGCCATGATAATACACGAAAAAGAGGGTAAATGGACTTATATGTACAACCTTTGCATTGACCATGGTGACTATATATTTTTCTTTGTCTGTCGATCATCTTTTAATCATTTCATAAGCAAATCATAACCGATAGAAGCAGGTATAGAAAAATCATGTTACAACAATTACACACAAACTATTCAATTAATAAAAAAAAATTAATTTATATCCCAATTACGTACATACCTGGGCAAATGCTTATAGCAACCTTTTGAACCTCTGTTTGAGAACCTTCACACACACACACACACAAAAAACAAAACTGGAAGCTGAGAACTATAAATAAATGATATAAATTACATAACATACCTTGCCTTGGCACAAAAGTTGAAGATCTAGTGTTGAAAAAAATCCCTTCTTAAATGAAAACCACATAGTTTCAATGGAAGATTAGTGTGGTCGGAGATGAATAGAGAGAGGCGGATAATAAGAGCCCTAACCTTAACACAATCTTGTAGAGAGAGAATGGATGAATATAGCGTTCAAAATAAATCTCAGACGTCATTTCCATTTCTTGTTAAGATATGAGAAGAGGATGATAGCTTGGTGAGGATCTGCGGTGGTGTAATAAAAAAATTGAGACATAGAGAGAGTTAATAATATATAATTTACCGCTATGGGTTAACGTGAAGATCTTCGATCTAGATTCGACAACAGAGAGCTGATTTTCATCGGGTTCAGTCTAGATCTGGATCCACCAGCAGAATCGGTTTTGTGTTTGTGTCACTTGTAATACTAGGAAGCAAGTTTACATTCCTTATCAACTTATAATAACATGTTGATGGTGTTAAAGGAGTTTTAGTTTATTCATGGGTGTTTTTGATGAAAAAGGACAAAAAATGTTAAAGTGAAGAATGAACCAAATCTTGGGATTTAAGGTGTTAAAGGTGTTATGTTGGTGTTTAAATGTCCATATTATGATTTAATATGGAGTTTGGTTGCTAAGTTTGGAATTATAGGTAAAAAGGTGGGAAATGGTGAAAAATGTGCAAGAAATCTTTTATCAGACACATTAGCGTCGCTAATGTCTAAGAGTTAGCGCCGCTAATATCGACCTGTCAGACTCCCTCTTAAAGCTTGTGACTCCCACTGATTTTGAAGTGTTTCAAATGTGGAAGTTGGAACAGTTAGTTCTAACTGTTCTGGTTGAAGTTGTAGTTGCTGTCAGTTGAAAGTGAAGATCGCTTATTAACTCATTGCCTAGAGTTCAATGAGGGAGTATTATTCAGGAGTGGACCCTTTTAAAACCTACAGTAGGGCGAGGCTGGAGTTGAACGGGATGAAAGAAGATTCTATTCTGAACTCTTCTTTAAAATACGTGGTAGCTAAGTCATGTGACGATATTTCTTGTTAATTCCTTCAAGGAATAGAAATTTGCGAGAATTTTAAATGAATGTTGTATGTTAATCGTGGAGTAGTGGGATGGAAGTAAGTTTAAAATTCATGGGACCCTAATCCTTATGAATTAGAGCTAGATTGTTATCACGAAGTTGAATTACTGTTTAGCATGGACTGGTTGCTTATGGTGTTGGAAAATTGTAGTAAGAAGATGGTGTTGGTGAAAGTACCAGGTGAGTGTCAATTAACAATATGTGATGGGTTGTGATAAAATCAAACTTAGGTGATTACTTTGGCTAAAGTAAAAGTGGTGTAAGTAGTGATTACGTTGTTACCTTCAATTGTGAACACTTTGCATGCATTCATTGGATGGATGAATAGGTGGTGCTGTCTTTTCCTGATCAAGTATTTTGTGATGTTCTACTAAAGTTGGGAAGAGCTTAAATAACCATATTCTATGGTTAATAATTTCATTGTAGAGGTTGATCTAAGAAGGTTGAAGCAATAATAGAAGAGGGATTTCATAAAATCTTTGGTGTTATGGAATTCTTTGGAATAATAGATGTTGTTGGTGAATGAGGAGAATACATGCTCTTGTTGTATAAGGATTTGAAGTTAGCAAGAAAGAATGAAAATTTGTATACATTAAATACAACAAAAGAATTCGTTCGTTGTTGAAGTAGAAGCAATGGTGTTATTAATGGAAGAAAATGACTAGGCGGTGTGCGGTAAATGTTGTATAGTCAAGTGGTAATTGAATACTACTTCTTCTGGTGAGCTTATAAAGACTTATGTTGAACATAAGTTGACTTTGGTGTTTATTGTATATGAATGGAAGGATTGACGGTGGAAGCAATTATAGTTGGTCGTATATTTAATTAGGTGAATAGTTGACTTAATCAGTGTGCTGTGTTGATGACAGGTGTTACACTAGCAGCATGTGTTGTCCTGGTGATTAGTGGAGTATTGTTGGAAGGTATATTCGAAGATTGGTGTTAGCTTTAGTGGCTATGTTGAACTATTAGTTATGTTTGTTATTAACTGGAGAATTATAGTAGTTTATTCAGCAGGGTGTTAATATAGTCACAGATGGGTAGTCTGTGATTATGTGTGAAGGGTGCTATTGTGGAATTATAGGCGAATAATAATAATTCCTTTTCTCGATAGTAAAACTTGGGAAGATGGCTCACTCACTATTATTTAGTGAGTGGTATGGTGTGGTGGTTATTTACACAACACATGTATATATGTTGGTACGTGGTTGAGTCTATGTTATGTTATTGGTGTCGATGAACAGTTGTTGTAATGTTGATACATGACTATTCATGATAATGGTGTAAAATAACAAAAAGGTGTTTGTATATGTGTTAATAATAACATGTCGGTGTATATATATGTATATGGTGTTTTGTTTGTGTAGGATTTGCAGGTGCTATATATTATGGTGGTATTTGGTGAATTTTGTGTTATGAGATTGGTGTGAAGTCTCATAACATACTTTTGGTGTTTATAAAGGATTTGTGTAAAGTTCTTTACTTATTGGGGTATGGCTGGTGTAAAGCCTAGATCCTATGGATGGTATACAACATGACGAGTGTGAAATCCTATTTGTATTTATTTATTGGTGTTCCCCTTATGAGCCTGGTGAAAAGTCTCAAGGCTGTTGAAAAGCCTACACTTATATGAGATTGGTGTAAAGTCTCACTCTCACATGGTATATCTATAAAACTAGAAAAAGTCTTACTTTCATATTGTGTATTAGTGAGGCTGGCGCAAAGCCTTCATTGAATTTTATAATTGTTATTGCTTGATAAATACTTAATTTGAAACTTAAGTGTTGGTGAATTTTAAAATTTATAATTATTATGTGTGTATAAAATTTGATGGTAAGTATATGTTGCCCAGTAGGGAGCGTTTGTAGTACTTTTGGTGAATAATCGGAATTGGTGTGGGTGACCTAGGATGATGTTCCTATCCGTAGGAATTGTGGTAGTATTAGACTTTGTGAAGGTCGATTAGATTGCATGGTATGGTGCATAGATCGAGGAATGATCTGCTACAGCTGGAGATACCGGCTTGTTTTCAATAAGTTGTGTGGAGTTAGTGGCGAAGGCAGTGCAACGGATTTTGTCTAAGGTGACTCATCAGCGAGGTGAAGTTGCTACGAGAAATGAAAGTGAAGGTGGTGGTGATATTGGTAATTTTGGGGAAGGTGAAAAAAGTAGGGAACCACCCATAGAATATATAGAAGTTTCACAATTTTGAAATCTTCGAAGCTTATTGGTTGAAGTGATCCGGTGTCAATAATGAGTTGGCTAAATTATTCTGAAAAGATTTTCAGAATAAGTGAGTGTGCTTAAGTGGGTAGAAGTTGCCATAAATCTACTCGGAAGACAATTCGTATTTGGTGAATGATGATGAGTTATGCTTTTGGAATAGGGTGGCAGAGATATGATTAGGTGGGTGAAAATTTTGGTGAAGTTTATCAAGGAGTATTGTTTTGGTGTTTCTTATTGATGGTTGAAGTATAAGTTGTTACTTCTAGAAAATGTGGAAAAGTAGTATGAAGAATATGAAGATTTTCATGTTGGAGGTCCGACTGGTGAAGATCCAAGGGACATGGAGAAACGAAAGGTTGATCGGTAAAGTTTCGGTTCTGAAAACCTCAAATGGAGATATGGTACGAGCCTCAAAGTTCACTACTTCTGAAAAGTAGGGAATTGGCATGAGAATGAGAAAATACGTTGAATTATCAACTAATGAGAGAAATAAGTGAGATAGTTGAATCTATATCACATCGTGATAGTGGTGTAAATTTTAAGTCAGCAGATGAAGATATGGAGAGTCGTGGTGTTAACTCTCTGGTTGTTAGTGAAGGGTTTTGTACAATGTATGAACTATAAAATTCCTAAGTTCACATGCAACCCTAAGAAAGATCTATGTTTTCTTCTATGAACATATAATAATAAAACCTAAAGACCAACATTTGATTCTAAAGATCAAAACAAGAATTACCAACCTTTGAATCTTGTTCTTGAAGCCAGCAGCACAAATGTCCTGCCTCAAATGGTGTCACACCCAAGCAATGGAGGAGAGAAATCAGCAGAGTGTCTGGAGAGTGTAAAGTGGCACAGAAAAGGGGAGTCAGGAGGTTCCTTTTATAGCCTCCTAGGGTTACAGCTGAAACCCTAGAGGAGCCTCCTTAATGGGCAAGCCTGTTGACCATTTGGACCAGATCTCTTAAACCCTAATTAAGGTTTCGCCATCTATGAGGGAGCCTCCTCATTTGGCGCCACTTTTGGTCGCTGGCTTTTGGTTTGCCAGTTATTCAACTATTGAATAAATACAAACCAGTCCCTGCACTTTTAATTAATTAATTTAATCTCCAAATTAATTCCAATTAACATCTAGATTAATTTCTAATTAATTATTATAGTTTCTAAGTAATATATTAACACTTAAATATATTAATAAACTATATATTTATTTGTATTGATTTATTAAACAATTAATAAATCAACATTTCTCTCTACTGACTTCTACATCAATCCTCCTGCTATGAGGGCAACCCAAATAGACTTTGCTTCTATTAATAAGATAAATACAAATATAAAGTCATGGCTTAGACACCTAATCCAACAGTCTCCCACTTGGATAAGTCTATGACTTTAATTTATCTTCTGATTAATAAACAACCTGCAGCTTCCTACAAACTGCTGCCGAACTCTGACCCAGTCAGTTCTGTCCATAGATAAGTGATCATATGATCCTTCGTCCAACAATATATTTTCAAACACGAGACATGGATTGAGATCAATCTCTGTCCGCTACTCTGTTTCCCGATTTCCGATTCTGCTTATGACTTTAGGACTTCTAATTGAACACATCAATTTAGTCCAGGTTGGCCAGCACTTTTGTCAACTTCAAAATCATCGAGAGGCCTACAGATATCTATTTCCCATTAGGGTCAAGGAACGAATAAGTTCAGACTAATATAGTTGTACCATTTACCAGTTAGATCACTCACAACAATGCGTTTTATAACATCGAGTTACCGATGCGTTTTCGCATTATCAATGAGTGACTATCTGATGAATCACAACTCATATCTCTTCACTTTAAGATCATAGGATATTATCATCTCAACATTGCTCGTGATGTGATCCATGAAGCAATCTATTGAGTGCGGGTTTATCCAATACTCAAATCTTTATTTCCAAGTACTCGTGAACGTTGTAGCAGTCTTACTGCAATGTCTAACTCCTTAGACAATCTACAAACCAATTCATGACAGTCTTTGTTCATACTTACTTCCCAAAAGTATAAGCGACTGTGGACCTTTGAATAATTAAATTATTCTGGAAGTGAAACATGCAAAATTGAAACATAAAGTCTGACTGGTAGCTACTCTTGCTTATTACCAAGTCTCCACGAGGTAATCACCAAGTCGGATTCTTCATAAAACTATTATCGGTTTCTAGATTCCTTTTAAACTTTTAATTCATGTTATGTATCTATGTCTATATGACTTTTCACTCTTTCTATGTATCCAAATGTCATACATTGATACACTTTATCCAATTAGACATTCTTCCAATGATATTTCAATTTAGTCATATATTGTCATTCTCACTTACATCTCCATTCTGTGCACTGTGACTTTCCATGGTTCTTAGGATCTTTAGTCCACATGACTGCACCCTAAGACTATTTCGAGATGTTACTATATGCCGGTGACCCATACACGCTCTATTGGAATACCAATGAAACTCTTTAACCATTAAGTCCTTTTACTTATTTGAAACTCTTTTCAAATTACTATTAACATTCACCCTAATCATTTACCAATGATTTCTCGCTTATGTACAGAATCTATTAAGTATTCCCAGCCAGGTCATATCCTGAATCTGACTCACTATGCTCTAAGCATTAAGTCATCAGGACATGTTCATGACACTTCTAATCGATCCAAGAAGCTCGTGGAATTCGATCCAATCTCATTCCAAACCCTTTTGGAATCTTAGGATTACTTGCAATCCCAGTGTCATGACTTTTAGTAACTATTTCCTTTTGGAGATTCTTTCTCATGAATCTTGAATCTTACCAAGATCATGCTTACTATGGCCAGGTCTATACTGATGATGGCATTTATCTGATAGATGTCTATGTATTATATGAGTGTGTTGTACCTTCTTTATATCTCTCATGCCAAATCATCACACTTTACAATGATAGGAAAACCCTTTCCTAGGCTATGCATCTTGAATCTCATCAAGATCATCTTGGCAGAGTTACGATCTATCTCATAGACATTTACAACCTCCTGAGTATGTCGTATCTCTATTAATTCTTTCATAGTGATCCGTCTCTTAATGACCAAGTCATTACACTTTGTAATGAAAAGAGACGTTTCCTAAAAACAATATGTAACCCACATATGGAGATAGTAGATATAGCGACACTCCCACTGGCTTCGACACGGTTATGGACTATTCACAAAATCCAGAACTTTTGGCACATTTTTGAGAATCCAAACCTTTCTGACATCTTAATGGAAATCTTTCAGCCCTTTCTCAAAATCCAATCCTTTGGCATGTTTTTGAGAATCTGAATGTACTTTCTTGCGAGATGCCCATAGGGTAATCCCGGGCCCACATACCTTTGTAATGGGACACTCTTTGTGTGTCCCTATTAGTGTGTCAGTGATCCACACGCGCTCCACTAACGACTTACAATGTGCCATACAGTATCCTTTCGGATTTCATCTTCTATTGAGAGTGCTTCTCCCAGAATCAATTACTTGCCTCTGAGTATCGTCTCACTCAACCAGATATTCTGAAGGTACATTTCTGTCAATGTTGCTTTCTTTTGATGATTCAATTACTCCCACTGGTTTTTAGACCAGGTGTAAAATCAATCAAACTGTCACATAAACTGTATCTCGTCCCAAGGTTCTCTTAATTGGCAGCAACCTGGCTCACTAATGCTTCCAAGTAGTCGGATTCTAAATCTGTACCAACTATAGTGTTTTTTACCACCAATCGGTATGTCACACTCATCATAACTACTTATGATGGTGATCAATACTACTGGTCAAGAGGAGATTATGTTAGTTGTAGAACATAAATCTGATTTCTGCTCCAAGCCTAGTGATGACTAAAGGTTCTTTCACTTGGCTAATCTTGAACTCATTCAGAACTGTCCCAACCTGATAGTTGCATTTTATTACTTCTTTTTATAGTTTATTTTAGCATCGCTACATTTATTTTTATTTAATTTGCATGCATTATTCTTGTTATTTCTACTTCTCGGTTATTTCGGATACTTTCGTATTTTTATGTTTAATTCGCAGGAATTACGGACGCGGAGCGGAACGAACTAGATAACGAACAAGAAGGCGGGCTAAAAGTGACTAATTCGACGCGACATATGGGTTAAAAGAAATACCGTTGGATTTAATGTGCAGGTCGTGGGTTTCATTTGGGTCGGATCTTGGGCTATGCGATTAATTGCATGTTAAATGGAACAACCATGCGACCGAGTATATAAGATCAAAATCTAGCATGTTGTGCGACCGAGTAATCGAGACAAAAAAGAAGAATTCGGCCGAGCACATGAGTGTATGCAAAAAGGAAACAAATGCTAGTCTGTTGTCGAGTTAATGCAAGAACATAACCATGTGCGATCGAGCTAAAGCAAGGAAACCATATCTCTGCGACCGAGCATGGAAAATGAAGCAATTTGTAAAGTGTGCTGCCCACACACTTTTTGTAGTATAAATTCACTCTGCCCGCATACTTTTGTAATTTCAATCACAGAGGAGTCAGAAGGTTTGGTTTCAAGGTGTGCGGCCCGATCCGTTTTGTGAAGGAAGTTTTGTGCGTCCGAGCAAAAGTGAAGCAAGGGCTATTTTGTAATTTTCAAATGGGTTTAATGGGTTTAAGTTAGGGCTTGAACTCAATTTTTGACGGAACTTTTGAACAGACAACGGCTGGGGAGTTTTTGAAGGAGCATTCTTTGGGAGCTTGGAAGAAAGACTTGCGATTCAAGATTAAATTTAAGTTTTTAACCTTGATTTTTATGTTTGGTGTTTCTTCTCCTTACTCCTACTTGATTATGTGTAACTAAAATTCTACCTAGTTAGTGTTGGGTGAAATCTCTTGGATAGTTTTCTAGTTTAAATGGTTCTTGAATCTTTGTTAAATTCATGATTGAAACTTTGTTCTAATTATCATATTGTTAGATGCTTTGATTTCATGAGTCTAAGTATTTAATGATTATTGTTATTTGTTTTTAAGATTACGTAATCGATTTTAGAAACAAATTAGTAACAAATGATTTTTATGGGTGCTTATTATCTCATTTCAAAATCATGGAGTTTTAATCTTTAAGGTAGAAGTTAAGCTTTTAGCTTCCTTTAAATTTGGTGATTCTTAAAGTATAACGCTATTCAATTTATTTAAACCAAATACTTATTTGATTTATGACTTTGATTAAGAAGGATGTCATAGAGCTTTCTTGATATCCATACAAACTAAGAAAAATCGAGATAACTCTAGCTTTAGAGTTGTTATAGCCATTTTGATTTGAGCAAAGATATTGCACCTAGAACCATAATGATAAACTAGTTAATTGATTCAAGAGATGGAACTCAATGCTAACTCATTTTCTCCCAATTTGTCAAATTACTATTTTCACAAATAGCAACCTACTTTACTATTTCTCTCTTTTTAGTATTTATAGTTCAAAACCTTCTAAAATCCCCCATTATTTACTTTATGTTGTTTTATATATTATCTTTTTTAATTGATAGCATAGTTTTACAAATTGAACCAATCTCCGTGGATACGATCCTTTACCGCTATACGCAAATTTGTGTACTAGAAGTAAGGTTTATTTTTGTTGGCCTCGACAACCACCAAATTTTGGCGCCGTTGTCGGGGATTGGTACTTTTAATCAGTTTGTTTTTCTATGCCCAGATCCCTTCGAACAGGTATATTGGATTTCAATCCGGAAATCGAAAAAGAAGCAAAATGCTTGAGGAAGGAAACGAGGCTTCGAAAAGGTCAAAGTTCCGGTGCTACTGTAGCGTTGGGAAACCAATCCGATTCTTCGAGTGGGACGGATATTGAGACCAAGTCAAGCCCCGATACCCGACAAGAAATTCCGAAAACACCCGAAATTATCCTAAACACAACCGATACACATCCCATCAATCTTGAACAACCCAATCATATAAACCCACCGCAAATGGAAGAAAACCGGAATCCCGAGAGAACCTTGAGGCAAATGATGGAAACGGATGTCACTCAAACTCCCATTGGCATCTAATATCCAAATCTTGAACCCGGAATGGAATTGAAGTCTGGTTTAGTCCATCATCTTCATACCTATCACGGGTTGGAAAATGAAAATCCTCACAAGCACTTGAAGATGTTCCATATTATTTGCTCGAGTATGAAACCGCAAGGTGCTACCGATGATCAAATCAAGTTAAGGCATTCCCCTTTTCGTTGGCGGATCGAGCAAAAGATTGGTTGTTTTGTCTTCCACCGGGATCAGTAAACACATGGCCCCAAATGGCGAGAGCATTCTTAGACAAGTTCTATCCCGCTACAAGAGCTTCCGCACTTCGAAACGACATTTGTGGAATTTTCCAAGGCCAAAATGAAACACTTCACGACTATTGGGAAGGATTCAATAGTCTTTGTGCAAATTGTCCCCAACATCAAATTCCCGAACAACTTCTCATCCAACACTTCTATGAAGGTTTGCTTCCCATTGAAAGAAGGTTGGTTGATGCTTCTAGTGGCGGTGACATCTTTAGCAAAACACCGCTACAAAGTAGAGAACTCATATCAACCATGGCCGCAAATTCACAACATTTGGGGCCCCGACAAGACATGCATAGAGACCCATAACTACAAACGAAGGAAGTAAACACATCGAACCTTGAAGCAAAGCTTGTCGAGTCGACTACCATTGTCCAACAATTCGTGAAAGGAAATAGTCAACAAGTGTTGATGTGTGGTATTTGTGCCAATGTGGGACATCATACGGATATGTGTCCTACTTTATATGAAGATGATGCACAAGTGAATGCAATGATGGGAGGACACCAAGGTCAACATCAAAGGCACTCGGATTATCATGCATCTTATAATTCAAGTTGAAGCCGAATCCCAACTTGAGCTATGCACCTGACAACGCCTAGTGATATCATGTATTTTAGGTGTTGTTGAGCCCTGTTCTTGATGAAATTATATCAGATATGTCGGGGTATTCTCACTTTTCGTGCCAGGATTTGTTTGGAAGAAAAGAATGGAAACAGGGACTAAAAGCGTGCAAAAGGAAGAAGTTTGGAAACAAATGGAAAAACAAGGAAACACGTACGCGCGCTGCGGATCTATGAAACGCGCGACGCGGGCTTAAGGCGGTGTAATACATTCAAATGACGAAAAAACGGGGAAAGATAAGTACGCGCGCCGCGGATTCTTCATTTGCGCGGCGCGGCTGCGAGAAATTTGCAAATATAAATAGAGGCAATTCCAGCCGAAAACCCTAGCAAAGACCGGGTGTAAAATCGACCTTGAAGCTCTTTGACTCCAAGATTTCGTTCCAGCAACTTCTTAATTGGTATTTTCATGTTTTGGATTTTATTTTCAATTAGTTAGATAGTTGTAAACTTTTGGTTTGTGTCTTTGGGAGTGACAACCACTGACTTTGAGCACTTTAGGTTTCTGTTTTAGCATCATTGGATACTGTTTGGATGTTTGGAATTTGGTTTTTGGTTAATGAAATCATTTGGTTACAATTAATCTTGGTTTTTCGATATTTTGATGTTTATGTTTGGTTTTGATTGTTTGAATTGTGTTTTGGATCTTGTTTTGGCCTTGTTTGGGACTATTTTCTTTGCTGAAATCAGTAGCCAAATAGGTTAGCTTAGGTATTGAACTCTAGCTAGTAGCTGTTCAGTCAGAACCCTAGTTATTAGTTAGGTTATGCCTTGTTTGGTTTGGATGCCTTTGTTTGCTTCTGATTCAGAGATGCACTTCTGATTTCAGAAAGTGACTAGGTTAGTTGGAGTTGAGTTTAGCTTATGCTTGGCTTGACTTTGTTTGGTGATTGTTTTTGGGTAGTTGAGCACTTAGAAACTAGGTCCTCCGACTGTAGCGTGACACTACTAGTCGGTAATCTGTCACATAGTCTAACCACGAAGCTCCTGCGGATCGACCCTGACTACCACTGTGCTAGTGTGTGTGTTAGGTTTTCTTTATTTTTGACCGCACGATGACCTAGGCGTGTCAAATTTTGGCGCCGTTGCCGGGGAGCTGTGAGCTTAGATTAGGTGATTTGTAGGACTTAGCTTCTGATTTTTGAGGTTTGATTTTAGTTCTTTGAATTCTGGTATGTGTACGTCTTCATAATGGGCGATTACATGTACCCGGATCAGTATTATGAAAATTATGAAAATCCGGCCGACACCTATTACGAGGATGATTGCTACAATGGATCATTCGATGACAATGGATGGCGGACCGAGGAGCCATCTCAACCTGAAAATTCTGTAACTTGGGCCCAACTTTGGGTACTATGGTATAACACTCACCAAGAACAGAAGGACCAGGCTGATGCTCTTTTAAGTTTGCAAGCTTCTTTAGATAGGTTAGAGGAAAGTTGGAAATGTTCACCACCTTCGCCAGAACCGGAGGTGAGTGATTTTTATACCAATAATAATGTGTGTGAACTTGCATCACCTGAATATGTGATGGAAGGGCACAGGGCCGGTGCCGAGTATTCGGATGCCCGGGACGAGCCGGAAAAAAAGGCCCTCTTAACGTGTAATAAATTAAATTACATAATTTTTTTTGGGATGAAATGTAGTATAATATCACAAATTTTTTGGTTTAAACTTGGGCTGAAATATAGTGTAATATCACAAAAAAAAATTTTGGGCCCCTACAAAAATTGGGCCCTGGGCAACAGCCCACTTCGCCCACCCTTTAAACCGGCCATGGAAGGGCATACACCGTGGAAAAGTCAAGAGACCACTGAGAGGGTCAAAAATGTTGTTGAGGAAGAGGTTGTAGGAAACAATGCTACCTCTGACTCAACAGCTTTTGATGTTTTTGATGTTTTTGAAAATGTTGATAATGTCGAGCTGGTGATGAGTGAATCCATACCATCATCAGACGATTTGATTGATGAGGATGTTGTGGAGGAGGCTGTAAGTGACAGTACAGACCCCAGCCCAATGATTCCCGAAATTGTTGATACTATTGGGGAAGGGGGTGTAGATGACAATATTACCCCCGAACCTATGATTTTTGAAAAATTTGAGAAATTTGAAAGCAAGGATCTGGTGATCGGTGACGTTGTACCACCATCAGATCAAACCAGTCACTCACTCTTGGTCCCGATCCACTTGTTGGATGATGATCAAGAAGTTGATGCTGACGAATTGATATTTGAAAACAATAAACATGATTTTATCACCACTCATGATCCATTCATGAATGGAAAATTAGATGTGATCAATACCATCGATGAGGACATATGGAAGCATCCTGATATATTGCCTTCCGATCCCACTCGATTGGAAAATCTCTACTGGCATTGCAAGCCAAAATTGTAACCTGAAGATAATATGTGGGACACTGGCAAAATGAGATCTATAAAACAACTACTGGGAGCGGCACTGGGCGCGCTTCACGTCAAGCCAGTGATTTTGAAGAGATATAGAAGGAAGGACCGAGCTTGGAGGTTCAAAGCTACCTCCAAGCATTCACGGGAGTTAATCAAAAGGCAGCAGTAGGAGAACCAGCAAGCCATTCGACCCAGGAAAGTTTGAGGAGCAGTGGGTCAGCGAAGGGACGGTAGTGATTGGAAATCAGCGAAGGAAGAAGGCATACGATCCACCGTAGCTGTAGCAGGAACAACGCGTCTGGCTGAAGACGTTAAACTTAGCGCTTGTTGGGAGGCAACCCATCGTGTCATAGGTTAGGTTTTATATTTCTTAAAATTTAATTAGGAAAATACATCAATCTTTTTGCAGGTATTAGTGGTCTAAAACAAGTGTGGGGTCGTGTGAGAAGTTTTTAAATTTTTGAAGACCGCGCCGCGGGTTTTTGAATTACGCGACGCGGGGTCGTAAACCAACCCGATGCGCAGGAGTTGATTTGGTGACATGCGCGACGTGCAAAGTGAAAATGCGCGACGCGGGAAACGATCAGACGGTTTTCTCCTATATTAAGGTAAGCCGCGACTCAACACACACCTCACACGACTCGGAGCTCTGATCAACGAATTTCTCTCGCGTTTTTTCTTGCTCATTTTGTTTCTACTTCCAAGGTACGCTATTCTAACTACCTATTAGTTGTTAAAACTAGCGATTAGGTGGTTAGTTTTAGTGATTTGCCCAAAATAGTTTAAAACTTAGAATCGCCAATGCTAACTCATAGGGTGTTTGTTTTGCCAAATAGAGACCCTAGATGAGTTAGTCGGCACTTAGGCTACCTTGTGGTATGATTGTATCGAGTTTTAGCATGTTAAATTGCGAGTTTGATTCGGGGTTTTGCAAACAGCCGCTCGCCGCGACACGCCTAGCTCTTGGGCCGCGCCGCGGTGCGGTAGGGAAGGAAAGGACTAATTTTGCAAAAAAAAAATTCTTTTGTGGCTATGTGTATTTTTGTGCAGATGATGTTCAGATAAGATCACCCTTTCCTCCAGTTCCCAAAGGGACTAGTCAGCTCAGCAGAGTACGTTTCGAGGAGAGATGCCTTGACTGGTCGCCGGGTTCTCGAGGCGACAGTCATCGACAGGAATATTCTGAGGGATGCCGGACTCTGGGGTGCGATCGAGCCATTTCTACATCGCACCTGGACTCACGAGGAGGCATCATTTACATGGCCTGGCTGGGACAGGATCATGGCCACGGACGAGGACGTGGTCTACACCGAGCTGCTGTTGGAGTTTCTCTCCACGATCCATTTCGCTCCTCGGGCGTCAGACCCACGATCCAGGATTGTACGATTTCGACTGGGAGGTGCACAGAGGGAGTGCAACCTCCGGGAGTTTGGGAGGAGAGTCAGGCTATATACTCCGGCGGACCTCCAGCATCGCTATTTCACGCAGTTCTTCGGGGCGTGTACCCAGGGGCAGCCGGAGAGGCCCGACAACATGGAGATTTGGACACCACTGTCCAATGTTATGTACGAGGCGGGGACCTCGAGGGAGAGCCACCTCCGCGACCCACTCCACCGCCTCATGCACCGTATCGTCTCCACCTCCATCATGCAGCGGGAGGGGGGCGAGAAGGTGTCTGGGGAGGACATGACATTCTTTTGGGCTCTCCTCGACCCGTCCTGATTCCTCCACCTCCCCTACGCCCTCGCAGTTGCCCTCTCCACTCACTCGACGGGAGCCTCCACTAGCAGTCCATTGGCCCGGGGGTATTTCATTACCCGCCTGGCCCGTTCATACGGGATCCTTACTGCCGCTGTGGCCGCTTCTTTGACCGCGTTGCCTCCATCTCGCACGACAGCACGCACCCTGGAGAGGATGCGGCTCATTGAGCAGCAGCTCCCGGGGCAGTTCATCCGAGCACCTACAGAGCCTCCCCAGGCACCCCAGCCCGCATATGCCCAGCCGGGCCGGAGACAACAGAGGCGGGAGGTACCCGCCGAGCCAGCACCTCATCCTCAGCTATCCGAGGTCATGGCAGCCATCCAGGACCTCAGTCAGAGGATGTCTGCCCGAGAGCACATGATCATTGGATGGCGGAGACGCAGAGGATGATCATGCTGCGGATGCATTTTGACGACATTCCACCTCACCCCTCTGGCGATGACGGGGCAGGTCCATCCAGGACCCACCAGGATGATGATTGATGTACTTTTTCTTCTTTCTTTCTTTTTATATTTTTAGGGATATATGTACAAAAACTTATGACACAACTATCTGTATATTTGTTTATATTTTATTTGTCATGTTTGCTTTTAATTTGTTTGTTGAGTTATGCATGTTATATCAAATTGAGAAGGAGTTGTCTCAGACAAGTGTGGGGTCACCGTGCCCCCTCCACTTGTCTCGACCACCGGCGTGTTCACTGTAGCGATACAACTCCAGCATACGAAATCAGGGATCCGTTTGTTCGCAATTATACCTGTGATACTGAGCACCAAGCAATCTATCGTCCAAAAGGGGTAACTCTTTCTCCCTTGTTTTGAAATAATTTTTTGTACAACGGGGACGTTGTACGATTTTAAGTGTTGGGTGTGGACGGTCGAAAGAGATTATTTTTTTGAAATTTTTGCAGAAATGATCAATTTTCAAATTTTTAGCAATATTTTTCAAAATTTTTAATAAATTATAATTTTGAAATGAATGGTTTGTGATTGTTTTAGCATTGTTATTTTTTCAAGAAATACTATATAGTTGTGATCATGCTATTAGTTAGTCAAATAAGTTGAGTTTTACGAGTTTAGAAGAAATGTCAATCAGTGGCCTTTGTTGTTCGAGCCGGTAAGTAATGGGTGGGACTTATGCACCTTACCACCTAAGATCGTCTGGTCTGGGATGGTATTTCTGAAAGCTCGTTACACAGACAACATCGAAAGTCATGGACAATTCCTTAATGACCTTTAGAATCTGAATGAGTAAGTACACTTCATTGTGAACAGAAAGTTTGTAATCAAGGGTTCTCTAGAAAGCCATGAATTCCAAAGAACAATTCAATTATGTTTTCGCGAACTATTTCACTCTAACTCATAGAGCAATAAACTTTGAAACTGAACACAGTCAAAAATTGTTTGAGTCTTTATTATAATTTGTTAAAAACTCTCTTTCTTGGGGACAAGCAAGGCACAAGTGTGGGGTGTTTGACAACGCCTAGTGATATCAAGTATTTTAGGTGTTGTTGAGCCCTGTTCTTGATGAAATTATATCAGATATGTCGGGGTATTCTCACTTTTCGTGCCAGGATTTGTTTGGAAGAAAAGAATGGAAACAGGGACTAAAAGCGTGCAAAAGCAAGAAGTTTGGAAACAAATGGAAAAACAAGGAAACACGTACGCGCGCCGCGGATCTATGAAACGCGCGACGCGGGCTTAAGGCGGTGTAACACATTCAAATGACGAAAAAACGGGGAAAGATAAGTACGCGCGCCGCGGATTCTTCATTTGCGCGTCGCGGCTGCGAGAAATTTGCAAATATAAATAGAGGCAATTCCAGCCGAAAACCCTAGCAAAGACCGGGTGTAAAATCGACCTTGAAGCTCTTTGACTCCAAGATTTCGTTCCAGCAACTTCTTAATTAGTATTTACATGTTTTGGATTTTATTTTCAATTAGTTAGATAGTTGTAAGCTTTTGGTTTGTGTCTTTGGGAGTGACAACCACTGACTTTGAGCACTTTAGGTTTCTGTTTTAGCATCATTGGATACTGTTTGGATGTTTGGAATTTGGTTTTTGGTTAATGAAATCATTTGGTTACAATTAATCTTGGTTTTTCGGTATTTTGATGTTTATGTTTGGTTTTGATTGTTTGAATTGTGTTTTGGATCTTGTTTTGGCCTTGTTTGGGTCTATTTCCTTTGCTGAAATCAGTAGCCAAATAGGTTAGCTTAGGTATTGAACTCTAGCTAGTAGCTGTTCAGTCAGAACCCTAGTTATTAGTGAGGTTATGCCTTGTTTGGTTTGGATGCCTTTGTTTGCTTCTGATTCAGAGATGCACTTCTGATTTCAGAAAGTGACTAGGTTAGTTGGAGTTGAGTTTAGATTATGCTTGGCTTGACTTTGTTTGGTGATTGTTTTTGGGTAGTTGAGCACTTAGAAACTAGGTCCTCCGACTGTAGCGTGACACTACTAGTCGATAATCTGTCACTTAGTCTAACCACGAAGCTCCTGCGGATCGACCCTGACTACCACTGTGCTAGTGTGTGTGTTAGGTTTTCTTTATTTTTGACCGCACGACGACCTAGGCGTGTCAGCACCTCAACAACAACAACACTACCAACAAAGACCACAATACCAACCGCAATATCAACAACAACAACCCCAACGACAACCAAGTAGTTCCGAAATGTCGCTCGAAGACATTGTGAATTCATTGGCCACGAGTACTTATAAGTTCCAACAAGAGACAAAATCTAGCATTGCAAATCTAGAAGCTCAAATTGGCAATCTAGCATCATCCGTGAGCAAGTTGGAAGCTCGTGGTAGACTCCCCTCCCAAACCGAAAAGAATCCTAGAGAAACCGTTAATGCAATTTGTTTAAGGAATGGAAGACAAGTTGGAGGAAATGAGACCAACGAAACTACTCAAGAAGAAGAAGAGAAGATTGGAGTTGTCCCTAGCAAAAAACCCGTTGTTGATAGAAAAATGGAGACACCAAAATCACCAATACCCATAGTCAGACCACCACCTTTTCCTTCCAGATTTGCTACTTCAAAGAAAAAAGAAGAGGAAAAGGAGATCATGAATATGTTGCGGAAGGTGGAGATAAATATTCCTTTGTTAGACGCAATCCAACAAATTCCAAGATATGCTAAAATTTTGAAAGATCTTTGCTATTCTTAAATGGAAGTGGAGATTTTTTAATTCTACAAATTTAATATGGGTAGACGTGATTAAATTTATTTATGGGTCGAATGGAGGTTTTGAAGGCGGTCGAAAGAAAATGAAAGCTGGTAGTCCTTGGGCGAGAATTTTGGCGGTGAATAAAAAACTTCATGAGAAAGGGGTGGTAGAAAATAGTGTGTTGTATAAGAAGGTTGGGAATGGCCAAAATACTAGCTTTTGGAATGATCGCTGGTTTGGTGGGGTGATTCTGAAGCATAAATTTCCTAGATTGGTTTTGGTAGATAGAAATCAAGAGTGTACAGTGGCTGAAAGATGCATGCAGACGGGTTGGAATTGGGACTGGATCAGGAAGTTTAGGAGAGGGTCGGTTCAGGCCCAATTGCAGAATTTGGAGGCTTTTCTTGGTGGGTTTAGATGTGGAGATGGGGTGGATTCGTGGGTTTGGACTTTGGATAATGATGGGGTTTTCTCTGTTTCTGCTACTAGGAAGTGGATTGACTTTAAAACTCTTGATACAAGTCATATGTCTACTAGATGGTGTAATTTGGTCCCTAGAAAAGTGAATATTTTTGTTTGGCGTTTATTGTTGGATCGTCTTCCAACTCGTATGGCGATAGAGAGAAAGGGTATGATTATTTCTACTAATTTATGTCCGATTTGTGGTCATTTCGAGGAGTGTGTTGATCATGTGTTTATTGGTTGTGAAGTTGCGGATAAAGTGTGGAATATGATTTTTAAGTGGTTGGATTTACAAGTGGGCAATTTTAGACATCCAAGTGACGTGTTTCATATGGTGGATAGGGTCAAGATGACAAGTCTCAAGAAACAAGTGCTCCAAGTGGTTGTTTGTACGGCTTTTTGATTTATTTGGAAATATCGGAATAATATAATATATGATTCTAGGAAGATTACGAGAAGTATGATGGTTGACTCGATTCAAGAATTTGCTTTCAGGTGGTATACAAGTCGGCAGATTAAAGTGAAGATTAAATGGATTGATTGGCTTAGGAATCCAATGTTAATTTTGTAATTGTCTCGGCTGTTTTTCTTGTTTTGTTCGTTGTAGTTGTTTTCTAGCTTTGTGCTAGTTGTTTTCTTTTAATGAAAGTTTCTTCCAAAAAAAAAAAAAAAAAAAAACAAGAGGAAGTTGAAAGGGAACGAGAAGATCTCTATGAGCGAAAATGTGTCTGCCGTCCTTCAAAGAAGATTACCGCCCAAATGCAAAGATCCGGGTATGTTTACCGTCCCATGCAAAATAGGGGACGTCATGATAAGTAGTTCCATGCTTGATTTGGGTGCTTCTATCAATGTCATGCCTTATTCGGTCTACAAATTGCTTAATATTGGTCCTTTGAGCAAAACGGGTGTGATCATTCAATTGGCAGATAAATCAAACATTTTTCCTAGAGGTGTGTTGGAGGATGTTCTCGTGCAAGTAAACCAATTGGTTTTTCCTGCGGATTTCTATGTTATTGATTTGGATGAGAAATACCATTCCAAATCCGCTTTGGTATTGTTGGGAAGACCATTTTTGAAGACGGCTAGAACCATCATAGATGTCCATGCGGGTGCCTTGACTATGGAGTTTGATGGCGAGAAGATTGAGTTCAATATCAATAATGTCATGCGGTCCTCAAGTGATGTGCCACCGTTGTACTTCGTTGATATGATTGAGTCCTTGGTTCGACAGCGGATTGATTTGAACCCGGATAAATCATCAAGAATGAGGGTGCGAAAAAGATTTGACAAAAGGAATTTGAAGCGGAAAAGGAATTACTCATCTTTGAAGCCGAAAAATGAAGGAACGATGATTGGAATGGATGGAAGGAAATTGACGAAATATGGAGTGATATTTGTAGATCCTCCTGACTCCAACAGACGTTTCTTGGATAGCATGGGCATGAATGCCCCCGGAGATGTCAAAACTTGAGTTGGTACCACGTCTTGCCAAAGACGTTAAAGAAGTGCATCTCTTTTTGAAAGAAAATTCGTAAATCGATTTTTCTCGAGCACAAATAAAATTTTGCAACATTTTGATAATTTCAAGTTGCTTTTGAATTTAAATAAATATTTGAGATCCTTATTTAAAATTATAATTTTCATTCTCATTTTCAAAAAGAATTTTAAATTTGGATCTAGTTTTTTTTAAATATTTTTGAAAAAAAAATTCCGACGTTTACGTTGCCAAAAGCCTTTCACAACTTCATAATCTTTAAAGCTAAATTCGCTCTTCTTGGCCTCCGATCCCGAAATTCAAATACGCCGGATCCAAAAAAATATAGTTGTCGAAAAAAAAAAGTTCGTATAGTAAAGTTTCAAGCTTGGGGTGGTTACCCTTCAAGCTTTCATTTCAAGGCAAGCAACAAGGATTGCGGTAAACGACATTTCCCGACTTCCAATTTTGAGATCAACGATGCGTTCGACAAAATACGGTACTCTCGTTCCTTTTACTGATTTATTTGTTATAATTGTTTGGAATGTCGTGGATTTTTGAAAAGTTTCCGATTTAACTTTCTTTTCCCCTTTTGTCCCAAGCATTGAGGACAATGCTTATTTTTAAGCTTGGGGTGGGGTAATTCTATTTTATTTTCTTTGTTATTGCATTTTTAGGCATAAAAAAATTCAAAAATTTTCAAAAAAATATTTTATTTTTCTTTCATTTTTTTAGTTCTTTGTAAACTTTGCATTATTTTAATTACATCTTTAATTCATATCACATGCATTTTTGTTATCTCTTATTTCTCATCTATATGACACCTTTAATTGTAATCATCATACGTTCTCATGACCAAATTCTTGCATTCTTGTGCCCCATGTATATACGATTTTGCTAGTTTGTGAAACTCTAACCCGTTAATAGGAACATTTATTTGTTAATGTATTTAGTATAAGCACGTTTGGTGGGGGTATGAAACGGTGCATCTAGTTGAATCAAAATATAAAAAGCATAGCAAGCAAAGGGCGCATTATATACCTGTGAGTTCATCATTGTGTGTAATCGGTTAGAGAAAGTACTATGGAAGTTGCATTAGTCCCCCCTCATGACCAATACATTTGCATAGTGTTCATTAAACATAAGATTTATCGCAAATCGCGATCTTCCAACGACACGGACAAAAACATTGTTTTTCTACCATTTTGGTTTCGTTTGGTAGTTGTGCTTATTTGTATTATATGACCTTGTGCATATTGTTTTTGGTCATTTGTGTGTTATTTTGATTTCTAAAATTAGTCGTGTGATTTTTATATTTACGTGTTGCAAAAATTGTAAATTATTTTAAAAATAATTATTTTGTCTAGTCATTTTAGAAAAATTAATGAAGTTATTTTTATGGTGAAATTCCAGAAAATTATTTCACTTGGTTCTAAAAGATTGGTAAAAAAAAACAAAACAAAAAAAAACAAAAACAAAAGGAAAAGAAAAGACCGAACCAAGTAATTGCTCAAGTTGTTTTAGTAAAAATTTTCAGAAAATTTCCCACAAAAATATAATAAAGTGATTACTTGTTTTGAAATCTCGTTCCGTTTTGGTTTCAAAATAACAACTAAATTTTAGTTAAGTTGAAGCGTAAGATTTAGTTGTTTTGGTCATTTTAGATATTTACGTTATATTTTGTATTTAGGATTTTGTGTTGTAATCTTTGTTTTTGTCCCTCTGTTTTTGGAAGATCATGTGTTTAATGTGTGGTATGCAAATGTGGTCGGTTGGAAGACTTGGGCAAAGTCAACTTAGTATAATTACCTCGTCTAACATCCGAGCGCCCCTCCTATAAAACGAGTGATTAAAGACGGCGCGATTGAAGACGACGATTGCGTGTCGAAATTTATAGGCATATAACAGGATCAATTCAACATAAACATGATAAATTTTAGATCAAATGAAGAACACTTACTTGAAGTTGAGAACAATGATGATTTTATGGTTGTTGATGTTCAAGTGATTCTTCTTTACTTCCCGCAATGGTGTTTTATTGATAAATCCGATGGATAGATTACACACACAAGATTAGGGTGTTTATATAGGGAGAAATTAGAGGAGATGAACCTTTAGAAATTCCAATAATTAATTTCTCTCATAATTGTGTGTTTAATTCATCAATTATTACACCTTATGTGTAAGTTATAGAACCACATGTTTTTAGTCCCCCAAGTTAATAGACAAACGTCATATCCATCATACTACATAATTTTAAGTCTAGGGACCTGATATGTCATTATGGCAAACATATGATACAAAATATAATTGTACCTAACATGTAACTAACATTATAAAATAGTCCTAAGGCCATACTAATGGATTATTTTCCAACATTCTCCCACTTGGCCGAGTGACTATTTGTATACATGTTTTATTATCTTGGCCAAGTTTCATTCATCTTGTTTCATACTAACACCAAAAGTAGAAAAGTACAGTCTAACGTGTCATTTTAGACACGAGACCCCGCCCGATCATACATTGGTGCTTCATATGAAACTTTCGATTAATTTAAGCCACATGACTTTATAGTTAAGTGGTAATGCATTACATTTGTCTATATAGAAAGTAACTGTGCACAAATTATTAATATAGACAAATTGCATATTATAGAGGAATAATAATCAAGTACTTGAATACTTAAAATTTAGAGTTCTTATAAAGCACTATGCTAGAATTATATTTTACCAAGTCTTGCCATAATCCCATTTTGACGTCATGTTTGAAATATTTTGGGTGCTAGACCTTTCGTCATCGGATCCGCTAGCATATTACTAGTGCTGATGTGCTCGATACAAAAAAATATTATCCTCCATTGTGCTCAAGCGAGCAATTATTTTGTATCGAGGTAAAGCCTCATTCCACTTTAAGTATTGCTAGTGGAAAAGCTTATAGAGGCAAAGTTATAGCAATAAAATTTCTTTAAATGGCCTTGAAACGAAATTTAAGATCAAGAGTCTAGTGTTGAATTTCTCAACAACATTCAATGAGTTGCATTATATATGGCAACATATTTCACCATCATAGTTGATCTAGTCGTCAACTTTTACTTATGACTCTTCCGTCGTATTGGCCGACTGATAGCATAAGGATGTATCCCAATTATGGCTTATCATACTAGCATTTTGCAAAATCATAATCCAAAATCATTTTAGTTCTAATTTATCACCTTTTAACAAGATTGCAATTATTAGTCCCTTGTACATATCAAAAAACTTTATTGGCAACTTTCTGGTGATCTAGATCGTGACTTTATTGGTAACGACTCAAGATGCTAGTAGCAATCTCAGGACAAGTACAAACTTGTTCATATCTAAACATCCAACTACCGAAACATGTAGATCAACTTGATATTGTTCAACCTCTTTTCTAAGGCATTTAAATAAACCAAAACATCTCCCTTAACTATGGGAGTGATTGAGGGGAAGCATTGTTGCATGCTATATCGATTAAGTACGCATTAGACATATGTCTTTTGAGACAATCCTAAAGTCTCATGCGTCATATCTCGGTGAATTTTTATGCCTGTGAATAAGAGGACTCACCAAGATCTTTCATATTGAAATGACGCGACAATAAAGGTTTTGATTTGTGCAACAAATTTATGTTATTACTCGCCAATAAAATGTCATCGAAGTAAAGGATGAGTAGCATAAAGTTTCTCCCACTCATCTTGAGGTATATATTTTGACCTACTTGATTCTTAATGAAGTAGTTTTTCTACATGACTTCATCGAAGTTCAAGTACCATTGATACGAAGCTTATTTCAGCTCATATATTAGTATTTCGAGTTTACATACTAGATGTTCTTGACCCTTAGGAATAAAATCTTCTGTTTGGGTCGTATATACATCTTCGTGTAGATCTTCATTAAGAAAAAAAATTGATGTCCATTTGATGTGGCTCTCAATCAAAAGGAGCTACAAGGGACATTATAATCATAAGGGAGTCCAACAAGGGATCAAGTTTCTTAATAACCCTTATTTTGCATATACCATTTAGCGACCAGTCGAGCTTTATATTGTCCGATGTATCTATTCGGGTCCAATTTGGTCTTGAAGACCTACTTGGATCCAACAGGCTTGTAACCCTTTGGAAATTCAGCAAGTTCCCAAACATCATTTTTTTATAGAAATAACCTCGTCAATCATAGCTACATTCCATTTATTTGATTGGTCATTAGTAATGGCATCACCATATGTGACAGGGTCATTCCTAATGTCAAGACCAACCTTATTTAAGTAAATGATGAAATCATCAAAAAATATTTTTTGGGCCGCCTAGATCGTTAAGATCTCCTTATAGGCTGCTGAGTGTCTTGGGTCTCATTGTCAATCTCTTGAGTGGGTTTATTTTGTGGCATTTTACTTCCCTGTATGTTTCATGAAGCATTTCATTAGGCATATTGTGTTACTTGAATCTCTTAATAAAGTATTGATCGTAATGGGAAGTTGATTTATATGTGCCTCTTCATTAGCTTCTTGGAGATCAAAATCGTTTAATGAACCACTCCCACTGATTTTGACATCTTCAAGAAAGTCAGCATAGTTCGTTTCTATAATACGGGTACTATATGACGAAGCGAATAATCAACAACATTTAGACCTTTTAGGATACCAGAATGAAGAATCAACTTACAATTTTCATGTTGAATTTTTACGGTTGAGGATATAGAGTTTTGCTTTGGCCGGACAACACCACACCTTTTAACGCCTTAAGCTTGGTGTCCTTCCTATGGAGATCTCAAAAGGATTTTTAGGAACAAAATTTGAAGGAACTATATTCAAGATGTGGACTGCCCCTTTAATGCCACGGTCCATAATAATTTGGGCGAGTTAGTGTGTACAATCATAATATGCACCATGTCTATTACAACTCTTTTCCTCCATAGAGGAACATTGTTTTGTTGAGGGGAATTAGGCATGATTTATTGGTTAATTATCCCATGATCTTTACAAAATTCAAAGAAAGATCACAGTGCTTTACCAACTTTTGTATGCCTACCATAATATACACCACCCATGTCTAAAATCACTCCTTTCATCTTCGGGTCAAGGGAACTCTTGCCCTATATGTTTTAAGCACATAAGGAGATTCAGACTTTTCATTCAAGTGTAGATACATGTATCAAGAGTAATCATCAATATAGGTTATAAATAATCTATGACCAAATATGTCCCTTGGAAAAGTTCCACAAATATCGATATGGATCAATTTTAGTGACCTTGGACTTATTGTGGATCTTTACTTATTCCCATATATACACTTAACGTATTTACGGAATTTTTGAGAAGTCAACTTACAATAAAACATCATACTTTACGAGATGTGCCATCTTATTATGTAATATATGGCATAAGTATCAGTGCCACAACATAAATGAAGTCTCCACTTCTCAATGTCATTCATTAACATTACAAGATAATAAAGATTCATAAAAGTGGTTGTTAAGTTGTAATTGATGGAGGCATCCCTCCGAACAACCATAACTAACTATATAGGAAATGAAACTAGTAGTTACATAATTGTATCAGAACGTAAAAGTATAGTTAACATTCTCTAACTTGGATACAAATAAGAAGTTTCAAGTTAAACAACAACCACTTTCCATAAATAATGAAGGTGGGTTAACTGCTTCTATGTTTAAGTCTAGATCATTCCCAACTTTATTTTGCTATTTAATTTCAATCCATCTTTCAAATTGTATGTAATATTTGTAATGAAAAGGACATGTGTACTATGGAGCGATAATTAATCCACCATGTATTTATAGGGATATTAAGGTTAAAGGACATATAAATCATAAGGTCAAAGGACTTATAAATCATAAGTATTTACATTTATGACAATCCATTGACAATAACCTTTTTTTCGCAAAATGTTGGCAATGTATTTATCGTTTAGCGTGCTTGTACTTTCACTTGACTTCTGGACATTTACTCAAAATTATTTTCTTGCCGACATGAGAATTGCCATTCATTCTAGTTATTTTAATCAAATGAATGCAAAGAAGAAAGTAATACGATTTAACGGGATAACAACGATTAAATTCTATCAGTATACCTACCATTAACACCAAAATGGTAGGTCTTATAGACACCTTACTCAATCATCAGTTTCACTTTGGCTAGACTAATAATTGAATATTTATGGCATCCTAATATTATATTACGCTACATAAATATTGCAATCACCTTTGGGCAGAACTACAATCTTATGCATATTATGCTTAAAATTCATTGTATGAATCATTATCCAATTAGCCTTTGGGTTCCTTGAACAATAAATCAAACAATTGCTTAATGTGGTGTTCAATCAACTCTAACATCAAACTTAGGCAACCTTTCTTTGGTCCAGTTACTTAAGTCTAACATCAAAATTACCACTCATCACTAATAATTATTAGCTATTTATATATGCACTATAAAATAGCTATACATATGAATGTAAGTTTGATATCATAACTGTTTAAATTAAAAGTTAAAATAGCATAGCAGTTTTAAGGCGGTATTCATATGTTAAAAAATAATAATAATAATAATAATAACATTCATTTGAATGTTTGAGTGACGATAGACAAAACTTGCGATATCTTATTTATGTAAACCTCAAAATAAAACTTATTGTTATATTTTCAAATAAGATCGACTTCTGCCATATTTAGTGAGATCGAAATATTGCAAAGTTAAATTTAATCATATCTAAGCTACTACATATAATTTCAACGACATCCTCGTTCATTTTTGGATGATTATCAAAGTGCATGACTTACATCATACGTATCGGTTCACATGCCTTACATAAAGAAATTTCAGAATCAATTTTAATCGAGTACAATTTGGTGGGCGTACATTTGGAAAAACCAATAAATTTCATACAAGTTTATTAATATGGTAAATAAAATTATGAATTAAAATATTAATTCTACCAATATGTATAACTTGTAATTATGAGTGGCAAAAACCAATGAATTTCATACAAGTTTATTAATATGGTAAATAATATTATGAATTAAAATATTAATTCTACCAAATATGTATAAATTGTAATTATGAGTGCAAGTGTAACGGATAAGCATGGCAAGCCGTAAGCATTCTATGACAAATCAAATTCCATGACAGTACATATTAATAGATAATCATTATATATGTTTGGTCTTCAATACGGTGCACACAATCATAAACGAAAGTTTACCATATGTTAATAGATAGATTATTATCATTATTACTATTATTATTACAAATTGTTTCGGTAAATAGCAATATGGAGAACCTCCACGTCAATTATGAGAAAACAATTTAGATTCACAATTAACAAATTTGTAAAACCAATGGCGTTAACCAATTAATCGTTAGAACGATTAAGTCATGTTGGGAATTAAGTTATGCCTTGTGGTGGCACTTTTATTCTTGTACGATTGAAACCTCAGATTCTGAAAGGAAAAATAACAAAATGATTTCCTTTGTTTATGTTACATTTTTATTGTGGAATTATAGTTTCCACGGGAAACGCCAATTGTAAGAGAATTTATGGTTCTAACAGTTTGAAGAAGAGTGATCAAAATAACATAAAGTGATCAAAATAACGTAAAGTTAAACATCATATTTTAAACCAAATTAACCATGCTCTGATACCACATGTCGAAATTTATAGGCATATAACAGGATCAATTCAACATAAACGTGATAAATTTTAGACCAAATGAAGAACACTTACTTGAAGTTGAGAACAATGATTATTTTATGGTTGTTGATGTTCAAGTGATTCTTCTTTACTTCCCGTAATGGTGTTTTATTGATCAATCCGATGGATAGATTACACACACAATATTAGGGTGTTTATATAGGGAGAAATTAGAGGAGATGAACCTTTAGAAATTCCAATAATTAATTTCTCTCATAATTGTGTGTTTAATTCATCAATTATTATACCTTATGGGTAAGTTATAGAACCACATGTTTTTAGTCCCCCAAGTTATAGACAAACGTCATATCCATCATACTACATAATTTTAAGTCTAGGGACCTGATATGTCATTATGGCAAACATATGATACAAAATATAATTGTACCTAACATGTAACTAACATTATAAAATAGTCCTAAGGCCATACTAATGGATTATTTTCCAACATTGCGAGGTCACACATCTTGTGACATGAGTGAATAAACACGAGGGGAGCGAAAAATTGTGAGCACGTTCTTTGCTTGTGCCATGCGAATTATATCTAGTGAAGGTGCATGTGTTGCTTTATATTTTGACCTAACGTGTTTGTGCTATGTGCTTAATGAATGCTTGTTTCTTTTGATGATTTTTAGCTTCATTGGATGGTATAATTGTTATATGCATGGGAAGCAATGTTAGCATGAATTTAGTTATGATGGATGTTGTCTTGATTGTTTCCTAAGGTGTCTATTCTTTTTCCTTTGTTTGTTTTATCATTCCTGATTGTTTTGATTCTTGTTTTCCTTGAGGACAAGGAAAGGATAAGCTTGGGGTGATTTGATAGTTGCATTTTACTACTTCTTTTTATAGTTTATTTTAGCATCGCTACATTTATTTTTATTTAATGTGCACGCATTATTCTTGTTATTTCTACTTCTCGGTTATTTCGGATACTTTCATATTTTTATGTTTAATTCGCAGTATTTACGGACGCGGAGCGGAACGAACTAGATAACGAACACGAAGGCGGGCTAAAAGTGACTAATTCGACGCGACATATGGGTTAAAAGAAATACCGTTGGATTTAATGTGCAGGTCGTGGGTTTCATTTGGGCCGGATCTTGGGCTATGCGATTAATTGCATGTTAAATGGAACAACCATGCAACATGCAACCGAGTATATAAGATCAAAATCTAGCATGTTGTGCGACCGAGTAATCGAGACAAAAAAGAAGAATTCGGCCGAGCACATGAGTGTATGCAAAAAGGAAACAAATGCTAGTCTGTTGTCGAGTTAATGCAAGAACATAACCTTGTGCGATCGAGCTAAAGCAAGGAAACCATATCTGTGCGACCGAGCATGGAAAATGAAGCAATTTGTAAAGTGTGCTGCCCGCACACTTTTTGTAGTATAAATTCACTCTGCCCGCATACTTTTGTAATTTCAATCACAGAGGAGTCAGAAGGTTTGGTTTCAAGGTGTGCGGCCCGATCAGTTTTGTGAAGGAAGTTTTGTGCGTCCGAGCAAAAGTGAAGCAAGGGCTATTTTGTAATTTTCAAATGGGTTTAATGGGTTTAAGTTAGGGCTTGAACTCAATTTTTGACGAAACTTTTGAACAGACAACGGCTGGGGAGTTTTTGAAGGAGCATTCTTTGGGAGCTTTGAAGAAAGACTTGCGATTCAAGATTAAATTTAAGTTTTTAACCTTGATTTTTATGTTTGGTATTTCTTCTCCTTACTCCTACTTGATTATTTGTTACTAAAATTCTACCTAGTTAGTGTTGGGTGAAATCTCTTAGATAATTTTCTAGTTTGAATGGTTCTTGAATCTTTGTTAAATTCATGATTGAAACTTTGTTCTAATTATCATATTGTTAGATGCTTTGATTTCATGAGTCTAAGTATTTAATGATTATTGTTATTTGTTTTTAAGATTACGTAATCGATTTTAGAAACAAATTAGTAACAAATGATTTTTATGGGTGCTTATTATCTCATTTCAAAATCATGGAGTTTTAATCTTTAAGGCAGAAGTTAAGCTTTTAGCTTCCTTTAAATTTGGTGATTCTTAAAGTATAATGCTATTCAATTTATTTAAACCAAATGCTTATTTGATTTATGACTTTGATTAAGAAGGATGTCATAGAGCTTTCTTGATATCCATACAAACTAAGAAGAATCGAGATAACTCTAGCTTTAGAGTTGTTATAGCCATTTTGATTTGGGCAAAGATATTGCACCTAGAACCATAATGATAAACTAGTTAATTGATTCAAGAGATGGAACTCAATGCTAACTCATTTTCTCCCAATTTGTCAAATTACTATTTTCACAAATAGCAACCTACTTTACTATTTCTCTCTTATTAGTATTTATAGTTCAAAACCTTCTAAAATCCCCCATTATGTACTTTATGTTGTTTTATATATTATCTTTTTGAATTGATCGCATAGTTTTACAAATTGAACCAATCTCCGTGGATACGATCCTTTACCGCTATACGCAAATTTGAGTACTAGAAGTAAGGTTTATTTTTGTTGGCCTCGACAACCACCACAACCCCCACTGTTTCCTAAGAACATGAGTTCTTTTTAAAAGAGCTCTTCTTTTACAGGTACAGTGAGATAGCTAGTGAAACGACATTGCTAATCAAGTTCAGGCTAGTCATGAGGTTCGGACGAACATTACAAGACCCTGGACTCTCTATGTCCAAGCGGGACAATCCCAGCTTTACATTTTAGACAGTGTCTTCAAGACCTACTTAGTGTAGGATGTGGTCGGAATATGGTTTATATGGTCTGACTGGATTAGTTTTTAATTCATCCGAAACTAATTTACAATGTATCTCATACATCGAGGATCGAACAGTTTCGACCAATGCTCCATCATCTTCCCTAAGACACATTATAACTATTAATGTTCTTGGAAGAGAATGAACTGTGAAACATTTTCCCAGTTTATGTTGTCACTCAGGTTCTGTGGATCTTGTACTTCCTTTGAAGTCCTTGAACTATTCAAGGTTTCAATTCAATCGCTTATTCTGATAAGCGAAGCCATATTCGTCATACCAAATGACAAATATCGTGAAGTACAAACAATTGTGTTCTATTTGATGATTCGAGCAATACACAGCAACTGATGCGTCCGTTGCTCCTAATCTCAATGTCTTTTACATCTCTATTTAACTTATGACTTTGTTAATTCTGTTCAAGACTTGCAATCTTCAGTTGACTCTAAGTCAACTTATTGCAAAATCCTATCCTCTGGATCTTTGGGTGATTCATTTCTTGTCATATATGATTTATAAAGAACTTAATCATCATATGACTCTAAGTCAAATGATTCCAAAGTCCTGTCCAACTGGATCTTTGGGTGATTCTTTTCTTGACAGATTAAGAACTCAATTCATCATGTGACTCCAAGTCAAAGGATTCCAAAGTCCTGTCCAACTGGACCTTTGGTTGAATTTATTCTTATAACATTTATCTTAACAATCATAAGGGACATAATTCATGAATCCAAACACTTTGGATGTATCAATATTCAAGTTATTACTAATCATGTATTCACACATTCATACAACATTTCAAGGATATTTCAAACAACAGGTGTTAAAAGAATATTGACAATTTTATTAAAACAAAATCCTTGAACAATGTAGTATATGATAGACAATGTCATACGCATCTAATAAGCTAATAACATGATTCTAACATCTATCTAAACTTCAAAACTGCACGAGCTGGAAATCCAATCCAAATGTGCTCCTATGCACCAGAGTCCCATACCTTACTGTATTCCTGCATACAAATCAAAATGTGACTATCACATTATGTATCAAGAAATTATGGAACAGCAGTTTTGAGGTTTTTAGATATACCTGAACTTTCAAAAGACTTTGATCTTGGAGCGTCTTCCAATCTTTCCGTGACTGTATCCGATTCTGTGGATTCCAAGTTTAAGACATGTCCAGACGATCTGGATCGTTTCTTGCTGCGTCTTTTCACTGGACTTAATCCAGAAGTAGCTGAACCATTTGAGATATGCCTATCCAAGAGTGACTCGTATAAAGTCAACAGTCGACGCATTTCCATAAAGGTTTTTTTCTGGTCTTCCTTTCTGTACGTCTGAATGAACAGATCGTACTTATTAGTCAGCGAAGCGAGTAGAATGTCAAGACTCATCTCCTGACTCATGGAGTAACCAAGTTTGTACAATTCGCCTATGTATGCTTCAATCTGGAGAACATGCGAATCAATGCTACTTCCTTCTTTTAGCTTGCACTCTGCAAGTCTTTTGAGGATCCTAGCTCGTTCCTCGTCAACTGGTTTTTGGAACTTTTCCTCAACCGATTGCATTAACTCATATGGCCCCAAGGATTCAAAATCCTTGTGGAACTTGGGGTCAATGGTCAATAGCATGAGGTCACGAATCTTTTCGGATTCATCAACTAAGAAGTTATGCTTATCGTAAGAACTCTTTATGATGACTTGTTCTGGTGGAACCGGGATCGGATACTCGGTGAGATGAAGTTTGCCATTAATGACGAGAACCAGTCTCCAGTTACGAAGCCATTCCTTACAGTTAAGGCCAGTCAGCCTTTCCATGTTTGGCAGGTGCATTCTGATGCTCTCAGAAATGGGTGAAGGAGGAGAGGGAGGAGAATAGACTCTTGATTCAGACATCTACAATAAATAGAATTTATTAGTTTAATCAATCCTTTTAAATACTTATCCAATTAATTATTTATTAAGGCTAGGACCTAAAATACCCCAACTATGATGTGAAGAGGGATGCCGTAATCACAACATAATGGTAATTAAGGTAGATAATACATTTATCAATTTCATCTTATGAAATTCCTAGATCTGTTAAGACACATTGAACTATTCAATGGCATGTTTAGTCTCGGATGTGCCCCACTGTTTTTGACTAGGATGCCGAGGATCACAAACCGGGTGTGAATAACCATGCAAGTCAGCTTGGTACTCTCGAAGTCAATTACCATCTCTAATTGATGTGCCGGTTAACCACACACTCTCCATCAATAATGGTAAAATCGAGAAACCCATTGCAACTCTTTATGAACCCCTATTAGTGTGTCGGTTAACCACACACGCTCTACCAATGTTTCACAAAGTGCAATGTGCAACTTCATAGATTAGCAACTAATTCACATTTTTGACCTAAAGTAACTAGATTGGGATTTTATTCAAAGTTCTAGTACTTTCAATTAGAGCATTATACTTTTAAGACGCTTAACGGTTCTATCAAACCCGTTCGGCTAACGACACTAGACTGACCAGGAGAGCGGTGGGTGAGAGTGGACACCCATTAGACTGCCATTTTATAGGAAGTCGCCTTATACCCTCTTTATAGGACAGTTTTGTGAATGAGACCTACTAACGGTAGGACTAACCATTTTATCTTACATATAAATATTAACTTTTAATCATAAATATATAAGATATATTTTAATCTTATTAAAATATTTTAGATTTAATTTTCTAAGAATTTTCGCAAATTTATATATATTCTTCGAAAATTTTAATTAAATCTTTAAGTGATTTAATTGGTCTTTTAATTAAACAATTTAATTAAACTAATTAAATCAAGTATGGGGAAACTCAAAATTAATCAAATTAATTTCCTAACCTTTCCCTTTAATTTCTAAATAAGCATGCATGGGAAAAGGGGTTCTAGTTATTAAATTAAGCAATTACCAAAAATAACAACCTACTTCCATACAAAGCATGCAAATCGCAGAAAGGGAAGGGAGGCTAGGGTTTTCTAAACCCTAGCCGCCAAACAGGTTTCTTGGCCACACAAGGATCAAATTTCGATGATCCTCATGAACACACAAACAGATTATATCAAATTTACAAGAAAACAAGCCATAGCTCTGATACCATTGAAGGGTTTTGTACAATCTATGAACTATAAAATTCCTAAGTTCACATGCAACCCTAAGAAAGATCTATGTTTTCTTCTATGAACATATAATAATAAAACCTAAAGGCCAACATTTAATTCTAAAGATCAAAACAAGAATTACCAACCTTTGAATCTTGTTCTTAAAGCCAGCAGCACAAATGTCCTGCCTCAAATGGTGTCACACCCAAGCAATGGAGGAGAGAAATCAGCAGAGTGTCTGGAGAGTGTAAAGTGGCACAGAAAAGGGGAGCCAGGAGGTTCCTTTTATAGCCTCCTAGGGTTACAGCCGAAACCCTAGAGGAGCCTCCTTAATGGGCAAGCCTGTTGACCATTTGGACCAGATCTCTTAAACCCTAATTAGGGTTTCGCCATCTATGAGGGAGCCACCTCATTTGGCGCCACTTTTGGTCCCTGGCTTTTGGTTTGCCAGTTATTCAACTATTGAATAAATACAAACCAGTCCCTACACTATTAATTAATTAATTTAATCTCCAAATTAAATCCAATTAATTCTAGATTAATTTCTAATTAATTATTATAGTTTCTAATTAATATATTAACACTTAAATATATTAACAAACTATATATTTATTTCTATTGGTTTATTAAACAATTAATAAATCAACATTTATCTCTACTAACTTCTACATCAATCCTCCTGCTATGAGGGCAACCCAAATGGACTTTGCTTCTATTAATAAGATAAATACAAATATAAAGTCATGGCTTAGCCAGCTAATCCAACAGTTAGGTGTGGTCAGCATGTTGGGTTGGTTGTGGGACAAGAGATTGTCCTAAGATTGGTCGGAGGTGTTTTAGCTGTGAGAATGTGATCACCTCCTCTGTGGTTGTTCATGGAGATGGAAGGTAAAGAACTGGATGTGAATTGTAGGTGTTGGTTGAAGATATTGGCTATTGTATATAGCTAATTTTGGGTATTACGTTGAATAGTTATGATTTCTTTTAAAGTAATGATTGATGTATGTAAGGAAGTTATTATGCTAAGTAATTGGTGCAATTAAGCAAATAGTTGGAGTAAAAGTGATTATTGTTGTGATGAATAAGAGTTTAACCTTAGCAATCGAACCCATCACTGCTAGGGGTGTATAAGGAGACAGGAGGCAAGCAATGTTGAATTATAGATTAGTAACAAGGTGAGCTAAGTTTTGAGGATTTTGGCGGGAGATTTGAGCTTTTAGCTTTGAAAGGTGATTTTGTGTGTGGTAGTTGGTTTATGGTGAGGGGTTCTTGAGAAATTCCGAGGACGGAATCCTCTTAAGGGGAGGAGAACTTGTAATACCAGGAAGCAGATTTACATTCCTTGTCAACTTGTAATAACATGTTGATAGTGTTAAAGGAGTTTTAGATTATTCATGGGTGTTCTTCATGAAAAAGAACCAAAAATGTTAAAGTAAAGAACGAATCAAATCTTGGGATTTGAGGTGTTAAAGGTGTTATGTTGGTGTTTAAATGTCCATATTATGATTTAATATGGAGTTTGGTTGCTAAGTTTGGAATTATAGGTCAAAAGGTGGGAAAATGGTGAAAAATATGCATGAAATCTTTTATCAGACACATTAGCATCGCTAATGTCTAAGAGTTAGCGCTTCTAATATCGGCCTGACAGACTCGCACTTAAAGCTTGTGACTTGGGCGTTTGGGTTCATTTCTCATTCTAGAAGGTACGAACACTAGACGAGTTTCAGGGGACTTTTGAGCATCTAACCATCAAATTGAGGTGAAATACAGAGGAGTTTTACACCCAAATCATAGATTGAGGTTAGTATGTTATGATGTATGTATTTGCTAAGTTGATTTAGCTAAATTGGTTGAATTTGGTTGACATGCTGACATCGCAGCGGAGATCATGCGGTCAAAAATAAGAAAATACGTAACACACACACTTAGCACAGTGGAAGTCAGGGTCGATCCACAGGAGTTATGTGGTCGAGACAGGTGACAGATTACCAAATGCAGTGTCACGCTACAGTCAGAGGACCTAGTTTCTAACTTTTTACAACAATCCCAAAAGAACATAAACTAAAACAATTCCAAACAAGCATTAACTACACTAAACTACTAACTAAACCTTGTTACCTACTGAAATCAGAAGTATATCTCTAATTCAGAAGCAATCAAAGGCAATCCAAACATCAAACACAATCTAATCATTCAAAAATCAATCACAAGCATAAACACCGAAAACCTAAGCAATTAATAGAAACCAAATGATTCTCATTAACCAACTCAGATCCAACAGGTTCAAAACAGTAACCAAACTTATTAAAAACATAAACAAATACTCAATGTCAATGGTTGTCACTCCCAAAGACACTAGCCATTATCACTAATTATTTAACTAATTGAAAATTAAAGATAAAAACATGAAAATACCAAAAGATGGTTGCTGAAGCTAAATCTCGGAGTCAAAGAGCCTTGGGGGTCGATTTCACACCAGGTATTCGCTAATTTTTTCGACCTAAGAGCCTCTATTTATAGTTGCAAAAATCTCGAGACCGCGTCGTGCATAAGTGGATCCCGCATCGCGCGTAGGGGTTTATCTCCGTTTTATCGGCATTTGAATTCTTTCCACCGCCTCATACTCGCGTCGCGCCTTGGTGAATTCCGCGGCATGCGTACGTCTTTGCTTGATTTTGCCTTGATCTTCAAACTTATTCCAAATTGCACGCTTTTGGTCCCTGTGTTCATTATTTCTTTCCAAACAAGTGCTGACACGAAAATTGAGAATACCACGATGTATATGATATAATTCACTAAGAATAGGGCTCAACAATGACTAAAATATGTGATATTACTAGGCGTTGTCAAACACCCCACACTTGTGCCTTGCTTGTCCCCAAGCAAGAGAGTTTTTTTAATAGATTTTAACTAAGACTCAAACAATTTTTACTGTGTTCAGTTTCAAAGCTTATTACCTTATGAGTAAGAATGAAATAGTTCGTGAAAACATAATCGGAATGTTCTTTGGAATTCATGACTTTCTTAGAGAACCATTGATTACAAATTTTCTGTCCACAATGAAGTGTACGTACTCATTCAGATTCTAAAGGCAATTAAGGAATTGTCCATGACTTTCGATGCTGTCCGTGTAACGAGCTTTCAGAAATACCATCCCAGACCAGACGATCTTAGGTGGCAAGGTGCATAAGCCCCACCCATTTTAGTCTTACCGGCTCGAACAACAAAGGTCACTGATTGACAGTCCCTTCCTAAATCCCAAACTTAAAACAGTCCAATCTTCTAAACTCATAAAACTCAACTTATTTGACTAAACTAATAGCATGATTACAACTAAATAGTATTTCTCGAAAAATACCAATGCTATAAACAATCACAAACTATCCATTTCAAAATTATAACCTATTAAAAATTTTGAAAAAGTTGCTAAAATTTTTGAAAATTGGTCTTTTCCGCAAAAATTTCAAAAAAGCTACTCTTTCAACCGTCCACACCCCACACTTAAAATCGTACAACGTCCCCATTGTACAAAAATTATTTAGAACAAGGGAGAAAGAGTTACCCCTTTGGACGGTAGATCGCTTGATTGGTGCTCGGTGTCACAGGTACAAATATGAACAAAAAGGTCCTCGGTTTCGTATTCCGGAGTTGTAGCGCAACAATGAACATGCCGGTGGTCAAGAAAAGTGGAGGGGGCACGGTGACCCCACACTTGCTTGAAAAAACTCCTCCATTTTGGTATCACATGCATGACTCACAAAAAGATTAAACGCAAACAGACAAACAAAATATAAACAAACAAAAGATAGTAGTATCATAAGTATAGTACAGATACCCAAAAGAAGAAAAAATAAAAAAAATACATCAATCGCCACCTGGTGGCCTGGAATATCCTGCCTCATGATCATGGGCTCGGGCTGGGAATGGTTGGGGGCGGCGTCCCTGATGTGCGGCTAATTCCAAAAGTACCTCCCCAATCCACTCCAACTGCTCCTCCATCCTTGCGACCCTGGCCTCCAATCAGTGGATGGCCGATGGATCCTCCTGCTGAGGCTGTGGCACTGGCTCTGCTGGTGCTGCCGGTCTCCGGCGTCTCCTGCCCGGCTAGGCGTATGCTGGCTGGGGGTCCTGGAGTGCCTTAGTCACCACCCTCACAAACTGGCCTGGGCGATGCTGCCCAATAACCCCCATGTTCTCCAGGGCTCGCGCAATAGTGCGAGCTGGAAGTAAAGCGGTCAAGGAGGCCACAACAGGAGCAGTAAGGATCTGGTATGAACGGGCCAAGCAGGTGATGTAATGCCCGCGGGCCAGAGGACTGCTGGCAGATGCACCCATCGCACGGGTGGACAGGGAGACAGCTAGGGCGTACGGGAGGTGAAGGAATATGGAGGGGTCAAGGAGGACCCAGAGATATGTCATGTCCTCACCGGACACCTTCTCGCCCCCCTCCCTGTGCATGATGGAGGTGGAGACGATGCGGTGCATGAGCCGGTGAAGCGGATCATGAAGATGGCTCTCCCTGGATGTCCCTGCCTCATAAAACACATTGGACAACGGTTGCCAAACCTCTGCATTGGCAGCCCTGGCGGGCTGCCTCTGAATGCACGCCTGGATAAACTGCGTGAAATGGCGGTGCTGGAGGTCCGCCTCTGTATAGATGCCAGTGCGCCTCCCAAACTCCCGGAGGTTGCACTCCCTGTGCATTCCCCCCAATCGAAATCGTACCAGTCTGGAACGGGCCTCTGTCGACTCCGGTGCAAAACGGACAGTAGATAAGAACTCCAAAAGAAGCTCGGTGTATACCGTATCGTCCTGGTTGGCCATAAGCCTATCCCAGCCCCGACATGTGAATGAAGCATCCCCGTAGGTCCATGTGCAGTGGAGGAATGGCTCGATCTTGCCCCAAAGCCCCGCGTCTCTGAGGATGTCTCTATCAATGATCGTCGCCTCGAGAACCCGGCGACCTACGAGTGCATCCCTCCTGCTAGCAAACTCCACAGAGCTATCTAATCCCTCAGGGAACTGGAGAAATCAATGGTCAAGCCTGAAAGACATCTGCACAAAAGAAAATTTTTTGCAATTTAAGTCCTTTCTTCCCCACCGCACCGCGCCGCGGCGCGGCGAGCGGCTGTTTCTAAATCCTAACTCCAATAACCCGATTTAACATGTTTAATCTCAATCCAAATACACTACAAGGTAGCCTAAGTGCCGACTAACTCATCTAGGGTCATTATTTGGCAAAATAAACACCCTACGAGTCAGCATTGGCAATTTCTAAGTTTTTGAGTTTTTGGAGAAATCAACCAAATCAACTGCCTAATCACTAGTTTTAACATGTAAAAGCTAGTTAGAATGACGTACCTTGTTGGCAAGAATGATATGAGCAAGAAAAAACGCGAGAAATTTTCGATGATCAGAGCTCTGCGGCATGGTGTGTGTAAATAGTGTCGCGGCTTACCTTATTATCGAAGGAAACCGACCGATCGATTCCCACGGCGCGTGTCCCCAAATCAATCCCTGCGCATCGGGTTATTACGATCCCGTGGCGCGCAATTTGCCTGACCACGGCGCGGTCATCAAAAATCCAAATTTTTCAAAACAACCCCACACTTGCCTTGGACCAATAATACCTGCAAATGATGATGATATAATCTTCCTAATTACTCCTAAGAATACAGATCCTAACCTATGAAAAGATGGGTTGCCTCCCAACAAGCGCTAAGTTTAACGTCTTCATCCAGACGTACTATTCCTACTCCTACTCTTCTTGAATTCCTGATGGCATCTTCTTGTGATCTGGCGCGAAATTGTGGGCCATCATTGACATCAATGAAGTGAGTTGAGTCATCCTGTCACTAACCCCACTAATCCATTGTTGCTGAGCTTCCAGAAGTTGAAAGACCTTTGCTTCTCTTTCCCTTGCATCCTTCTCATACTGCTGGTGCCTTGCCTCCAACATCTCCATCATGTCCAGCAGTTGCTCTTTGTCAATGGTGGACAACGGATGCTCCTTTGTTTCCTTTAAAACTTCCTCCTTTCCTCCTTCTCCCGTTCGCGTCCATATTTTTCTTTTGTCCCTAACCCCAGGCTCCATCAGCAAGTTGCTATCCAAATTCTTATCATCATACCCTTGAGGTAGAGATATGGGACTTCCGAACATATTTAACCTTCTCTTTCTCGACCCAAAGAAGATATCCAAATCTCCTGTTTTGCAATCAATAATAGCGCCGGCTGCAGCCAAAAACGGACGTCCTAATATTAATGCGGGCACATCCTCCTGACTCTCGTATTCCATAACTAAAAAGTCCGCTGGGTAAAAGAAATCCCCAACTTTCACTATGACATTGGTCAGCTTACCTCGGGATACTTTGGTTGACTGGTCAGCCAACTGTAACACGGTCTTTACCGGCTCTAATTCCTCATTCTTGTATTTATCATACAAGTATCCCGGTAACACATTCACACTTGCTCCCAAATCCAGCAAGGTGTTCCTAATGACCACATCTCCTATAGTAGCAGTGATCAGTGGTGACCCAGGATCCTTTTCTTTCTTGGGCAGTGTTCCTAACAGTGCCTCACTAGCTTTAATTGTCAACCTCACAGTGTCAGGTATGGGAGTCTTGCTTTTTCTATTTTTCTTGCACATCTCCTAAAGAATTCTTGTATCCTCAGGAGCGTTCTTAAGTTCATCCCACAAGGGTTGGTTCATCGATGGCCCCGTCGATTTGGGCGCTTCTTGCTTTTTCTTTCCCTTCTTATCCTTCTTCCTTTGTTTAATTCTAGCTATTATTGGCTGCTTTTCCTCTTGGCCATTCTTGTTCTCCTTTGGTTGAGTTTCCTTTTCAACGGGAATTTCCTTTACTTCTGTGTCTTTCCTATTCTCCTTTTCAATTTCCACCTTTTCCTTAACTTCATCTTCTTTTTCACTCGCAACCTCATTTCCCGATTCTAGCAGATCCTCCAGGGTGACCTTCCTCCAGTCAGCCTCGACAGTGTTGACATGTTCCTTTCCGGCCCGCTGACCATGAGTCGGATTGACTTCTATGGTACTTGGCAGCTTCCCATTATCTCTTTTTCGTTGGTCTTCAGCCATTTGGGCGATTTGCCTCTCCATATTGACGATGGCTTTCGCATTGGCTTGCGATTGCTGCTGCGTTGTGTTGAACATCTCATACATTTTCGCAACCAGATCCTCCTGAGTCCCAGGGGCATTGTTGATGGAGTTATTGGGCCCCCTATTGTTGCTGCTACCATTTCCATTGGCATTACCATTATTATTTTCCGGTTGATACTGCCTGGGCGGGTTGGATGACTGCCCTTGGTAGTTTTTCTACCTCTGGTTATTGAAACTCTGCTGGCCTTGGTTATATGGTCTATAGGGTTGTCCATTGCCATATTGACCTTGACCCTGACCATAGACTTGATTTGCTTCTTGAGTTTTTGGTCCTCCTTGTGGCTGACTCTGAGGTCCATTCTGCAGAGTAGACACAAGCCTATCGAATTTCTTATTGAGCTCGCTTATCTCCTTCTTCACATCTTTTTTCCGGTCGGCATCAGCTCCTATTGCTGCAGCTGTGCCTACCGTCTTTCTTTTAGAGAAATTCGCCTTGGAGCCATTACTTAACTGTTCTAAAAACCGCCAAGCCTCCTCCAGGTCTTGCATCATAATAGTGCCACTAGATGATGCGTTAATCATAGCTTGGTTCGTCTCACTTGCTCCTTCAAAGAATACCTTGACCAGTTGCCACTTTGGAATATCGTGATGAGGGCACGACCTCATCAACTCCTTTAGACGATCCCATGCTTCATGAAAAGCTTCTCCAGGCTTCTGCTGGAAATCATGAATGGCCCTCCTGATTTCCGTCGTCTTGCTTGCCGGATAAAACTCTTGTAAGAACTTAGCTTTGAGTTGGTCCCATGTAGTGATGCTATTCGATGGCAAAGACGTAAACCAATATTTGGCTTTTTCTTTAAGAGTGAATGGGAACAGTCTTAATCTAAAAATGTTCTTATTGGTGTTCCTAGGGGTGTTAGCGTTGGCTATTGCTATAAACTCATACAAGTGATTGTATGGGTCATCTTGTTTGTACCCCCTAAATTCCGGTAATATCCCTAACAACTGAGGCCTAATTTCTACTTGAGATTCTATATCATCTGGAATGTAAATGGGCGATGAGTCATCGTACTCCCGTGGCTGTAAGTGCGATGCAACCGACTGCCCCCTCGGTTGTGTATTAAAGATAAAAGCTACGATAAAAGCTACGATATAGGCATTGGGAATATACGGCTGTTGTGTATCCAAAGCTAGGTATAGAACCCCCGTTACGTTGTCGTTTTTTCCCTAAAATAGAAACACTTTCCAATTTGTATTCCACAACAAATCCTCGATTTCGGTTTCAACTGTAAATTATCGTGTTCATCGTTTTCTGTTTGATGGATCTCATCCAACAATGTCCGTCACTCTGCCTAAATTTATTCCCTAGCTTGCTCCACCTCAGCGCCGCTGCTTGATCGATCTCAGCCTCCAATATTCTGCTTCGTAATTGGTATTCTACCATTCTCGATCGCACTGCAACGTTGTCAATAGTTGTTGCTCTCCTTGCTCCCTCACCGTTTTCTCAATTCCACATGAAATTAGTTTGGTTCTCATCCAACATGTCTGCCACTTCGCTTAACTTCATTCCCCAAATTGCTCCACCTCAACACTGCTACTATTCTGCAACGCATCCCTCACTGTAAGTGTTTATCATTGAATTTTTGTTCTACCCACAATGTGTTTGCTCAAATCCCGTCAAAGTTGATTATTTGCTCAAATCTACTCAAGAAACAATACAAAAATGGTTTTTCTTCTTCACCTTGAGTTGATCGCTTGCTCTTTTTTCTTGGTTCTTCTGCAGCGTATTTGACATATTGTGTCAGTGAGTTTTTTGTTTTTGTTGTTTCGTGTCTAGTATGAATATTTCTGAAATTACGTGAATAAAAAAGTTTTTTATGCAAAAATGTCACGTGGTTTTTGTAGCTGTTGAAACTGCATTCTCCCTTGACATATTACCCTTGGTCTTATACAACTGAAAATGGGTATGGAAATCATTAATATAAAGGCTATAATCCTTCTACTTATATACAAAGTTCATCTGTGTCTTTTACAGGCGATGGGTCATCTGGGTTTCATTCTGAATACACAAGAAATTTGTCCTTTCAATGGAATATGTCTACTGGCACTTTGACTAGTCAATATCCAAATATTGTTCGTAAGTAAATGGAAGGGAAAAGACATACACAAAGTCAACATCTTTTCTCATCTTTGGGCCCTCAGAAAGAGGGTAGAGGTGGGTGTGTGAAAATATACCTGGAAAGTGGTGACATTTGGGCAATAGAAACTGGTCGGTTAATTAGAATCGAAAGACACCAAAAGAAGTTAGACACTAATATGAGATGGTGGAGGTTGTTGAGGATTATTCTGAAGAGCTTGGAGTTTGTGAGACAATTTGGTCAAGTTCCTTCTTGTTTTTTTTAGGTCAATCTCTTAATTTTGCAAATGGCTGTTGGGATCTTGACTCTGCTGCAACTCCTGAAGAGCTTTTGAGGGCGGCCATGGTAGCTGAGGAATATGACAAGGTTGATATCATGATTTAAAAAAGTTTCTAATGTATAAATTTAAATACATAGTGATGTGTGTGAGAATTTTAGATATGTGGATGGACTGTAAACCCAACTAGCAATGTAATCAGGTTCATTCCAAGACTTCATTCTGTTCATTAATGAAGTTGTATTGTTTAATCTAAATGGTAATGTACTTATCTTGTTGAAACCAAATAGCAACATACTTATATTTTTGAACCGAAATAGGAACGTACTTGTATTTTTAAAGTGAAATAGCTTTTTTCTTCTTCTTCAATATGTCTTTGATCTGGTAGCCATTAGATAATGAGATGCCTCATCTTTAATCAGATGCAATGGTACAAAAAAACTTGAAAATACAATGTCGTAATCTAAAAATATATCAAACTAGGATGCTATAATTGAAGCACAATTCATTAGTAAGGAAAAATTTCATGGGCACAAAACATGAATAATACATATTCATTTCCATATAAATGGCATAAAACTTGAACAATATGTACAAAGAAGAATTGAATTAAAAAAATTACAACAAGAATTAAATTAAATAACTTGGAATATCTTAAATTTCATCATCGATATCGTGTTTGCTCCTAATATTCTTCACATGTTAGCTGAGTCAATTGATAGGAATCGGACAGGGTACACGCAGCGGAAACACTATCACACTCACACAAACTCACAAAAATAAAGCAACAAGAACACAAGGATTTTTACGTGGTTCGGATTCGGTGCAAATCCTACGTCCACGGGCTACAACTAGATTTTATTTAACAATGAGATTACAAGAGATACACTCAATTCTTATAGGTATTGAGTTGTGGTGCATCTTTCTACAAACTAGAATCACCTATTTATATACATTTGAGAATGTATATAATATAATAAATCTACACCCCATATTTGAAAAAACAAAATCTTCACCAAACTTTGAATTCAAAATTTACCTAACAATCTCCCACTTGAAGATTTTGAACATCTCTCATTAATCTCCTAACATAGCAAGTCTTCCAAGCTTCCAGTTCCCAAGAACAAGCTAAGACCCAGTCAAATTCCCTTAGTTGTAGCCGCCCCTCTTCTTCAAGTACTAGAAGGGCCAGGTGAAGCTCCCACTAGCTCTAACTCAGCCGTGGCTAATCCCACCACCGACTCATCCTCTGTCTCAACCGGTTTGGACACTCCACCAGCTCCAGAGATGCACCGAGGACCACTAACACTCTCCAAACTTTGCAAACTTCCAACAGGAGAGAATTTTTCAGTCTTAGTCTTCAAAACTCAACGGCTCTTTGTAACTGTACCCGGAACACACCCCGTGCTCCCACTGTCATAAAATCCTCTGAATGGTTTAGACTTTCCGACTCGTTCAGCTAACATCCCCTTGGCTCCAGAATTCATGTTTGCAAAATGAACTCTCTTAGCACTAGATTTAGCGAACCAGATTTTGTCATGTTTAATGGGGACGGTCATACTTCCCTCAGCAGGTACCTCAACCATATACAATGACCCACGCTTCATACCTTGAGCAATCATCGAATTACCATTGACCACCCTCCATTTACCACCACCAAACCTTACTTCCAGTCCTTGTTTATCCAGCTAACCAACAGAAATCAATTTCTTCTTCAACTCCAGAATCACCCTGATATTCTTCAGGTTCCATGTAGTTCCCAATGAAGTAACCAGATCAATATCTCCTATGCCCGTTACTTGAAGCATCTCGTCATTTGCTAACCATACCTTCCCAAAATCTTCTTCTTTTAGATTCACCATCGTTTCTCCGTTGTCCATGGCGTGAAACGAAGCCCCTGAATCCATGACCCAAGAGTCTACAGAACTTTCCATACTTAATATCAATGTATCTTCCTGATAAACATTCTCAGCACCAACACTGTTTATTTCTTTCTTTGGACATTGACTCTTAACATGTCCCACCTCTTGGCAGTTCCAGCACTTCACATTCTTCCAAGTTCTAGATGAACTTCTTCCCCGACTCCCACTGCTCCCACTATTCCTGCTATTCCCTCTACCTCTTCCGATATTTAATAACTCAGAAGAAGAAGATCCACCTTGATTCTTGCGTCTGACATCCTCGCCAAGAACCAAATCTCTAACCCCTTCAAAAGTCATACCACTGGTCCCTACTGAACTTGTAATAGCGGTTACTGTTCCAGACCAGCTATCAGGTAGTGAAGCTAGTAGCAGTGAAGCTTGAGTCTCGTTATCAAATTTAATTCCCACAGATGATAATCTGGACAGAATTGAATTTAAATTGTTAATGTGAATCGTAACTGAACTTTCATCATTCATCCTTGTAGTGAACAGCTCCCTCATCAAGAACACCTTGTTAGCCGCCGACGGTTTCTCATACATATTCGTCAGAGCATCCATCATACCACGTGCCGTGGTTTCCTTCATGATGTTGAAAGCAACGCTCTTTGACAGCGACAACGTAATAACCGCCTTAGCTTTCTTGTCCTTTGAGTTCCACGCATCTTTAGCAGCTTTTTCCATTTTCTCCGGTTTGTCTCCAAGTACCACGTCCAAATCTTTCTGACATAGCAATGCTTCTAATTGCATTTTCCACCAGCTAAAGTCAGAACCGTTGAACTTCTCAATTACAACCTTGTCTTCAGCCATTACGACAAAAAGAGACAAATCTTTTATAGTACTTTTGTGTGACAGAACAGTACTCTTCAAAGTACCAAGACACCTTTAATACGATTAATAAAAAATTAGTTTCTGATGTGGAAGATCAGACAAAACTGCAACCACAGAGCATACTCTAATTTCTAAAACCGAGACCTCCTCCGAAACCCGAAGCTCTAATACCAGTTGATAGGAATCGGACAGGGTACACGCAGCGGAAACACTATCACACTCACACAAACTCACAAAAATAAAGCAAGAAGAACACAAGGATTTTTACGTGGTTCGGATTCGGTGCAAATCCTACGTCCACGGGCTACAACTAGATTTTATTTAACAATGAGATTACAAGAGATACACTCAATTCTTATAGGTATTGAGTTGTGGTGCATCTTTCTACAAACTAGAATCACCTATTTATATACATTTGAGAATGTATATAATATAATAAATCTACACCCCATATTTGAAAAAACAAAATCTTCACCAAACTTTGAATTCAAAATTTACCTAACAATCTCCCACTTGAAGATTTTGAACATCTCTCATTAATCTCCTAACATAGCAAGTCTTCCAAGCTTCCAGTTCCCAAGAACAAGCTAAGACCCAGTCAAATTCCCTTAGTTGTAGCCGCCCCTCTTCTTCAAGTACTAGAAGGGCCAGGTGAAGCTCCCACTAGCTCCAACTCAGCCGTGGCTAATCCCACCACCGACTCATCCTCTGTCTCAACCGGTTTGGACACTCCACCAGCTCTAGAGATGCACCGAGGACCACTAACACTCTCCAAACTTTGCAAACTTCCAACAGGAGAGAATTTTTCAGTCTTAGTCTTCAAAACCCAACGGCTCTTTGTAACTGTACCCGGAACACACCCCGTGCTCCCACTGTCATAAAATCCTCTGAATGGTTTAGACTTTCCGACTCGTTCAGCTAACATCCCCTTGGCTCCAGAATTCATGTTTGCAAAATGAACTCTCTTAGCACTAGATTTAGCGAACCAGATTTTGTCATGTTTAATGGGGACGGTCATACTTCCCTCAGCAGGTACCTTAACCATATACAATGACCCACGCTTCATACCTTGAGCAATCATCGAATTACCATTGACCACCCTCCATTTACCACCACCAAACCTTACTTCCAGTCCTTGTTTATCCAGTTGACCAACAGAAATCAATTTCTTCTTCAACTCCGGAATCACCCTGATATTCTTCAGGTTCCATGTAGTTCCCAATGAAGTAACCAGATCAATATCTCATATGCCCGTTACTTGAAGCATCTCGTCATTTGCTAACCGTACCTTCCCAAAATCTTCTTCTTTTAGATTCACCATCGTTTCTCCGTTGTCCATGGCGTGAAACGAAGCCCCTGAATCCATGACCCAAGAGTCTACAGAACTTTCCATACTTAATATCAATGTATCTTCCTGATAAACATTCTCAGCACCAACACTGTTTAATTCTTTCTTTGGACATTGACTCTTAACATGTCCCACCTCTTGGCAGTTCCAGCACTTCACATTCTTCCAAGTTCTAGATGAACTTCTTCCCCGACTCCCACTGCTCCCACTATTCCTGCTATTCCCTCTACCTCTTCCGATATTTAATAACTCAGAAGAAGAAGATCCACCTTGATTCTTGCGTCTGACATCCTCGCCAAGAACCAAATCTCTAACCCCTTCAAAAGTCATACCACTGGTCCCTACTGAACTTGTAACAGCGGTTACTGTTCCAGACCAGCTATCAGGTAGTGAAGCTAGTAGCAGTGAAGCTTGAGTCTCGTTATCAAATTTAATTCCCACAGATGATAATCTGGATAGAATTGAATTTAAATTGTTAATGTGAATCGTAACTGAACTTTCATCATTCATCCTTGTAGTGAACAGCTCCCTCATCAATAACACCTTGTTAGCCGCCGACGGTTTCTCATACATATTCGTCAGAGCATCCATCATACCATGTGCCGTGGTTTCCTTCATGATGTTGAAAGCAACGCTCTTTGACAGCGACAACGTAATAACCGCCTTAGCTTTCTTGTCCTTTGAGTTCCATGCATCTTTAGCAGCTTTTTCCATTTTCTCCGGTTTGTCTCCAAGTACCACGTCCAAATCTTTCTGACATAGCAATGCTTCTAATTGCATTTTCCACCAGCTAAAGTCAGAACCGTTGAACTTCTCGATTACAACCTTGTCTTCAGCCATTACGACAAAAAGAGACAAATCTTTTATAGTACTTTTGTGTGACAGAACAGTACTCTTCAAAGTACCAAGACACCTTTAATACGATTAATAAAAAATTAGTTTCTGATGTGGAAGATCAGACAAAACTGCAACCACAGAGCATACTCTAATTTCTAAAACCGAGACCTCCTCCGAAACCCGAAGCTCTAATACCAGTTGATAGGAATCGGACAGGGTACACGCAGCGGAAACACTATCACACTCACACAAACTCACAAAAATAAAGCAAGAAGAACACAAGGATTTTTACGTGGTTCGGATTCGGTGCAAATCCTACGTCCACGGGCTACAACTAGATTTTATTTAACAATGAGATTACAAGAGATACACTCAATTCTTATAGGTATTGAGTTGTGGTGCATCTTTCTACAAACTAGAATCACCTATTTATATACATTTGAGAATGTATATAATATAATAAATCTACACCCCATATTTGAAAAAACAAAATCTTCACCAAACTTTGAATTCAAAATTTACATAACATCAATTTCAGAAACTGCATCTGAGAAATTTTGCTGCTATTGTGGTCGCCCACTTCTGCTTATTGATGCTACTGAGGATCTTCATGGCATGTTCAATGTCTCAAAAGTTTCTGTTGTTCCCTTGGTGCTGTCTTGTTGATGCTGCTGAGGATTTGTTGTTCCATTATGTTGTCTAAATAAAAATAAACATAAGAATACATATGTTAAATGATAATCTTATTAGCGCAATGTCATTCAATTGTGCGTAAATAAACCATTATGCAAAATGAAAAGTCAAACACTTAGCTTCCATAAAATGTAAAATGAATACGCCACAAAAAGTACAATCACTCAACTATGCTAGCCTAATTCTTAGCTTTAGTCGATGTCAAAAAAATGAATACGCCAATATAACTCCTAGATGACATCATAGCAATATATGATAAAAGGTTGTGCATTAATTGTGTTTATCAAACGACAATCTAAACAAAATTTACAAACATCCTCAGTGCATCCTTCCGTAAGAATAATTAAAAAATCAAAATTGAAGAGGACGATTCAAGAGTATTAAATCCAATTTCTCGCTCCCGCCTTTTGGCCAAACTGGATTTGAGCAAACGATCATACGGAAAGGAAGCGTGATAATTTGTGCAGGGAAACCTAATTCAGGAAATCGTGATGATATGGAAGGAAAATCAGGACAATAGACGGGATTTCTATTCACTTTGAAAACGACGTAGCTTTTTGGAGTTCTCTACCTAAGATTAGGTACCCAACAGCCATATATTCCCTTTTCCATATATATATATATATATATATATATATATATATATATATATATATATATATATATATATATATATATATATATATATATATATATATATATATATATATATATATATATATATATATATATATATATATATATATATATATATATATATATATATATATATATATATATATATATATATATATATATATATATATATATAGGGTTAGGTTCTATTGAGAACTCAAATATTCATGAGATCTTGAGAACTCATTCTGATTGGTTAGATCATAAAAGGGCATGATAGTCATTTACCAAATATCTCATTTAATTCTGATTTTTTTATTTTTGGCAACAAAATAACCATTCCTAAAATCAAGCCTATTAGATTTGAATTTTCAAATTAAAAAAAAAAAATCAATTTTTCGTTTTTTTAAAATCAGATTTTTTTTGGAATATGATTTTTCATATTTTCGTTTTTTTAAATATGAGAATTTTTTAAATTTGAAAAGAATAAAAAAAATCATAATTTATAAATTTTTTTTTTCGAAATTAAAAAAAACATATTAGTGTATTTGCATGTGTATATATGCACACTCGCAGACGCATATATGCATACTCAAAAATGCATATATGCATATTTTCACAATACATATATACGTATTCGTATTTTTAATATCTAAATGTAAAAAATAAATAAAGCATTTTATTATAAACAATAATATACAACTGTTTTTAACGATACATACATAAAATTTAAAAAGTACAACGAAAAATAATAAACGTTACATACAAAAAATATAAAAAATACAACGAAATTTCATGATGTCTTCATTCCTCAAATTTTCGATTTTCATTTCTTCAATTTGCTCGATAACTTCTCCAAAATCTGCAATAACATTAATAAAAATTAATATACATGTATATTCATTAAAATAAATACATACATGCATATACGCATATGAACAAATGCACATCTATTTTATCATATATAGGCATATATGCATATGTGCACACACATTTATATGCATATAAACACCTATGCACATGTGCACATATGCACACAAATGTACACACACGTTTTTGCACATGTAATCACATATGCACACATGTGTACACACATACACATGCACCTCCATGAATTCACATTCAAAGGAACATATGCACAAACATGGATATACACAAGTTATCATATATATGCATGTATGCATTTATGAATATATGCACGTATGTACTTATGTATACGTACAGTTATGATAAATGTGTATATGTATATGTGCACAAATCTGCATGTGTACATGTAATTGTAAATCAAGAATTTAAACCAAGAATCAAGAATTTCCCTTTTCATAAATAATAGGTACCTAGAGTTCACATATAATACCTAAATTGAGAAGTAAATTTACAAGTTATGATCAGTGAAAGCGCCATATAGAAGAAAGTAATTAAGACCAATATGGAGTCTACATGTCCATATGTGTATGTGGACATATGCACATATATGCATATGTTTGTGTGCATGTGTACGTCTGTACATATGTGCATTTATATGTACATGTGTGTATGTGCACATATGTACATATATGAATATGTATATGTGTATGTGCACGTGTGTACTTATGTGGATTTATACATACAAAGTTGTACATCAGAAACCGCGTGTCCATGTATTGATATTCAAATAACAAAGTTTACAAAAATTAGCAATTACCAAATAACAAAGTATGCAAAAATCAGCACTTACCAGATCACAACCGAAATCAGCAGCAACGATCAATGTAACTATAAATCACTAAAACATTTATAGTACTTTCATCTTTAGGTGGTGATCAAAGGCATATTGAATTCAAATTTGGCTAAAAATCAAGTAATCTCTAAAAAGAGTATAAAAATCCAACAAAGAAAATAGAACAAAAGGAATTAGCAGGGAATGATATACCAAGAGAGAGAAGGAATGCAAGTCCATCCTTTATGATCTCATCAATTTCTTGTTGAAGATCCAAATTTGATTTCTTGTGGAAGAACCATGATCTGATCGATTGAAAATGTGAGAGACGAAAGGCGGAGCAGGGATTCATGACCTGGGCATTTCAAAAGCTCCCAGTGGTTCCATCTTAGCAATTCTCGAACCCACCACAGCAGCACAATCGATTTCTGGTCTACATCGGCAAACCTGGGAGAGTGATGGAGCTTCCGTTCTTCAAATGTAACCTGAAATTCCATATTTAGATGGTATATGAGCCGGCGATTTGGATTCGAAATCCATTGGAGAAGAAGAAAGAAAAATGGGCAAAATACAGATAAAATCGATCAAACATCAATTCGAACAAACCTGTGCGTAGGGATGATCCGTCGAGCCAGGTGTCCGCCGAGAGTATTCTTGGAGAAGCTGATGGGAACAGTGGATGTCTGGATGCACTGCAGCGTCCATCAATCCCTTCGAGAATGCAGTTAGGTTTGGAGAAACAATTAATAACTTGTACAAATCAGAACAATTAGCATCATGAAGTATACCTGCAGCCGCCGTTTAGGGTTTGTTTATGCGACAATTTCCCTGGTTCTTGCCACATTAATGATGGAGGAGGACGACATGAGAGAGAGGGCGAGCGAGATTAGGAGAGACGGTGAGACAATTGCCCTTGTTCTTGCCGATCGGAATCACGGATCAGAAAAACGGGAAAGCATCGTGAGAGAGAAAGAAACAGACTGCCATTTTAATTTCCTTCCATTTTAATTTCCTGATTTTTAGGTATTACCTTTTAATGATATTTTTATGTCTATAATGCCCCTAACAGGTTTTGTTCATACCAAATATACCATTCAATTTGTAGATAATTACAAAACTGCCATCTTTCATCTTGACCTTTTATTTTTTTGATCTGATGGTCCAGATTTGGTTCTCAAGATCTCATGATTTTTTGAGTTCTCAAAAGAACCTAAATCTATATATATATATATATATATATATATATATATATATATATATATATATATATATATATATATATATATATATATATATATATATATATATATATATATATATATATATATATATATATATATATATATATATATATATATATATAAAGTTCGATTAATGCGAGACAATGGAATTTTGTGAGGCGTGGTGATACGTTTCTTGCCAATTATTTCGGGTGTCATAAAAGCTAAAATATGGAATACTTATATGATAATTATTAAATTTAGAATATTACATTTCAAAAAGTCAAATCTGTCTACCAGAATATTACAAGTCTAATAATATACTTCGTGAATGAGTACCCCACCCCATTGCGACACTTGTCATCATCTGGTTTGGTGGATTTTTTTATTCCCCCAATTTTGTTTTTGGGTTATAACTTTTTTTTTATATAAAAAAAATTCTAAAAAATATGAAAGTTCTTAAAATTTATTTATCTACAAAACAAGTATCATCATGAAAATTTGGAATTTTTTTTATTTCTATAAGAAATCAAAAAATAAAAAATTCACCAAAAATTATGAAAATTTAGTGGATCATTCTAGATGTTATATTAGTGTGTTTTTAAAAAAAAGATTTTTAAGTGCTTATTTTTTATTTTTAAGTAAAAACCTCACCAAATTAACAAAAAAAAAATAATATACATGATCCATAAATATTAAGAACAAAAATATGTTTTATGATTCAAACTATTATGAACTAATTTTTTTATGAATCAAAACTTATGATAATCCAAAAATGTTATGAAACCAAACATATTATGAATCAAAATTTAAAATAATCCAAATGTATGTCTTAAATTTTGGATCATTTCAAAATCCACATATGTTATGAATCAAAATGTTATATATGAAACTTTTAACATCGAAGACTTATAATGATCCAAATATTCTATGAACAAAAACTTATTATGTATTAAATATTATCATTATTAAGTACAATGATAAAAAAACATATGATCAAAGATACAAAATTTGTTATGAACGAAGATCCAGAACTTGTTATGTCCAACATCCAAAATTTATTATGATCGATGATCCAAAACTTGTTAAGATTCTTAACTCTAATAATTCAAAATGAGTTAAAATAATACAAATACAAGTTTTAAATGAAAATGTAAGAAAAACTGAAAAATTAAATGAAAAACAAAAAAACACAAAAAGAACTGAAAAAATATTAAAAAGCTGAAAAAAACTAAAAGAACTAGTAATTGAGTTTATTAAAATCCACCAAAATATTTTAAAAAATAAAAAAATATTAAAAAAATAAAACTTGAAAAACAACCCGACAAAATTATGTTATACGAACGTGCGTAACATGTAATTATATCATCGAGTCTGTATAACGTTCCATGGACGAACGCTGCATACGATTACTTCAAATCCATGTTATGTTTGACGTTATTCCCCTTGACGAAATTAATAGACAAGAATTGTCCTCATAGTTCTCACCGAAATTGGAGTCCTCACTGGATCCGGACCATATATATATATATATATATATATATATATATATATATATATATATATATATATATATATATATATATATATATATATATATATATATATATATATATATATATATACACACACACACACACACACACATATATATATATATATATATATATATATATATATATATATATATATATATATATATATATATATATATATATATATATATATATATATATATATATATATATAAAAGATCAGGATCATTTGAGAACTCATATATTAATGAGAACTATGAAAACTCGTAGATCATAATTTCTTTTTTTAAAAGAAAGACTTAATGCATTAAGTCTGTTATATTTAACACGTTTTTATCAAAAACAAATCTTAAAAAAGCTTGAATTTCTTTAAATGTGCACATATGCACAAAACGTGCACATATATACATTTACACAAAAAAATGCACATATGTACATTTCGTATATGCACATTTTTTCAATTTTTTTTTCAGAAAAGATCTTAAATATAAGTGACTTAGTGTATTAAGTCATTTTTTTGAAAAAAAAAATTAGTCTAGGAGTTCTCATGAATATTTGGGTTCTTACAGGATCCTGACACCATATATATATATATATATATATATATATATATATATATATATATATATATATATATATATATATATATATATATATATATATATATATATATATATATATATATATATATATATATATATATATATATATTGAGAAAGGTTCAATATAGAACCAAATTAATTCATCTAACCACAGAAACATCCTTAAAACCTTTAGATCATTATATCAGCGTCTTAGATTAAAAAAGATGCACCATAAAATTATACACCTTATGCAGGGGATCATTCCTAGGTAAGGGTAGTTAAGGGTAAATAAGGGATTTTCATTTACACGATCTGTTTAATTTTGGAGAGGAGATTCAGTTTTCCCAAAATCAATGAGGAAAAATAGCTTCCTTCTACAATGATCTTCTCGATTATAATCCCAAAATCCACATCTCGATCAAAATCCGAAATACTAATCTCGATCAAAATCAAAATCCAAAAACCATTATGAAGAAATTAACGAACCATTCATCTCCATTGCGTAGCTACATTATCAAAATATGAGAATAGATTGATTTTCATTGATGAACATATGTTCATCAGTGAACATAATGTTTAAAGAATGAAAATATGATCACGTAACATTACGATCGTTATACGTACATTGATGAATATTAAACTTGCATTCATGGATGAACACAAAGGACTAACGTGATAATACGATCGTTATACGTGCATTATCAAAATATGAGAATATATTGATGTTTATTGATGAACATATGTTCATAAGTGAACATATGTTCATTAGTAAACATAATGTTTAAAGAATAAAAATACGATCACGTAACATTACAAGAGCCATACGATCAAACAATTTTGCAGGTAAATCCATCAATTGAAATTGAGGGTTCGATGGGTTTATGCTCCTTATTGTCGATGATGGGTTTATGCTCCTTCTTGTTGACGAAATCTGGGCAATTGCATATCAGGATACGATATGGATGTTAATTGGACCATCATACCATTTATCATCAAAACTAGAAAACTAGATCAACATTGAAAAATATGGTTCTGCAGTTAGGCAATATATATATATATATATATATATATATATATATATATATATATATATATATATATATATATATATATATATATATAGTTGGGTTCAATAAGAGACTAAAATTATTGATGGTACCAAGGGACTAATCTCGATCATGGAATCGAAATCATCAACTGCTAAACAATAGATTCTAAATTTTTTACATCGACCCACATGTAGAGGATTATAACAAAAAAACCCACTTCATTTTTTTGTTTTTTTAATTTTTCGACATTATTATTTTTCAAAAATAAAAACCGAATATACTAAAATTCATAATTTTTTGTTCTTTACAAATAAACATCCATATTGATATATAAAAAATATTTTTTTTTCATAAGTACAGATCGTCTAGATATATTGTGAATCTGAACTATAAAAATTTGAATATGGCTAATTATTTTACTTTTAAAACTTTTACTACATCAATATAATAATCATTTATAAGTAATGTACTTGATTTACAAGTGAATTTACGTATATGTACGCTAAAATTACAAATATTCACATATCAATATCATATAGTATTAAGAATTTACTTAGAATATTTGTTTTTGCTATTTCAACATTTTAACAATTTATAATGAATTTACTCTTATTCACAATTGAATTACTTACATTCACACAAGAATTTGTTCAGATTCTCATATCAATATCATTAGGTTTTTTAAATATACTCCGAAATATGAATATGACAAATTACTTAGAAAATTTTTAACACTTCAACATTTTAATAATTTATAATGAATTTACTATGATTCATAAGTTAATTACATTCAATTCACACAAAATATTATTCAGATTCACATGACAATATCATATGTCATTTGTGAATGTCAATAGTGAATAACATAATAACAGTTCATATTTACATGTGAATCTCAACTAGCGAAAATATCGAAAAAAATACATTTTCTGTATATCAATATGGATGTCTATTTGTAGAGGAGAAAAAGTTATAAATTTCTATATATTCAGTTTTTTTTTGGATAAAAAATAAGCCCTCAAAATTTAAAAAAACAAAAAAAATGAAGTGAGTTTTTTTATAATCCGGTAAATGTACATCCATCGTAAAATATATAATCGTGTGGAAGGTGCATGGTACCGTGGTTTATATTAGTCACTTGCTGAACTTTTGCATATATATATATATATATATATATATATATATATATATATATATATATATATATATATATATATATATATATATATATATATATATATATATATATGTGTGTGTGTGTGTGTGTGTAGAACCTGATCGGGTGAGGACTCCAATTTCGGTGAGGACCGCAAGGACAAATCTAGCCCTCTAATCTTGAAAAAATGAATTATTAGTGACTCATTAATAGGGCTGTAAACGAACACGAACGAATAAACGAACAAGTTTTTTTTTTTCGTGTTCGCTCGTTTAATAAATTATATTGTTCATGTTCGTTCGTTTATGTTCATGAACATGCTAAACGTATATAAACGAATAAACATACACGAACAAAGATAAACAAACACAACTGAGCATATATGAACATAAACGAACATATAATATTGTAATGTAATCAAACATAATTAAACATATATGAACATAAAAGGAACGTAAATGAACAAACGTAAATGAACGTAAACGAACAACATAAACGAACGTTCACGAACATAATTGAACGAACGAGACCATTGTTCATGTTCATTCATTTAACTCAACGAACAAGAATTTGTGTTCATGTTCGTTCATTTACTAAATAAACGAACATAAACGAACTTCCCACTGAACAATTCACGAATGGTTCGCCGAACGTTCAGTTGTTTACAGTCCTAGTCATTAACATAAATAAATAAGGGTAACATGGTAATGTAAACGAGACCCCATCCCTTTTGCGACATTTGTCGCAATCTTATTAAGTGAGTTTTTTTATTTCCCCCACTTTGTTTTTGGGCCATAACTTTTTTTTTCTTTGTAAAAAAAATTCTGAAAAAAATCCAAAGTTCTTAAAATTTAATTATCTACAAAACAAGCACCATCATAATCCAAAATATGTTTTATGACTCAAACGGTTATTAACTATATTTTTTATGAATTATAACTTATTATAATCCAAAAATTTTATGAATCAAACTTATTATGATTCAAATTTTAAAATGATCCAAAAATGTATCTTAAATTTTGGATTATTTCAAGATACACATCTGTTATGAATCAAAATATTATATAAAAAACTTTTTATATTCAAAACTTATAATGATCCAAAAATACTATGAATCAAAACTTATTATGTCCTAAATATTATAATTCTTAACTATAATGATCCAAACCTTATGATCCATGACTCAAAACTTGTTATAGTCCAAGATCCAAAATTTGTTATAATCCAAAATCCAAAACATGTTATGAATCTTATGTCTAATAATCCAAAACGAGTTAAAAAAGGACAAAAACGAGTTTTAAACGAAAAAAATATAAAAAAATCGTAAAAAATAAATGAAAATGAAAAAAAAACTGAAAACAAAACAAAAAAGATGAAAAAGAACTGAAAAGGTAAAAAAACTGAAAAAATAATAAAAACTGAAAAAAATGATAAAAAAAACTAAAAATCGAGTTTATTAAAAACTAAAAAAATAATTTAAAAAATAAATAATATAAATAATTTAAAACAAATAAAATATAAAAATAAAAAAACTAAAAAAACTCGGCTATACTATGTTGTATGGATGTGCATAACATGTGATTATGTCCTCGAGTCCGTATTATGTTCCGTGGACGAGCGTCACATGCGATTACGTCAAATACAATAATTACGTTGTCCTTGACGAAATAATTGGATGAGAATTGTCCTCGCCGTCCTCACCAAAATTGAAGTCCTCACCATATATATGTGTGTGTGTGTATATATATATATATATATATATATATATATATATATATATATATATATATATATATATATATATATATATATATATATATATATATATATATATATATATATATATATATATATATATATATATATATATAGTGCTACTACCCCTCACAGTTTGTTGTGCTACCCTAAATTGCTGAGTCCAAAATTAATCACTTACGAGTCCATATACAATAGTCCAACTTTCTAAACAAAGGAGCCCAAGTGTCTACCCATTTGAAAGGGAGCCCAACTGAAATTAAAACTCAATTTGAATTCTGTGAGTGAAGCTCTCGCCGACTGTTTTCTTGCCCTTACTGCCAGCAGCCGACGTTTTCTTGCCTCGAACTCACGTCCAATGCCGACAATTTCATGATCTTCCCTAATCCCTCAATTCCTCATATGCAGCAATGAAACAAGTAAGTCATTAATCCTCTCCTCCTCGTCCTCTTTATTTTAGGGTTATTTTACCTTATTCACCTTTTACTTTTTATGCAACAATGAAGCTCTCAACGTCTGTATTTGTTACCCTTGGTTATTGAAGTGTTGAAGTCAATTCTCAACATCCGGCCAAAATTCCTATTGGTTCTTTTAAACTTTTTATGCCAAATTTGGTTATTTTAATTGTAATTGATATTGAAACATTGAAATTTGATCAACCGATCAAGACATTCATAATTCCTATTGGTTAATTTTATTTATTTATTTATCTATAGTTAGTTGGATTGAGGCATATTCGGCAATTTAGATTGATAATTATATTTATTTATTTATTTAAGATTAGTTGTTGTTGACTTGTTGGTTAACTTCTAATTGTGTTCCATTATTTTATAGGGTTCTATTGGTAAGTTTTTTTTTCAAAGAAAGCTAGATGTTGGTAGTAATGACATTGCCAGAGGATCATTTTCCCAAAGGAATGATTCTAATGAAATTCCACAACCACAAGGACCCCAACCCAGTTCTACAACTACAACACCTACTTCAAAAGATATTGTTGATTAATTTTCAAAAGAAATTATCATGTCTATTTGTGATGAAATTAGTGATGATGTGTTTGATATATTAGTTGATGAGTGTAGTGATGTATCTAAAAAGGAGCAAATGACAATTGTTTTGAGATATGTTGATAAACTTGGAATTGTGAAGGAACGATTTATTGGAATTGTGAAGGAACTATTTATTGGAATTGTTCACGTGACGAATACATCTTCTTTGACTCTTAAAGCGGCTATTGATTCCGTACTTATCGAAAATAAGTTGAGTATGGCTCAGGTGAGATTTCATATATATATATATATATATATATATATATATATATATATATATATATATATATATATATATATATATATATATATATATATATATATATATATATATATAGTAAAATTAAGGTAAGAAGGTAAAAAGTTTTTTATTTACTTGGTTTTTTGACGAATCAATAGATGAATAAAAAATAACATGATTCATTGAAAAAAATTCCTAAAAAAACTTATATATATATATATATATATATATATATATATATATATATATATATATATATATATATATATATATATATATATATATATATATATATATATATATATATATATATATATATATACTACCTTAAAAAGGAAAAATGGTTTCTAAATAAGGAAACTCTTAAAATTAAGAGATACAAATTATCATACACAACGTACATGTTCTCTATGCATACACAATTTTCCATCGCTTAATATCGGTCAAACCTTATCTCACCGTGAAGCAATTGAATCAGAATTTGAATGGAAACAAACGCCTGCGAGATATAGGGAAGTCGTCGCCTTCACCATCCATTTAATAATGAAGATCCCATAAAATCAGTTTCCTATCTTCTAAGGCCCCGTTTGGATGTGCTTATAAAACTGCTTATTGACTTATTGGTTTTTTGGAAAAGTCATAAGCCAATAAGTAAGGGCCTCCTTACTTATTAAAAACTGCTTATTTCTCCTTCCTTATGGCTTATAAGCAGTTTTTAATAAGTAAGGATGCCCTTACTTATTGACTTATGGCTTTTCCAAAAAACCAATAAATCAATAAGGAATTTTATAAGCACATCCAAACGGGCACTAAATTTTTCCGTATAAACCCTTCACCATAGTTTGGTAAACCCCCCACTGCCACTTCTACCCACAGCTACTCTTCGGAAAAGCGTCTATGCTATGATTTACGGCTTCCCACCACCAACATCTTCGTCTCTCCTTTCTCCAATCGCTGCTTCGTTATTTCACCATCTCTACAAAACCTAGCAAAAAATAAAGAGACGATGAGTGATTTCACTCGTTAAGCACATCGGTGGTAAGAAATAAAGACAAAACAACCCTAACACCGAGCATCCGACTCCATCAGCCTCCATAGGAACCCTCAAACTCAACTCCTCCGTCAGCCGCTACCGAAACTCTGGTCATAGACTAAGACACATACATTTGGTTTCGATTTGCAATTTGGTTTTTGTGATTTGAACTGTTTTTTAATAGATCATTCGATTTGTTGTTAATGCTTCATACATTTGGCTTCGATTTGTTTTGCAGCAATCTGGTTTTGATTTTTTTTCTTTTAGAGGTTTGCTTTGTTTTGCAATTTGGTTCCACATGTATAAACTGAAGTTGGATCTAATGCAGGTTGTAATCAAATTCAGAAAATAGAAGCGTACAGGTTAAACAAAAAATACTATCATTTCGGATTAATTTGTCAATAGGAGAACACACATCAATTGCAATCACAACCAGGTATGTTTTTGTTGAAAATTGTGTTATTTGGACAAATTTTTTAGTGAAAGTTTAGTGTAGTTGGGTTAAACCATTTTATATATCCTGCTATATGTAGGTACATAGCTATGTCTCGCATTCATCCCTATTTCAAAACGTGTTTACTTCCATGGCAAGAATAGACAGCAACAACCTTAATGTTCACCCCCTTCCCCGGACACCTGGACCTCCCAAACGTGTTTTATGAGGGTTTTCTTTTGGATGAAGAGGCAAGAGACAAAGATGATAGAGTGAAAAGAAGTAATGGAAGGTATTCTTATATTTGGATCTTTGAAACCTGAACTTTAATGTTTACTAATTTCTTCAATTTCATTCTAAAACTCAGGTTTCTGGTCGTTTTTTATATTATCCCCTTCGCATCCTCTTCCTTAATCCCCTTTAATAATGTGTAAAGATTGCTTAATCCACTTACAAAGGCATAACAGGAAAAGAAAGTAATGTATATCTAAGTATTGATTTTTTGTGCTTTTAAAAATGGATCAATGTTGTTGCGTGCCCAGAACGGTACACATTTGCCAAAACGTCTGTTGATCTTGAAGCTCTGCTTTTGAACAAACGGCATGAAGTTTTGGTCTCTTTCATGAATAAACTCTGAATCTTAGAGTTGACGTTGAATGATATTTGATTGGATTTAGGAAAACTAAACTTTAATTCTATTTTTTTCAAGTTGAACTTTGATGGGGTTACGAAGATATGGTTAGATAAAACTTCTATCAGCTTGATATGGAATATGAATACAGGGGTAGTTGATAGAATTATTTGGTTTACTTTTGTATTTACATACTTGATTTTAACCCTTTCAATTCATTCTCAGAACGGTATTTATTTATTTCTAAAAATATTCAATTTCAGGGAAAGTTATCAATAATATACTTTGGGATATCAGATTTGAAGGGAGTGGTCGACTTGGGGCATGGAAGAACGACTTATATGTCTTGTGATACAGTTAGTTATTTGACTTATTTCATTCTATATTTGGGTGTTATAATACTTAAAATACCAAGGTATTATTGATGTGTGTGCTTGTATTTATGGCTTTATTTTTTTTGGTATTTTAAAGCAATTTTGGTCCCTCCATAAATCCTATCCGCCACACTCAATGTCGTTGCCACCATTGTCACTCATCACGTCGCACCCCTGCCATCGAAAGGAAGTCCTACTATTCAGGTATACATTAAGGTACTACTGATCTGGTATGCTCTTCATCGTAATAGATCAACTGGATCTCATTGTTGCTACTTTTTGGGTGATTTAGCCCCTAGCTCTTGGATTTCATCCATACATTTTCTAAATTATTCTTTGAGTTGATTGTGTATTTTATCTTTTCATTAATTGATTTCAGCTTTCGGTTGAATAAATGTGAAGATCATGTATGTATATTGGTTTTTCAAATCACCTATTTGCTAAACACGAGGTAACTTTTTCGAAATTATTTGATATATAATTTATATTGTGGGTCATGGAATCTACAAGTAAACTATGTCAAATTCCTTGAAATTTAGTTTTTGCAATACAGAACAAGCATCTGAATGACCAATTTTCATGAAGAATGGGTATGCAACTCTAGCTTATCCTTTTTTCAATATGCCAGTTGTATTTTTTTTCATTTACAGTGTGTCGATTTAAATCTAAAGGGGCACGAGGTTGTACAGGTGAGCCGAGCTTCGAGAAAATTCAGAGGTCAGTTTGTTCATTGGAGATCAAAGGCGGCAGTACCTCAATAGCCTTCAAAATTATGAAGCTTATAAATCAAGATCTTTTATTCATTTTAGTTATTCTTTTCTGGTTTATTTTGTTTTTTTTTTATATTTGCACTGTGTTGTCACATTTAAAGTCCTACATTCTTAATTTGCTTGGGTTTTCGTCCATTATAGTTTTCTACTTTTTTTGAAATTTAGAGAGTTCAAACATGTTTATAGTTTTTGAAACAAAAATGGAGATGATAATTTTCAAATAATGCTTTTAAGCAGCAGAAGAAGATGATAATTTTAATATTTCTTGATATGAAGTGTCCATATGCAGGTTAGTGATTCCTTTTGCATGAAAAAATAAAGGGCTAGAAAGGGGTTTGCAAGGAGATTTATTTGATTACCTATAAATACAAGCATTTGATTCATTTGTCATAGAGGTAAAACTGCAAAAGAGTGGGAGCATACGCTTCTCCAAGACTATATGAACAAGGAGTTACATGACTAAAATAAACATTTAAAGTAGTTTTAGTTGGAACTGAGAGTTTTTGACGGATTTTGATACAATGACTGCTGAGGATGAAAAACATACAGTCCAGGATGATTAATTTTGGAAGATATTAGATTTATGCTTTTGGGTCTTAATGTTGGGACAAAAATGTTTAGATGAATAAGAATGTGCATGAAAAATGGCGTTGGCCAAAGTCACAATCTTAATTTTTGGTTTTTCTATGCAAAAATAAAAAACTTGATTTTGAAATTTTTGGTTATCGACAAATGTCTTTTGAAGTTTCAAGTAGCCGTGGTTGGTTCTGGTAATAAAACATAAGTACAGTTGCACCTCAAAATCTGCAGTTTACCATTATTAATAGGTCTTGACTATCTATACAAAACGAACAACGACTGGTCGGAGTCCTGGTCCAAACTTGTGGATTTCACGTTTTTTATATATATTTGAACCAGAAAGAAATATACCTCTATGATGTAATTGTGTGTAAATTTGATAAAATGTTTTTTATGCATTTATCAGATGCCAATGAGTCTACGACTATATAATTGTGGTGTTAATAAATTTATGGTGGAGGCAAAATGCGATGCCTCATGTCTAAAGCAATAAAATTAATTTGGAAGTTTTAAACTCATTTCAAACCACTGGTAGAAGTTCTTAGGAGTAAATTGTATATTGAAGGACTTCAGCTTTGATTTATTATTAGCGTGTTAGAAGTTGTCGCACTATGATATGATATGTCGTTTGCAATTTTCAACAATGAAATGGCTTAATTTTAAATTAACAAATTAAGTTGGTTAAGATGATCACCAATCAACAGTGTTTTATACTTTAAAATTTAATTAATTATTTTGTTTGATTAAATATATTAAATAAAAATAAATTTTGGACAAAAATATTATTAAAAAGCTTTTGCCATTCAAGTGACATGAAAAATTCCAATATTGCAAATCAAATTAATAAATGACAACTCAACCTACTTTTTAAGGTGTTTATTTTCTTTTTAATGTTTGTGGGTAAAGTGACAAATAAGTTTGGTCCAAGTTTTTTGATATATGGTGCAACTAAAACCGAACAATCTTGAAACCGAATATAACTATTCCAATAACTCATAACCAAAGTAAACTAATATTAAAAAAAAAAACTAATCACCGGATCTTGCTTCCCCCCCCCCCCCCTCCTGCTCTTCATTAGCTTCCGCCGCATTGCGCCGGTACACTACTAGTATATATATATATATATATATATATATATATATATATATATATATATATATATATATATATATATATATATATATATACATATACATATACATATACATATACATATACATATACATATATATATATATATATATATATATATATATATATATATATATATATATATATATATATATATCAAAGTTGTAAAAATCGCTTGACGGTAGCTTGACGGTCGAATGTGGTTAAGAGATTAATCAGATTAATCGGGGATTAGTCGGTGATTAATCGAAGACACTAAATTATAAAGGAATTCATTTAAAAATATATAAATATAAAAAATAGCAAAGTTTGATTCATTTTATTCCGAAATACACATAAAATATTATACATTTGTTTATCTTTATTCTTTAATATTGATTTTTTTTAGTTTTTCTTTAGTTATTTGAGAGTGTTTGTGTCGTCATTTAAAAATAAATAATAAATAATAAATTAAAAAATAAAAAAATTGAAAAAATGACCGCCAAGACCGATTAATCGGCCGTCGAGGCCGATTTTTGCAGCAAACCATCAAGCTGACCGATTAGGCATAATCGTAATTGGTTGAAGACCGCCAAGCGACTAATCGCCGATTAATCGGCCGCCAACGTCGATTTCTACAACACTGATATATATATATATATATATATATATATATATATATATATATATATATATATATATATATATATATATATATATATATATATATATATATATATATATATATATATATATATATATATATATATATATATATATATATATATATATATATATATATATATATATATATATATTTATAAATTACAAGTAACCTAAAGCACAATGTCTTAATTTTAAGACTTTTGGTACAACCATCTAATGCTTTGAAATTTGAGTGGCCGATTCAATTTTTGAAGCGGGAGATCAAGCACTGTAAAGTTTCAATTTTTTTGAAATTTTTTGAAATACCTCGATTATTGCGTGACTGACTTGGAGCTGTAAAGCATGGGCGGGTGAAAAGGCGTGCCTGACTTCTTGGTAGAGCTGTAAAGCATGTGCTCTCCTTATCCAAGAACCTTTTCCTATAAAATCATCGTCTCCATCATCCGTTGTCACCACCTGCTGTCATTCACCATGAGGAATGACATCACAAACCCCCTTCTTTCTTTCTTTGGTGTGAGAAGAGAGACCACCACCACCACCAGGCACCCTGGCACCGCCACTCAACATCTACCGCCATCTTCAGTCACCAAAGCCTCCATCCTCCTCACCGCCATCCTCGAACACCACGCCTTTCAAAATCCGGCGCTCTAAAGTCCGCATCGAAAATACCCATGGGCAACGCATCACCATCGCTAGCACCATCAAGGGTATGCTTTCAATTTCTTAAAATTATTCCTACGGCTACAAGGAGACGAATCATAAAATAGAACAACTGTTAAATAGTGAATTGGGAATTAAAACCCGTATGAATTGTAAACACGCGCGCCGCGGCCCATTAAGTGTCCGCGTCGCGTGGGCCGTGAACAGCTAGGGTACGGCTAGGGTTTCTTGTAATGCCTATAAATATAAAGGCTGGTCATTAGGGTTTAGTGCGGTGAGCCGTCAGGTCGTAAAGTCTGAAGTCAGTAGTCAGAAGAGACCGATTTACTAGCGATCTAGGTACGCTCTGTAACACCTGTATTTAGCTCTGGAATAAAGAATACTCTCTCCTGCCCGTGGACGTAGGTCATCTTGGACCGAACCACGTAAATCTCTGTGTCGATACTTTGTGTTTATATTTCCGCATTTATATTCTCGTTATTATTCCTGGGCAATAGGCTATAGATTTAGGTCTATTTCCTAACAAGTGGTATCAGAGCCGCGGTTTCAGATCTGTAGTATTATAGATCTGTGGTTATTTGCGGTCTTAGGTCTGCGTGTTTTAGATCTGGTTGTAGTTCTGGTTGTTTGAAATCAGTAGTAGATCTAGGGTTTACGGCTTCGCCGCGTCGCGCCAGTTGAAAAAGCGCGTCGCGCCTGTTGAAGGATCGCGTCGTCTGTTCAAGCCCGCGTCGCGCCCTGTTGAAGTCCGCGCCGCGGCGGCGACGAGCAGTAAGCAGTTTCGGATTTACTAGTTCATCAAAGACTACAAGGATCAGTTGATTGAAGATGTCATCTCACAAGTTCGATTTGGAGAAGTTCAATGGCTCGAATGATTTCACTTTGTGGAAGGTTAAGATGAAGGCTCTTCTGGTTCAACAAGGATGCGCAGTTGCAGTGGAAGGAGAATATGCAAAGGACACGACAGATGCTGTGAAGAAGGAGATCGAGGGGAAAGCACATAGTGCTATTCTTTTGAGCTTGACCGATGAGGTGTTGAGGGAAGTTGTTGATCAACCCACTGCTGCCGGTATTTGGAAGAAGCTCTGTGATACGTATCAGAACAGTTCTTTGACAAATAGGCTGTATCAGAAGCAACGGTTGTACACTTTCCGAATGGCAGAAGGTACCCAAGTAAAAGACCATCTTGATTCTTTCAATCGTATTATTCTAGATCTTCAAGGAGTAGGAGTAAAGGTTGATGATGAGGATCAAGCCCTTATTTTGTTATGTTCACTGCCGAATTCACATGAGAATTTTGTTGATACTATGTTGTATGGAAGAACAACAATTACTGTGAATGATGTGAAGGATTCTCTGCTGTCCAAGGAACTCAAACGTAGAGTTTCTGGGAATGAGGAGACATCCGGTTCAGGTCTGTTCGTTGGCAGAGGAAGGACATCGGATAAGAAAGATGGTGGAAATCGGAGTAAGTCACGTTCGAAATCGAAAGTTTCTGCAAAAGTCAAGTGTTATAACTGCAAGCAGAAGGGTCACTTCAAGAGAAATTGTCCATTGCTGAAAGGGGGGAAGGGAGAAAATAGCAACAATGGCAGTGCGGCTATTGTTCAGGATGGTTCTGAAGAAGAAGACATAGGCGATGTGTTGACTGTTTGTACATCTAGTTCTGTTGATGCTTGGGTCTTGGATACTGGGGCATCTTATGATATGACTTTCCATCGTGACTGGTTCGAATCTTTTAGAGACTTGAAAGGAACAGTGAAGTTGGGTGATGATTGGGTTGCTCAGGTCAAAGGAAGCGGTACGGTACAGATTATGATGCACGATGGTATGGTCAGAAAGCTTGATTGCTGGTATGTTCCGGATCTTCGTAAGAACTTAATTTCTCTTACTACTTTAGCAAAGAATGGGTTGAAATACTCTGGTGAAGATGACTGGGTGAAGGTCACCAAGGGCTCTCTAGTAGTTATGAAAGGAAAGGTGCAGAAAAGTGGGGTTCCTGTCTTAGAAGGAAATTCGGTTAGGGGAACAGTGGCGGTTACTCAATCCTTAGAGAGTAGTAATGATAAGACAGAGTTGTGGCATAGAAGGTTGGGACATATGAGTGAGAAGGGTATGTCAATTCTGAGTAAACAGGGGTTGTTTGGTGGTGAGCTAACGGGAAAACTCAAGTTTTGTGAAGCTTGTGTCAAAGGCAAGCAACGCAGGGTGAAGTTTAGTTCGGGTAAACACACAAGCAAGGAAATCCTGGAGTACATTCATTCAGATTTGTGGGGTCCCTCTCCGGTCGAGTCTCATAACGGTCATCGATACTTTGTGACTTTCATTGATGACTACTCAAGAAAGGTTTGGATTTATTTTCTAAAGACTAAACACGAAGTGTTTGGGAAGTTCAGGGAGTGGAAGACGATGATTGAAAAACGGACCGGGAAATCTGTCAAGACACTCAGAACTGACAATGGGTTGGAGTTCTGCAATGCCCCGTTTGACAACTTCTGCAAGGCGGAAGGTATAGTGAGGCATCACACTATACGGCACACACCACAGCAGAACGGAGTGGCGGAACGGATGAACCAAACACTGTTAGCGCGTGCTAGAAGCATGCGGTTATATGCTGATTTATCGAAGAAATTCTGGGCGGAAGCGGTTAATACTGCTTGCTATCTAGTGAACAGATCACCATCAACTGCAATCGACTTTAAGACTCCTCAAGAGGTATGGTCTGGAAAACCCTCTGATTATTCTGGTTTACGTATATTTGGTTGTCCGGCTTATGCTCATGTTAATGATGGTAAACTTGAGGCGAGGGCAATGAAGTGCATATTTCTAGGGTATGCACATGGAGTGAAAGGTTATCGTCTGTGGTGTACAGAAGAAGGGAGAACTCCAAAATTTATTAATAGCAGAGATGTGACCTTTAATGAATCTGCTATGGTGAACCAAAGAGGAGGTGATACAAGTCATGTAGGGAAAGATCAAGGTGCCAACCCGAAGGTGGAGTTTATCACACAAATTCCAGACAGAATGGTGATAAATGAAGAACAGCATGTCGGTGATGATCAGCATAGACGTGATGAAACTCATGAACAGCCCAATGAGGATCAGTCTGGTGATGCTGAGGCCGATGGTGAGAACAATGAGGATGAATCTATAGCAAGGAGAAGAGAGAAAAGGAACACGAAGACTCCAGCTAGATATGCTACATGTGTCACTAATGGTGATATTGGTTCTGTTGTATATGCACTAGCTGTTGGTGAAAACATTGGTACTGATGAGCCTCGGTCCTACAAAGAGGCGGTGGCAAGTAAAGAAGGATCAAGCTGGTTGATGGCGATGAATGAAGAGATGCAATCTCTTGAGAAGAATGAAACGTGGGATCTTGTTCCATTACCAAAAGGAGTCAAACCGGTTGGATGCAAATGGGTCTTTAAGAAAAAGGAAGGAATTCCAGGGGTTGAACCCGCAAGGTTCAAGGCACGGTTAGTGGTGAAGGGTTTCTCTCAAAAGGAAGGAATCGACTATCACGAGGTTTTCTCACCGGTCGTGAAGCACAAGTCAATTCGGGTTCTTTTAGCTATGGTGAGTGCGTTTAATCTGGAGCTTGAGCAGCTCGATGTTAAAACTGCATTTCTTCATGGAAGCTTGGAGGAGAAGATATATATGTCACAGCCTGAAGGTTGTCCGGGTTCTAATAAGGATCATGTGTGTCTGTTGAAGAAGTCTCTTTATGGTTTGAAGCAGTCTCCTAGACAGTGGTACAAGAGATTTGATTCGTTTATGACTTCGCATGGCTATATTCAGAATCAGTTTGATAATTGTGTCTACTTGAAGCAGTTGTCCAATGGGTCCTTTGTTTATCTGTTGCTATATGTTGATGATATGCTCATTGCAGCCAAGGAGATGGCTGAAATTAATAACTTGAAAAAGCTTTTGGCAAGTGAGTTTGAAATGAAGGATTTAGGTGCAGCAAAGAAGATATTGGGGATGGAGATTCAGAGAGACAGGAAAGCGGGGTTGTTATATGTTTCTCAGCAGAAATATATTGAGAAAGTCTTGCAGTCTTTCGGTATGGATCAGTCAAAACCAGTTGGAACTCCTTTGGCAGCGCATTTTAAATTAAACAGAAGTACTATACCAACTACGGATGAGGAAAAAGACTATATGAGTATAGTTCCGTACTCAAGTGCAGTTGGAAGCCTTATGTATGCTATGGTCTGTACTAGACCTGATTTAGCACATGCAGTTAGTGTGGTTAGTAGGTTTATGAGTAATCCTGGGAAAGCTCACTGGGAAGCGGTCAAGTGGATCTTGCGATACTTGAAGGGGACTAAGGATATTTGTCTGATCTATGGTGGTAATACTCATAGTAACTTGGTGGGATATGTAGACTCAGACTATGGTGGCGACTTGGTGAAAAGGAGATCGCTCACGTGTTATATTTTCACTTTGTTTGGATGTGCAGTCAGTTGGAAGTCAACTTTACAATCTACAGTTGCCTTGTCTACAACTGAAGCGGAATACATGTCAATGACTGAAGGTATAAAGGAGTGTATCTGGCTACATGGTTTGGTGGAGAGTCTGGGGTTGAAGGTGGAGAAGCCTGTCTTGAACTGTGATAGTGAAAGCGCTTTGTGTCTAGCGAGGAATCCGGTTTATCATGAAAAGACAAAGCATATTGATATCCGGTTAAATTTCATTCGTGACATAGTTGAAGAAGACAAGTTCTCAATCTTGAAGATCGATACCAAGGTGAATCCGGCAGATATGTTGACGAAGTCGTTACCCAAGGAGAAGTTCGAGCTATGTTTGAACTTGGTTGATGTTCGCAGGAGGTAAGTCCCTACGGGGCAAGCTGGCAGGAGACGAGAGGAAGTTTTTTGGTTTCTAGAGCGAGGTGGAGCTATGTTGAATTCGCAATTCAAGGTGGAGATTGTTAAATAGTGAATTGGGAATTAAAACCCGTATGAATTGTAAACACGCGCGCCGCGGCCCATTAAGTGTCCGCGTCGCGTGGGCCGTGAACAGCTAGGGTACGGCTAGGGTTTCTTGTAATGCCTATAAATATAAAGGCTGGTCATTAGGGTTTAGTGCGGTGAGCCGTCAGGTCGTAAAGTCTGAAGTCAGTAGTCAGAAGAGACCGATTTACTAGCGATCTAGGTACGCTCTGTAACACCTGTATTTAGCTCTGGAATAAAGAATACTCTCTCCTGCCCGTGGACGTAGGTCATCTTGGACCGAACCACGTAAATCTCTGTGTCGATACTTTGTGTTTATATTTCCGCATTTATATTCTCGTTATTATTCCTGGGCAATAGGCTATAGATTTAGGTCTATTTCCTAACAACAACAAATTTTGATTTGGTAACTTTCATATTTCACGATTTTGGGTTTATCCTCATCTATCCTTGAAATACTAGATCTATTGATGTTATTTGGATATGAATTATGTTTTCGCAAGTAGGGCTTAACAAAGCCAAACAAATGTAGCTGAAGGCTTAGTTTTTATGTACATATGTTTGTTACTGTGTGTACATAGGTGGCTGTATTTATTCCCGTACAAAGACCTCAAGACGAAAGCAAGTATTTATCGTTCTTGCAAATCTGTTTCTCTGTACCTATATGTGTATATGTTTGTTTGTGGCTGTTTGTTTGCGTGTGTGTTCCTCTATAAAAACCTTAACGATGGCCTGGTTCACAATTGTCTTGGTCTTAAAGTTTTTTGTGACACACTGGATGCTTGTTCTTTCGTTTTTGCTAAAAGGCCCTACTGAATCCTCATCTCTTGCAACGACTTACTAACAACTGGTGTGTTGATTGGGGTTTTCCCTTCCCCTGATGTTTCTGTTTCTGGTATATATATTAGGTTTATCCCTCTCATTAGGTAAATCGTTTATTTTTTATTTCAATACATGAGATATTGTTGGAAATTGTTGAATTTTGATTTGAATTCTTGGCTGGACAGTTGATAACACGATTGGAAAATTGGCTTTAAATATTTATTTGTTTTTTGAATGGATCAAAATGTTAGTTTGTGTTTTCTGTTTAGAATGATGGTTGCAGTTAAGCACTTGATTGTAGCCTCGATTCGGTTGGTAATCTAATTTTTATGCACCATTACATCGATCTACTTCCACTATCGCACCATTACATCCACCTTTCGTCATCGATCTACTTCCACTATCGCACCATTACATCCACCTTTTGTCATCGATACTGTACTCCACTACCAGGCGAAAACTAACCCCAGCGTACCAGGATGAAAGATTTGCAGAGAATCCTTCGAGTTTTCGGTTTATGATTTTTTATACAAAATCTTGTCTATGGTGCTTGCAGCTATGATGCTTTCTTTCTCCATATTTTTTATTTTATTTTATATAGAAACTAACTCTTTGTTTGAACAACACTACGACAAGAAGTAGTTGCTTGAAAATGGTGTCTGCTTTGAAACCGATATCACAGAGAATCTAGATTCAAGAGCTCCAATCAACAAGGCAACTTTTCCTAAATTTAACTTTTCTTACTCATTTTAATCAGACCCAAGAGTTTCGATTTTTTTGGAACTGCTCTATGACAGGAAGTAATAGCTCGAAAATGTTGTCTGCTTTGAAACTCACTTCTCACTTCATTGATTAAGGGTCGTTTCATGAGTTGGTGATTGTTGTTTTTCTTGAATAGTTATAGAAAGTTTTCCATAATGGTAGTGTGGCTGTCGAGTTTTTGATATTTTAGAGTCTTTATGAATCAAAACAATCATTAAAGGTAACTGTAAATTTCGAATATGGATATTTTAATTTGTTACTTTCAAGTTGATTTCGTTTATTGGTTATTAGTTTATCAAAAAATTATTTGTCCAGTAGTTCGGAGGCCACCAACCATATTAACTGGGACCACATCACAATTCCTGTCAACATGGTGATAAATATACACTTTTGGTTCATGGATTGTTTTGGAAGGAATGAAGTTTGTCAAAAGAATTGGAAATGGAATGAGTAAAGACATTCAATATTCGATACTACTCTGTCTTGCGTATTGGTTGACTGAGAAAGAAAGAAGAATGGAATTGAAATCCTGACTGCATCTGCTGGGATGCAATGTTGAAATCCATCAAACAGGATTAACAGAATCTCTAATTCCTATTCCGTCGGATCCCACTAACCAAATATGCCCTAATTGGATAAAAAACCAGAATTTGAGGGTATTTTAATCTTTTACTTTTGTATATGTTATTATAGGTCAATCATATCCTTGAGAGCTGCAACACCCGCAAGTAGATTGCTATTAATACAATTTTGGAATGTTCAGATCGAACTAGGTGACTCCTGGTAGTTCCAAACAGGAGAAATTAATCAATATAGCAGCAACTTCTTCAGTATCCAAACTGGTTGACAATAGGTGGTTTGATCAAATTTCCTGACCTGATAGAGTGCTTGCTTCTTGCTGCACCGGGGGTTGCAGACACAATCTGTTGCTGTGGTTTTGTTATAATTTGACTAGAAGAGTTCAATAAATGAATTGTGTAGTCAAAAATAATTTATGTATTTTTAATCATCCAATTCCATTGTGTGTGAAGTTTTCCGATGATTCAAAAAAATTATGTCTCCATTTTTCTTGTGCGCTTTCATTGTTTTAGTTTACTTTTAGGAGTTGATTGTAATTGATTTTATTGGATTTTCTATTTTTTGATGAATAATGTTAAGGATTTGTATGCTAAAGAAGATGAAATAAAAAGAGGGTTAAATGGTCACATTTATAAAGTTAAAAGTTTGTTTAATAATTTAAACCACGCAAGAACACAACACGTAAAGAAATTATGCAATAAGGATAAAAATTGCAATAATATTTGTCTTTGGACCTAAACAAAAAATAAATTAACTTAGATTGAATATGGTCGTTTTGGTTTTCAATACCAAATGGTATGTTTTTTAGATTTTTTATGCTTTATGTTTTCAAAGTATGCTCCTTTTCGAAAATAGCTTTCAAATGACCAAAATAAATTAATTGTAAAGAGGGTTCCGGTGGGTTCCTTATTTGACACTTAGAAATGATTAAAGAATAATATATTTTCAATAGAGAGGGTTCCAAAATAGCTTCCCTGTTTAATGGCCTTGATTAAACAAATTAATCATACGATTTTCGGTATATTTTGATCTATAACCGTATGCTCTAAACCCACATTACTGACTATGTTTCATTTTGATGTAACAACAAAATTATGAAATATAATAAAAAGTTGTATAAAAATACAATAAAAAGAAGATAGTAGCCGTTCACTATAAATCGTCCTTTCCATTTTTAAAAAATAAACGAAATATTATGAAATGCTATTTTTTTAATTTTATGATAGCCAAAATTATAGAAAGTTAATAAAATAACTTTCCTAATTCGAAACCAGAAAAATCCGATATTCAAAATTATAGAATTTTTCATATTACATTTTAGATAATCTTTTGGGACGTTACTTTCATGACACAGCTTTTTAATTGCAGCTTTTGTTTAGACGAAATTATTGCTTTCAACTTTTCATAACAACTATAGTAATGGATACGAAATTATTGCTTTCAACTTTTCATAACAACTATAGATAATGGATGAGTGAAGGTGGGTTACAGCAAAAAGAATGTCATTATCTTTTTTTAAATATTTCATTTGACACCAAGAAAATAAACTGATTGAGAATTTAATATTAGAGCTTTATACCTAATACGTGAAATAAAAAACACACATGGTTAATAAGAAAATAATGATATTATTCGTAGCGTTATTATTCGTAGCGGCATACCCACGCGATGCGACGGCGGTGAATAGTTTTGCTTTTTTCTGTAATACGTAATTGGGTCAAAGAGGATATACTATGAATCTAACCTCATTTCTCAGCATCCCCTTAATTACATCTTCGGATTTGTGTGTTGAAACTTCAAATTGAGTAATATGATATCAATGAGATGGGATTATAATGGGATTAAAGGCAGTTAATTGCATAAATCTTTCATTTTTGTATATCGTTTCAAGAACTCTTAATGTTCATCTTTGTTTTTTGAATTTTACCGATTTGGCTAGGTTCCTTCAACAGAAGCACATATATGATCTTTATATTGAGTAATACGATGTCATGGGTTAGTTTTGCGATTTGGCCAGGTTCCTTCGTTTTGCGATCTCATTGGTTCTTAATTTTTTAATGGTTCTCATTTGAACCTATCCCTATATATATATATATATATATATATATATATAGGGGAGGTTAAAATGAGAACAATTATTAAGCTGAGAACATGAAAACAAATCTGAGCCACGTAATTTTAAAAAAAAAACCGTCAGGCCCCCTCCACTGCAACCACCCAAAAAAGACGTAAAACAAAAAAAGAAACAGCAAATATCACACGTCGTAAGGACGCCATCACCACCAAATCGCGTTCTATCCTATCCAAATTGCAAACGAGGGTTCACCCACCTTGGTACCATCTCTCTGTCGCTATTTGCTCCTGAAAATATCACACGTCGTAAGGACGCCATAGTGTGCAGGCGGAGGTGGTATATGAATATGAATGTGCACGCCAAAATCCAAATAATCAATTGGAGGTCGACGGGCTCCTTATTTGACTATCTGCTTCTCTTTTCTCATCACCGACGCCACACCTTTTGCACCCAATGACAGTCCTTCAAATCGAAACCTCCATTTCTTTCAACCATCGGCTATTAGATTGGGTAATTTTGATCAAGATTGTAACTAGATGCTAAAGTACAAACTTCCAACAAGCACTTCAAATTTTTAATTCAAAATTGAATTTCCACCACAAGAACTGGTACGTACCGGGAACACACCCAAAACACTTCAAATTGTTAATTCAAAATTGGTTTTTCCTACCGACAACCAAACACTTCAAATTGTTAATTTCAAAATTGGTTCTTCAAAATTGGTTCTTCCTACCGACAACCAAATTCCTCCTAAAACACTTCAAATTGTTAATTCAAAATTGGATTACGCACCCCAATTTGATGGCCGCCTGTAAGTTTTTGGTTCTTCCTACCGACAACCAAATTCTAGGTCATGTTTTATAGGTGATTCTTTTTAAGAACCGAAAACCAATTAGAAGCACTAGAATCCTAAATCCTTCCGTGGATTTGCGAGCTGGTGATGGCTACATATAAGCCTTTACTTCTAGAATACCTTATGACACATGCTTGAACAAACACACTCTTTTGTTGGTTGTGGTCTCACCCAAGTAAATTGGATCCACTAAATTTTGTTTTATGGCACATTCTTTAGTTTCATTTGGCAGTGACAGATGCAAATGATCAATTGATTATTGGTTGTATATGTTATGAAGCAATTGTTCACCTATGGTACTTTAAATGGTATTGGGAAAGTCAGAAAAATGAGAAAACAAGCAGCGCACTAAAGGTGTTCGATGAAATGCTTCAAAGAAAATTTAATAAGAAAATTTATTTAAATCACATGTGAATAGTTTAATCATATGTGAAAAAAATATTTAATCACATATGATTAAAAAATGTTAATCACTTCTAATTAGAACATGTTATTCACATGTGATTAGAACTTGTTATATGTATGTGAATATACTCAAATAGGATTTTTTTATTTTTTAATAATTTTTCTCATTATATGTATTCAATCACATGTGATTAATCCTTATTTCAAGGTTTCATACCGTATATGTTCCTCAGAACCTTAAAATAAGGACCAAACTTAAAAAAAAAAGAGTTTCAATTTTGGACGTAACATGGTAAAATTCTGAAAGAACGAGGACCATTCTTGTAATTTATACCGCCGAGATAATCGCGATTTTAAATAGCAACAGTAGCTGCTATTTGATTTTTTCACCGCATTAACTGCTTAGCATGTGATTAGAACCTATTATTCAAATGTGAAGATGTACATATCAATTTTTTAAAATTTTTCTTATTATATGTATTCAATCACATGTGATTAAACGTTGCTATACACATATGATTAAGCTATTCACATGTGATTAAAACGTGTTATTCATATGTAAATATGTATATAACGAATTTTTTATTTTCAAATAAATTTTCTTATTATATGTATTTAATCACATGTGATTAAACATTGTTGATCACATGTGATTAAGCTATTCACATGTGATAAAACATTATTATTCATATCTGATTATTCACATATGAATATGCACATAACGAATTTTTTATTTCTTAATAATTTATTCGCATATGATTAAAACCTGTTACTCACATATAATTAGACCATATTATTCACATTTGATTAGAACTTGTTATTTGCATGTGAATATGCTCAAAATAGGATTTTTTTTATTTTTTTTAATTATTTTTGTTATTATATATATTCAATCATATGTGATTAAAACATTTTATTCATATGTAAATATGTACATAAACGAATTTTTTATTTTTAAATAAAATTTCTTATTATATGTATTTAATCACATGTGATTAAACATTGTTGATCACACATAATTAAGATATTCAAATGTGATAAAACCGTATTATTCGCATGTGATTAAGTTTTGTTATTCACATAATCACATGTGAATATGCACGTAACGAATTTTTTATTTCTTAAAAATTTATTTACATATGATTAAAATGTGTTACTCACATGGAATTAGACCATGATATTCATATGTGATTAGAAGTTGTTATTCACATGTGGATATGCTCAAATAGAATATTTTTTTAAATATTTTTTCTTATTATATGTATTCAATCACAAGTGATTAAACATTGTTATTCACATATGATTAAGTTATTCACATGTGATTAAAACATATTATTCATATGTAAATATGTACATAACGAATTTTTTATTTTTAGATAAATGTTCTTATTATATGTATTTAATCACATGTGATTAAACATTGTTGATCATATATGATTAAGCTATTCACATATGATTCATATGTGATTAAAACCTTGTTATTCACATATAATTAAGTTATTCACATGTTATTCATATGTAAATATTTACATAACAAATTTTTTATTTTTAAATAAAGTTTCATATCATATGTATTTAATCACATGTGATTAAACACTGTTATTTACATATGCTTGAACTATTCACATGTGATTAAACATTATTATTTATATCTGATTAAAAGTCTATCACTCACTTGTGAATATGCACATGTGAATGGTGCGTTGGGGTGGATCGGGAGTGAGTGGTAAAAAATTAAAATTTTTTTGATGGGCGGGGTGATGGTAGGGTAGGGTTGGGGTGGTAGGGGTAAGATAGGGTGGGGTGCTGGTTGGTGGGGTGGGGTGGGGTGGGTTAGGGTGGGGTGGGTCGGGAGTAGTGCTAAAAATAAAAAAAAAATTGGTAGGCGAGGTGATGGAACGGTAGGGATGGGGGTAGTAGGGGTAGAGTACGGGGGTGTGGTGGGTAGGTTGGGTGGGTGCTGATTGGTAGGGTGGAGCGGAAGTGAGTGAAAAAAAGTTGGCGGGGGTGGGTAGGGTAGGGTAGGGTGGGTGCTGGTGGGTTGGGTGGAGCGGGAGTTGATGGAAAAAAAATTAATTTTTTTATGGTGGGGCGGGGTATGTGGGTAAGGTGGGGTGGCGTGGGTAGGGTAGGGTGGGTGCTGGTGGGTGGGGTGGAGCGGGATTGGGTGGTAAAAAAATTAAAAAAAATTTGGTGGGCAGGGTAGGGTAGGGTAGGGTGGGTGTTGGTGGGAGCGGTGGAGCGGGAGTGGGTAGTAAAAATATTATAAAAAAAAATTGGTGGACGAGGTAAGTAACGGTGGGGTGTGGTGGGTAGGTAGGGTGGGTGCTGTTGGGAGGGGTGGAGCGGGAGTGTGAAAAAAATAAAAAAAATTGGTGGCGGGGGGTGGTGTAGGGTAGGGTGGGGTCGGGTGGGTAGGTGTACGGTGGGTGCTTGAGGGTGGGGTGGAGCGGGAGTGGGTGGTAAAAAAAATTAAAATTTTTTTGGTGGGCGGTGGTAGGTGGGTAGAGCGGGGTGTGGTGGGTAGGGTGGGTGCTGGTGGGTGGGGTGGAGCGGGTGTGGATGGTAAAAAAAACTTATTATTTTTTGGTTGGCGAGGTAGGGTATGGTAGGGTGGGATGGGTGGGTAGGGGTACGGTGGGGTGGGTGGGGTGGGTAGGTAGGGTGGGTGCTGGTGGGAGGGGTGGAGCAGGAGTGTGAAAAAAATAAAAAAAATTGGTGGGCGGGGGGTGAGGTAGGGTGGGGTGGAGCGGGAGTGGGTGGTAAAAAAATTAAAATTTTTTTTGGTGGGCGGGGAAGTGGGTAGGGTGGGGTGGGGTGGGTAGGGTAGGGTGGGTACTGGTGGGTGGGGTGGAGCGGGTGTGGATGGTAAAAAAATATTTTTTTGGTTGGCGGGGTAAGGTATGGTAGGGTGGGCTGGGGTGGGTAGGGTAGGGTGGGGTGGGGGGGTTGTGGGTAGGGTAGGGTGGGGTGGGTGAGGTGAAGCGGGAGTGGGTCGGGTAAGATGGAGATGGGTGGTAGTGGAGGCGTAGAAGTTTGATGGTGGTTGCGGTGGAAGGGGGCGGATGGGGGGGCCTCTTATGAAATTGTGTGACATATATTTGTTCTCATGTTCTCAATTTTAATAATTATTGAAATTGTTCTAATTTGAACCTTCATCTATATATATATATATATATATATATATATATATATATATATATATATATATATATATATATATATATATATATATATATATGTATAAAAGAAACATACACTTACCGTCTTAATCTTCAATCTTGTAGAATATATCGCCGTCAATAACAAAATGATTGGTTCCTACGGAAAAAAGATAAGCAAGCTTTTTAAGCAAAATGCAAGTTGATATGGATGACCATGGATAGTAAGACAATAACTATTTTCCAAATATACTTTGCACATAACAATAAACACCATGTTGGAAAATTAGTTTTGACTAATTTACTAAAAATGGGTTTTCCCATATTTGAACACAAAATATAGTTCCAAAAACACAATTTAACATAAATAAATTGTTATATGTTTGTGTTTTCCTCCGTGTTACCTTCGTTTTGATAGTTCACACGTCTAAAACGAATTTAAGATGAATGAGAAATTGTATTTCGAAGTGGGGTAGATGGAAGAAGTTGGAAAATGAGTTAATGGGTTTTAACTCATCCCAGATTGGTGGGGGAATGAAAAGGAAGTGAGTTTATAAGTCTAAAGGCTTTCATGGTTTGTAAGATTTAAAGCACAAAGGCTCTCTCTTGCGCGCGCAAGGGGTGCAAATGAGAACTAGATTGAGTTGGGTTCACCGAACTTGTGTGCGTGCGCGTCCTGCGGGTATGAATGCACCACCGGTCGATCAGAAAAGTTCAATGACCTTTTTGCAAATAATTTCCTTTTCGTAATGGTTAGTAACTGAAAATTTAATACAATTAAAACATATTTCATTTTTTTATATGGTATTAAACACACTTTAATTCGTCAGTTATGTTTTGTGCTATATAAACAGCACTCGAGCATCTGATGGAACACACTGATGAAAACACTTCTCTCTTCTTCTCAACTTCTGCGTACACTTCGTTCTCGTGTTACAACCAAGGTATAATCCGGGTCTAGTAACGGTTCAGGCGATATTGAAGAATCGCTTAATGCTGTTGTATCCTGAGAATCAAACACCCATACCGGACGAATTTGTTTTAAGGAAACTGTGTCAAACACAGGCCTCAACAACTGTTCTTGTTTTTCGTTGTTCGTTTGCATTTTCGGTATATGTTTTCCTAACACACCAAAACCAATCAGTTTGGTTAGCTTTCTTTTCCCTTCTTTTTTTCTTCTAATGCATTATCTATTTCACTTTTCATTATTTCCGAATAGCTTAATGGGATCCAAGAAGTCAATCATAAGGCATATATGGATTCGGTTGATCTCAAAACTAATATCTTGACATAGGTTGATCACAATCAAGTTCCATGATAAAACAAAAATGCACCTCTTCAATTTTGGAACAAGTGATATCAACAAAACAATCAAATCATCCAAGATTTGTTTTCAGGGAACCCACAACAAGAAATATGTTCAAGTACTTGATAGAAAAAAATGAATCCAAAACTGAAATAAGCATAAACTTTCTAGTCTAATCATTATCAACCGCCTATCGTCTTCTTGACCCAATCGAAAAAAGTCCAGTTCTTAATCTCTTCAAGTAATCAAAATCCATTTCAAATAACAAACAATACCGCTTATCACTTTGAAAAACTAACCCAATAGCAAATACTCCGTGTCAAATTTGTGCATCAAGATTGTCAATTTGGGGCTCATTTTGATTACCATAATCCATCATCAAAATTCATTGATCATCACCGCAATCATAACATGGTTCCTTTTATCGATCACAACTCCAAAGCTCTCATGTACAAGCTATCCAAAGCACCTCGAAGTTCCATTTTCCCAGCTTGTCACGAACAGCCCTCCAACATTTCAGAATCTACAGAATCTTTAGAGAATGGATTAGAAAGTCTTGATATGGGTTGCAGATGAGCATTTAAGATCAATAAGAAAAATTCAAAATTTGTAAGCAAACGGAATGGTTTAACTTTTAAGTTCAAAGACTTTTATTCAGCATGTAAAAGAGCAACAATTGGAACTTCGTAGAATGTTCGAAAACTATTTTATATCGTACAAAAAAACATTAAAAATCTTGAATACTGAACAAAATTTAAATGGATTTTGAATTCATGAAGTAATTCTCAAAAGCCAAGATTTATCTCTTATACCATAAATATGAAGCAAAACTTTCACTAGTTTATATCCTTCACAAATGCATAAGCCGTAGTTACTAGTTTGCGGTTCGCTCCGGTACAGGAACATGGACCGAGAACATGGTTAGTCACATCAGCCGTATCCGATACGTAAGGGGATAGGTTCATTTAAGAACGATCTGGTAGTGTGCCATGTAGTATGATACCTTTTACCAAATTCCAAAACCAAAAACAGAAACTGAGTTTCTTAAATGTAATAGAACCTTGAAGTTAATGTAAAAACAAGAAACTACAACTAATTACCAAAACAGAACAAGAACATTACTTAAGAACCAAAAGTCCGAAACAAAAATTGAATAGGAAGAACCAAAGAAAAAGAAGAGTAGAATAGTTTTGATAATGGAATTCAGTATGTATATGTAGGTATATATACATGTTAGTGGTATAGAGTTTATAGTATGAAACTGAGTGGTATAGAATCAAGGTGAATTGAAATCAATGAGATATTGTGATTTTCTAAAGGACACTTGATTTCCTGCCGAAATAAAATTGCTGCCCCAAACATGTTTAGATGTTCGATCGGTCTTTATTTTCATGTTTTTTTTTCAAATAATACGACATTTTACATATATGAGCACATAGTTACCTAATTCGCTCTAGGACCCACGATTTCAGTTCTGATAGTTTCGTACCAAATCGCGGTACAGAGACGTTCGCGATTGGTACGTAGTTGTTTTGATTTCTAATCGCACCAAATTGATTATTCAATTGGACGTATACAATACGAGTACTGTGATCATTTTTTTATGTTCCCACTAAGTGTATATTTCAATTTGGGGCAACAATTTCATCTGGTCGGGAAATCAAGTGACCATTGAAAAATCAAAATGTCTCATCGATTTCAATCCACCCTGATTCCATATCATCGTTTCAACTTCCAGTTTCATAGTTTCATACTATAGACTCTGTACCACTAACATGCATATACACCTACAAATACATACCAAATTTCATCATCAAATCCGTTCTACTCTTCTTTTTCTTCGGTTCTTCTTATTCAAATTTTTTTTTTTGTAATTTTAGTTATTAAGAAATGTTCTTGTTTTGTTTTGGCAATTAGATGTAGTTTCTTGTTTTTAAATTAACTTCAAGGTTTTGTTCTGTTTTCGAAACTCAATTACTGATTATGGTTTTGGAATTTAGTACAACGTACCATACTGCATGGTATATCGTATCGGATCGTTCCTAAATGAACCTACCCACATACGTACCAGATACAACTATAACTGATATGGCAAACCGTGTTCCCGGTCTTCATTCCCATATCGAAGTGAACCACGAACCACGTAACTATGTGTGAGCACTCACACCTATCCACCCTCACACCCATCCCAACACCAACTCATCCCACCCACCTGCCACAATCCACACCCGTACACGCCCCATGCCTATCTTCCAACATATAAACAAACAACCCTTCCCCATACACACAAAATATAAGAATCAACATAAAAATTCATTATATGATTCAACATAAAATCGAATGTATGATTCGGGGATAGGGTGGGATATTTTGTGTGGGTGAATGGGGTGAGGGTATGTTTTTGGGGTGGGTAGTGTGGCATGGGTGGGTGTCAGGGTTGGTGAGAGAGTGGAGTGTCGAGGTGGGGGTAATGGTGGGTGTCGGGGTGTAGTGGGTGAGGTAAGGTAGGGGTAGGTGGGTGTTTTTGGTGTAGGTGTAATTGAGGGTGTGGTGGGTGTTGATAGGTATTAGGTGTGGGTTGGTGGGTGGGTGGGGGGTTCTTTGCAGGTGGGGGTAGGGTTAAAGTGGGGTTGGGGTGGGTTAGGGGTTGAGGTTAGGGGCTATGCAGTTAATCGCGCGCTATAGCGCCGCTATAGCGTCGCTATAGCGCTTAGCGCCCATCAACCGCAATAATAACTCGTTTAGCGTTTCCGTTTAGCGGTTCCGCTATTAGCAGCGCTATTTACCGCAATTCACCGAGATTTTACAAACCGCGATTGCAGTTTTAGCGCGCTATGAAAAAATAGCATTTTTTTACCATTGCTCACCCTTAAATAAAAGGCACGAGGTAAAACAATTACTTTTAACTAAACCAACCACATCCCTGATTAAATCAAGACATATGAGGCTTAGTGAGTATTACGGCTTACCCAAAACTAGCTATTTATAATGAAAGGCACACCCAATATTTCTTTGTTTGAGCGATGTGGGATGGATTTAGAGGTAAAGGAGTAAAGGACCGGACCATCAGTTGGTTTCTTGATCACCAAAGCAATCAGTTAGATCCTGACTTCCCGTCGTTCCCGATCAGTTGGATTTCTCGATCACCAGACTATCGGTTGGATTTCTCGATCACCTTCAGTTGCAGTTCATTCCCGACTTCCCCGATTTACAGTTCGATCTCGACTTCCTGATTTGCAGTTCGATCCTGACTTTCCCACTTCACAGATTAAGTGTTTACGTTTGAAGCTTTCATCGACTTCACTGATTCATTCCAGGTCGGTTATGTGTCGAGTTCGATTTACAGTGTCGAGTTCGATTGAATCACCGCTCGTTTCTCCTCGTCAAGGTCGATTTGTAGACATCGATTTACAGTTCAAACTTCAAACCATTCCTTTGCTATCGATTTATAGTTCAAACTTCAAACCATTCCTTTGGAATCCGCGAGGTCACGTCGAGATTGAATGGCTCAAAGACATCGTTTGCAGGTCACGTCGATAGCAGGTTTGAGGTTTTCACTTTTCTAATTATTTGTTCAACGATTGGAGGTTTGAGGTTTGATTGAAGTGGATAATTCCATTTTGTAATTTGGTTCAACAATTGCAGTTTTCATAAGTGAACTTCTCGACAGCAGGTTTGAGGTTTGATCGAATTGCAGTTTTCGATAGTAGGTTTGAGGTTTGATTGAGGTTCGAATTCTTGTTTCTGATTATTGGTTCAACGATTTGTGTAATAGGTGGATAATTCCATTTTGTAATTTGGATAACTCAAAAGCCGTAGAAAGCATTTTGGATGTGATTCCACAACTTGATTCCGAATGTAAATATTCTTTCAAAATATGATTGGTTTGGAAACATGTTTGAAGCTTCCAATTCAGTCCAACTATAGCTATTTCAGGATTATGTCAATTCTTGTTTTAAAACATGTTTGAAGCTTCCAATTCAGTCCAACTATAGCTATTTCAGGTTTGAGGTTGTCATCATACACACCAAGTGTTTGATAAATTGCTCAAACCAGTCTCAAAGCATCATGATTATGTCAATTCTTGTTTTAAAGTAGTTAAAAGATAACTTAGGTTTTGGTGAATTCTTACAACTCATAAAAACTCTAATACTATAATATAAAATATCTACATAATAAAAATTTTATATAAAATAAAAAAACCGCTATACCACCGCTATACCACCGCGATAACCGCTAAATCAAATATCGCTTCGTGACCGCTATTTAGTTTTCGGCCGCGTTAACTGCATAGGTTAGGGGTTAGGGTGGGGTGGATTTGGGTGTTGTATTTGGGGTGGGTGTGAGGATCCGGGTTAGGTGTGTGATTATATTTTAGAAAACTTTTAGAAATAGAAAAATGTGGAAAACAATACTTATCACTTTTCAAAAAAATTCCAACTCTTTTGTAAATTTGGAAAATGAAAAATTTTAGATTAATTGTTGCACTAAACGCGTTTTCATTTATTCTCATTTTCCTTAAAAGAAGTTTCCAAAAAATGATCGATTTTTCCGTAACTAAACGCATGAATCCTTGGAATAATGCCACTCAGATTCATTAATTGGGGCATATACAAATCAAATTCCCAAACAACCAGATGGATATAAACAATCTACGAAGAATATGGGGTTTACACCACAATTAAGATACTTGTAAGACGATAATGATAGGTTTGTTGTTGGACTATACAACACTCCAATTTTCTCAAATAGCGGTATAAAGAGATCGCAAAGGTATAATTATGAGATATTTGAAAAGTAGCTTTTGTGAACTATGTGCATAAACCAAAGCTAGAAGGATGAAAACAAATCATGGATCACCCGACAAAGTTCCAATATATCTATTGATAGTTTTTGTTTCAACCGTTAATAGAATTAAATATTAAAAAAATTAGCTTGCTTTAAATTTGTGATTCTTTTATCCAAATAACTTTAATTCTCTTGAAAATAAAATACATTTTATTCTTTTTGTTTTATCAATGTTTATTCTATATTTTCTGTTTTATCCTATATTTTCTATTTTATTCTATATGTTTTATCAATGTTTAGTCTATATTTTCTGGAGTAAATTACACTTTTGGTCTTAGAGGTTTACCTCCTTTTTAAATTTTTGTCCAACTTTTGAAATTTCACATTTGTGGTCCTTGTGCTGTCCGAAATCTTGCATTTGTTGTCCCTTGGCCAGGTAAAAAGACTAAAATGTCTTTTTAATTTCTTTTTCATTTTTATTTTAATGTATAATTTATTAAATCAATTAAAAAAATAAACAAAACCCCTTTTTTTTTCTCTCTCTCTCTCTCTTGTGAACTTGTTCGTGTTCTTGATGCTCGATGGTACCCCAAAAATGTTCATCTATTCATCGAGTTTGTTCAGGCTTGCATTTGTTTAGTCGACTCTATATAAAAAGCATTTGATTGAAAGGTTGTTAATTCCTCATATAATCTCATCATCCTCATCTTCAAGCTTTTCGATTGAAACATTTTGTTGTAGTTTTCAGATCTTGAGGCTTAAAAAAACGATAATCATTGTGTTTCAAGAGGCCGGTATTGCATAATGATTGACAATTAGTAGTTTCTATGGTTTGTTTAACGGTGGTTGGAAATTGATACCACTCGAGCGATAAGAATCAAACCGTATAGCTAATCTTGTCGTGCCACATGAACTACCAAACGACGAAAACACATTTCGTTTGTAGCTTGCATCCTATACCACCATTGATTAAGAAACAAAACACACACATGAGTACGTAAGATAATCTTGCAAAATCATATGTTCTTCCTCGATGTTGCTTCTAAGTTTGCAGGTTTTATCAATGGAGAAATTTGAACATCTTGGGTTTCTCCCAAGAAGACCTATTTAATTTCATAATGAGAACCGAATTTGGAACGAATCAGAAACGGTCCAAGAAAAATAGTTTCAGATCTGCTTGGGAAAAATGGTTTCAGATCCTCTGCTAGGATCCGGTCAAGAAATGATGAATTTGTGTTGGGGATTACAATTTACAGACCTGGAGGAGCATTTGAGCGGCTGTTAATTAAGGGAAGAGGATGTGGGTTTGAATGAAACTATTTTCTTGACATCATTACAAGTTCTGATGTCATCTCGTTTTCGGTTTTCTTTCCGGTGGATTTCTTGAAATCGGCGTTCGTTAAAGAAAATGGTACAGAGCACGAAAAGGAACCACACTAGTGTTATGAGTGGAAGCTGGGTTTTCTTCTTGTGCCAACTGTGAATCATTCTAGCAAGTGAGAGAGAGAGAGACTGGATAGTGGATGGGGGTGGGGTGGGGTGGGGTTTGTTTTATTTTTCTTTTTTTAATTGATTTAATAAGTAATACATTAAAAGAAAAAAATTAAAAATAAATTAAAAGGATAACTTGGTCTTTTTACTAGTCAAGAGACCAAAAGTACAAGATTTTGGCCACCACAAGGACCACAAACGGGAAATTTCAAAAGTTGGACTAAAAGTGAAAAAAGGGGTAAACCTCATGGACCAAAATTGCAATTTACTCTATTTTCTGTTTTATTCATATATGATTTATAAGTTGGGTAAACAACCTTAATAATCCCTAAAATTCCTTCTAATGATAATAATAGAAAAATCACTATATAAAAATATACATGGAAAACTCCAAAATTAGAGAAACAAACATAGACTTCTAGAGAAAAAGAGAACGAAAGAAAGTACTAACACTCTCCACAATTTTGACTAACACTTTCAACACTATAAAACAAGAGAACGACAGAAAGAATTAAACACTTCAAGTATATTTGATTGGTGTGCTTTGAAACCAAAGCCTTAGTCACCTTTTATAAGCTTGGAGACCAACCAAAGTTCCATACTTTAACCAATGTGGGATGAGGAACTAGTTTTCATTCATTTAGCCAAACTTAATAGTGGTTGTCGAGGCTAATAATTTAATAATCCGACTTCTCTACACAATAACAGTGTATAGTGGTAAAGTGAGTGTATCCATGAAGATTGGTTCGTTTCATAAATCCTTACAATCTTTTCATGCAAATAACTTATAAAACAACATAAAGTAAAAAGTGTGCGTTTTGTTTGTTTGAGTTACGAAATTAAAAAGAAAGATAACTAACAAGTTTGTACTAATGGACGATTTTTAGCAATGTGCAAAGGATCAATATTGAGATTTCATCACAAGATCAACTAGTTGGTTTATCATCAAGATTTATGGTGCAATGCGTTTAGTTCAATATAATGTGGCAATAGCAATTCAAAACGGAATTTTGACACGTCGCAGCCGTTGACGCGGTAAAAAATAATAGATAAAACCTTACTGTCCACTAGCTAGGGTAAGTAAGGGTTGAACCAAGGAGTTCGTGGTTGGCACTTTGTATCTAAGAAACTCCTGACTATAATGTCACTCTATAGTAGGGAAATTACTTAACACTTGAAAACAAAACTCAAATATAAAACCAAACGCGGATCTGATTACAGATCGAGAACAACATGAAACCAAATAACTTTCTTTATTAAAATTGAAAATCCAAAACAATCGTTCAAAATAATCTAAACAACTTAACCAAACCAAAAAAACTACAGGAGTCGAATGATTCGTCCTAAGTCTAAACCCAACATCGAGTAATCGAAGAAATTCCTAAATGTGAAATACTTCGATACTGAGTTGATATAAAGCTAACCAAGCTAAATCTCTAACTAAAATATCAAATGGAATAGAAAAAGAACGAAACCAAGCCTTCGGATCCCCTCGCGATACCCCGGGATGCTTTAAAATTCAGACTGAGGCTCTTTAGTTATAGTTGAAATTTCTGGAGATAGCGCCGCTATCTATGGGACATAGCACCGCTATCTATGGGAGATAGTGTCTCTATCTATAGGAGATAGCGTCGCTATCTCCTGATCCTCCCCGATATTCGCGATTTCGAATTTGAATTTTGAATTTTATCTCCGCCTGATATGATGTTTTTGCCTTTTTTTTTATCTTTCCCAATTTTCACTTTAAACCCTGTACTTTGACACAAGTTTTACACAAATCAACTTGAACTAAAAGTGAGCATTATTAGTCCTTTTACAAATATAAAATAACTAAAACCCGATCCAAGAACGTGTTAAATGTGTAATATAAAATCGCGTTATAAAAAATACCCTAGATTCTTCTTAAATGGTATAGAAGTTAGAGAAGCTCTTAACAAACTTCTTAATCAAAATCACAAATCAAATGAGGATTTTCTTCATGCAGTTTGACTAGCATTATAGTTTCAAGAATCACAAAATCCAAAGGAAATCAATGACTTGCATTTCTACTTTGGAGACATAATCTCATGATTTGAAGATAGAATATAAGAATCAACTAAATTCATTAGTCACTACTTTGTTTTAGAAACCTATTACATAATTCATAAAATGAATGACAAATCATTAAAATATTCAAACTCATGAATAAGAATATAGGAACAATTTAGAAGTTTAAAAAGAGCTTGCATTTATACATTGAAACTAAAAACTCATAAAGCTTTCAAAACAAAACTAGTTGTTCAATGATTCTACCCAATATTGACAATTAGAGACTTAGCCATACATAGTTAAGAAAATAAAGATGATAAGTGTACAAGCATGTAATGATTCAACAAGGACTGTTTTCAAATTCACAACCCTTCTAAATCTCCAAGAATCATGTCTTTTGCTCCCTAAAAACTGAAGCCAAGTATAAGTGCAGCCAAGACAAGCTAAAATGCTGAAAATGCCCTTTTGTCCACTCAACTTGGGACTAGTTAACTGATCAGTGAATATTCCTTGTGTTGGATCTTTCCAACTTTTTATCATGCACATGCAAACTTGTTTGGTCTAATTCTAACCCATTTCCAGCCCTTTTTAGCCCAATCTTCTAGTCCAAATGTCTTGAGGTCCAAATATATTGTTGTTCGAGGTGAGTTTTTCACTACACTGTGTGGATGTTGTATGTTCTTTACTTTAGTCTGTGTGTGACTATAGGACATGTGTGGTTAGTGTTGGGATTTGATCAAAAACACAAAATTCATATGCAACGGAAGACAAAACAGATCAAATCACATAATATTCCATGAACATATTCAGGATCATATCAGTTCATAGAAAATCATAGCAACTATAAACATAACAGAATGTACCTCAAGAAGTCGTTGCCTTTGAGATCTAGTCAAGGCCACGAATATAGGATGATCAGGATCTAAATGTGAATCCATCTAGTGGCTTGTATCCAGGGACAACCAGAAAACCAGGCAGATCAAGAGCAAAGATCTCTAACCCTAGAGAGGAAAGAGATTTCGTAGAGGGAGGAGAAGGGGAGGGAGTTAGCGGCACTCAAGGGTTTTGGGATACCTTTGGGTGTCACCCTAAGACCTTTATTTATAGTACAAGGCTCCCATGATTTCCAAACTTTGTAGCCTTTTGGTGGCCGCACCCCCTGGACTTGTTCCATTGATTATAACTTTAAACAATTACAATCCAGTCACTTTAATTGGTTCCAAATTAATCCCAGATTAATTTACCAATTAAACTACCATTATTCTTTTAGTTATAAATTAATTAACTAAGTAACCTTTCCTTTATTTTGATTCTGTCTATTTTTCTGGGTTCTGAGGGTAACCCAAAAGGACTCTACCTTTTATTAAAAGTGTTCCAACAAGTTGATAACCTTGGACACTATTCCAGCAGTTAGTACTTGGCGTATATGAGTATAGTGTGTGGATATAGGATGGCTCGACGTGACACACTAACCAATATAAGGTGGCACGATGTACTGAGCAATGTGGGGTGGCTCGATACATTGAGAAACGTGGTACATAGTGGGGATTCCCGGCAAGACGCGCTGAGTGGATACGCATGGCTCGAGAGATAGAGTATGCGTGGCTTGGAGTGCTGAGTGGAGGAGCATGACTCAATGTACAATAAGTTGTGTGCTTACTCTTTCCCTTTCAAAACAACTATGTTGGAACTTACTAAGTATGTGTTGGAACTCATTAAGTTGTGTGCTTACCCTTTCCCTTTCAAAACCACTGTTTCAGGTACTTTGGGTATGAGTGATGGCAAGATGTGACGCGTACACACTGGTGCAACTTCTTTTAGGGACTTATGTTTTTATTTGACTTTATGTTAGCTTTGAATTCCATTGAATGATGACTTTTGTTGACAAATTTAAATGAATTGGGTGATGTTTATGCTTAGGAAGTTATAAATAAAATGATGTTTTATTATTAAAAATCTCTTTACAAATATTTTCAAATTATCATAAAAACTTTGACATTACATTAATCTTTAACACTTGACTCCATAATCTAGGAAACCATTAATTTATAGTGGTTTAACAAACGAGACTTTCCTGTACCTTTGGAACTTAAGAGTAACACTTCCATTTTCTTTTATAGGATAAGGGTAAGCTTTCACAATATTGGGTAAAGTTAGGAAGCCATTTCTTATTGTTTAAGGTGATTTTACCCAAGGACATATCCCTAAACTTATTTTATGGCGTGAGTTGTTTTCAAAAAAAAATTTCATGCAACCATACTATGTGTTATTTGCTATGCTATATGTATACTTGTGTATTCATACAAATCTATTTTGAATGATAAACTAAAGATGATGATAAAATGATTTTAAAACAAAAGTGGCATCCTACATGTGGATTGCATATAGGATGGGAGTCTGTGGGTGTCACTCATGATATCCAAATGGAATTTGATTTAAGATGAAAGATGAAAGATGTAATGATTAGATTTCTAGATAATTTAGCTACCCTACGTGTGGTGGTTCAAAAGTACCTAACTAAAATGATAGGGTAAGATGTTTCCTTCAAATCACTGATCTGAGGATGAACGTGTGATGTGGGTTAGTTTCATATGCATACATCATACATATGACTTACCCATTTTATGATCAAATGATGTTTTAATACATATGATGTTTTATGATGATAAAAGTTGACCATCTTGATTTTGGGACAAAATTTCCTTAACCCATGTTTATTATGGTTTTGGTGTTGTGATGTTTTCAACTCAGACGATGATTATGTTGTTGGGATTCGATCATAATAACAAGAACATTCATGCAGGGGAAGACAAAACAAGATCAAATCATAAAACTAAGTAGATTATCCAAACAATAATCATCAAGTTCATAATCAAGATCCATACAGTTCATAGCAATTGCAGCAACTAAAGATGAATAGGAAATTCATACCTCAGTTTGGATGTAAGGACCCAAACCAGGATCCATCTAATGATTCATACCCAAGAAGACCAGAAAACTAGACAGATAGAACTTCCACTAGGTTGAAGAACAAGATCTAGAAACCCTTGAAGGGTTAATGAATTAGCCAAAAACCATGGAAGGGGAGAAGGAAGAAGTTGGCAGCTCTGAGGAGGTCAAAAGAAGTGCTGAGCGTTTGATCCCTAAGCCTCTATTTATATTGGAGGGGCTCCTAGGGTTCCAAACTTACGGAGCCTTTTTACAGTCGCCCCTAGACTTGTTTCCATTGATTAAATCTTTAAGTAATCACAATCCAGTCCCTATAACTAATTTCCTTTAAACTAATTCCAATTAATTTATCAATTAATTACTGATTCAGTTTTTGATTAATTTATTTTGCAATAAATTAATAAACTAACCATTCATTATTATTTTCTGTCACTATTTGTTTTTACTGGAAGGTGAGGGCAACCCAAAAAGACCCTGCTATTATTAGAAATATCACCACAAGTTAATGACATTGGACACTATTTCCAACAGTCTCCCACTTGGACATGTCATCAACTTTGTTTGGTCTGATACTTTCAGACAATCATCATAGAGTGTAACATCCAATGCACCTACCAAACTATGATCAAGATCACGAAACGACCCTTAGATAAGAGATCAATTATTCCTCCATTCTACAAGATATCGTTATGAACCTGAGTTATGGATAATGTCAATCCCAAAAGTTCAAATTATGTTTCCCGATAGAGATTTATGATGACAATTTCAGACTACTGAATACAACACATCTACTTTTATGTCAACATCGAATCATCGAGGGGCCAACACATATCACTTCTCCTTGTTAGGGAAGAAAGAACATATAAACTTTGACTATACAGTCTCTGTCTATTTCAACATTTCATACATGGACTACCCTTTATAACTACCACATACGGATAGCATTTGAGCAGACCAATGCATAACAAAATCATAGAGCAAATCCCCATGCATCTCGGTTTGAAAAATAAGAGATATTATCATCTTAGATTTACTTTTGACTTGATTCATGAAGGTTTCTCTAAGTGTGGGTTGTTCCAATACTTGAATCTCTACCAAGTACTCATGAGTGTTAGTCGCAATCTCCATGCTATGTCTAATCACTATACACAATCTACTAACACTCCATGACAGTCTAAAATCACTACTTGCTTCCAAGAGTATGACCGACTGTGGAAGTTTGAGTAAATTAATACTTGGGAAGCGGGTTCTAAACATGCTAAAGCAAAACGCAATATTAAATTAATGTAAATGGTAGCAATCCAACTCATTATCAAGTCTCCACATGATCATCACCAAATCAGATACAATTTTATACTGCTATATGTTTCAAATTATCAAACTAACAACTAAAACATTTATTTCATATTTCTAGGAAAACCTAACGCCTATGGATCCAGTATGACCTTCATGCCTGGTCCGCAGGCCCGGCCCTGACGGTGGGCAACACAGGCGGCCGCCTAGGGCCCATGCCTTTAGGGGGCCCAAAATTTCTGAGTTATATTGTGTATATATGTGTATATAAAATTGAATTTGTTTATAATTTTAATAGGCTAAGTAGACCAACAACATCATTCCCAAAAAAGAGGAATTGATGAAGGTAGGTCGGTTTTCGGTTTTCGTTTTGAGCCTGTGGCCACCATTAGTCCACTTGTTGAAAGGTTTTCTGCAACTATGAACTAAAAATCCTAAGTTCACATGCAACCTATAAAGATCTAAGTTTTTCTTCTAATTAAACATATAACTATTCCTAGAAGGCCAGAAAAAGATAAACTAAAAGAAAGATCAAGAAAACCAACCTTTAAGTGAATCTTGGAAGCAAAGCAACAGAAGTCTCTTGCCTCAAATGCAGTCACACCCTAGCAGGAGCTCTTGGCCGAAAATTCTTGAGAGAATGAGAGTCAAAAATCGTGGCTTTTAGGGTTAAGGAGCCTCCCTATTTATAGGCTCCAAGTGGTGATCAGATAAACCTTATAGATAAACCTTTTTGAATTCGAATTAAGATAATCTATTATCTTAATTATTCAAACCTTTATATATATATATATATATATATATATATATATATATATATATATATATATATATATATATATATATATATATATATATTATCGAAATTATATATATATATATATATATATATATATATATATATATATATATATATATATATATAATATATATAATCCGTCAATCACTCACTCACTTAAAACTGTCACTTACTCAACTATTGAATAATTATAGTTTTAGTCCCTGCACCTTAATTAATCAATTTAACTGCCAAATTAATTCCAATTAATTCCAGAAAAATTCCTAATTAATTTTAATAGTTTCTAATTAATATATTATCACTTAAATATATTAATAAACTATTTATTTAATTTCTATTGATTTATTAATCACATAATAAATCAACCTTTCTCTCTACCGGACTTTCTGCCAATCCTCCAACTATGAGGGCAACCCAAATGGACTATGCTACTATTAATTAGGTAAATACTAATTATTAGTCATGGCTTAGACACCTAATCCAACAGTCTCCCACTTGGATAAGTCTATGACTAAAATTACCAATTTAACCTTTAATTAATTAGCAACTGTAGCTTCCTAGAAAACGCTGTCGAACTCTGACCTAGTCAGTTCTGTCCAAAGATAAGTGATCAGATGATCCTCCATCCAACAAGATATTTTTCAGACTCAGGACATGGATTAAGATCAATCCTTGTCTGATTCTCTGTTTCCCGATTTCTGATTTGCATATGACTTTAAGACTACCAATTGACCATGTCAATTTAGTCCTGGTTGGCCAACCCTTTAGTCAACTTCAAAATCATCGAGAGGCCTACAGATATCTGTTTTCCCGACAGGGTCAAGGGACGAATAAGTTTTGACTCATATACTTATGTCTTTTACTAGTCAAATGATTCACAACAACACGTTTTATAACATCGTGTTACCGATGCGTTTTCGCATTGTCAATGAACAACCGCTTGGTAAAACATAACTTATATCTCTCTACTTAAAGATCAAACGATATTATCGTCTCAACATTGCTTATGATGAAATCCATGAAGCAATCTGTTGAGCGTGGGTTTATCCAATACTCAAATCCCTATTTTCTAAGTACTCATGAATATTGTAGCAATCTTCATTCATACTTACTTCCTAAAAGTATGAGCGACTGTGGATATTCGAATAATAATTAAATTACTCAGGAAGTAAACATGCAAAATTGAAACACAATATAAACAATCAACAAATGGTAGTATCAAATACTCATCAACAAAACTATATTATTAATTCACCAAAGTTAATTACATTTATATTGCTACAAGTTTCAAATCCTATCTAATTACAAAAACTAATATCATCTGTTAATCCTATGCGTCGTGCATGCTGATAGTGCTTAACCCTACTCAGAGCCTTTGTCAAGGGATCTGCAGGATTATCTTCTGATGATACCCTATTTACTATGAGGTGACCTTTTTCTACCCTATGTCTTATGTAGTGGTACTTTCTGTCGATGTGTCTGGACTTCCCATGATCTCTCGGTTCCTTTGTTAAAGCAACCGCTCCTTCATTATCGCAGAATAGTTCCATGGGCTCCTGAATACTCGGGACTACTCCAAGGTCACCGATGAAGTTCTTCAGCCAAGCCGCTTCCTTTGCCGCTTCACTTGCTGCGATGTACTCTGATTCACACGTTGAATCAGCCACCGTCTCTTGCTTGGAACTTTTCCAAGTGACTGCTCCCCCATTCAATAGGAATACCCAGCCCGACTGAGACCGACCATTGTCTCTATCTGTCTGAAAGCTGGCATCAGTATACCCGTCAACTCTCAAGGTATCACTGCCACCAAGGACTAAGACAAAGTTCTTCGTCTTGCGCAGATACTTGAGTATGTTTTTAACCGCTGTCCAATGTGCCCTACCAGGGTTTCCCTGGTATCGACCGACCATGCTCAAGGCAAAGGCCACGTCGGGACGAGTACACATCATGGCGTACATGATTGACCCCACAGCCGATGCGTAAGGTACCCGACTCATGTCCGCAATTTCCTCGTCTGTACTTGGACTCTGAGTCTTACTCAGCTTAGCATTACTTTGCATTGGTAGCTCTCCCTTCTTGGAATTTTCCATACTAAATCTTTTCAGTACCTTGTCCAAATATGTACTCTGACTAAGTCCAATTAGTCTTTTCTTCCTATCTCTCAATATTTTTATCCCGAGAATATAGGCTGCCTCTCCTAGGTCTTTCATGGCGAAACACTTCCCGAGCCAAGACTTCACATCTTGCAAGGTCGGAACGTCGTTTCCCATGAGCAGTATGTCATCTACATACAGCACCAGGAAAGTGACTATACTCCCACTAGCTTTGACATATACGCAAGACTCATCCTCGCTCCTAGAAAAACCAAATTCTTTGACTTTCTCGTGGAAACAAAGATTCCAGCTGCGAGAAGCTTGTTTTAATCCATAGATGGATTTATCAAGCTTACACACTTTGTCAGGATACTTTGCATCAACAAAACCCTCTGGCTGATTCATGTAAACATCCTCAGTCAACTTCCCATTAAGGAAAGCGGTTTTGACGTCCATCTGCCAAATTTCATAATCATGAAATGCAGCTATGGCCAGCATAATCCTAATTGACTTTATCTTAGCCACTGGTGAGAAGGTCTCATCATAGTCAATCCCTGGGGTTTGAGTAAAGCCCTTCGCAACCAGTCTTGCTTTGAAAGTGTGTACCTTTCCGTCCATGTCGGTCTTCTTCTTGAAGATCCACTTGCACCCGACTGTCTTTCGACCCGGTACATTGTCAACCAAGTTCCAAACTTGATTTTTATACATGGACTTGATCTCGCTGTCTATTGCCTCTTTCCACTTGGCAGACTCAGGGCCCACCACCGCTTCCCGGTAGTTAGCAGGTTCATCCAAATTTATCAGTGTCATATCACTGACAAACGTATCTCCATCCGTAGTTATATGGAATCCATAAAACTCGGGTGGCATGCTAACTCTACCAGAGCGTCTAAGAGATAAGGATATGTCAGTTGGACCAACAGGAACTTCTTCCTCTTGTTGGTTGCTAGTTTCTCCTAAGGTTGCATTGTCGGGTAACTCTTGAATTTCTTCAGGGTCAATGGTACTCCCACTGTCCTCTTTGAATATGAGTTCTCTCTCTCGAAAGAATCCCCGTCTCGCTACAAAGACCACGTCCTCGCTTGGTCTGTAGAACAGGTATCCAAAGGACTGTTTCGGATATCCAATGAAAAAACATTTATCGCTTCTCTCTGCGAGTTTATCGTGAGTCTCTCCCAGACTTTGATATGTGCTAACGAGGGAACTTTCCCCGTCCACATCTCATGAGGTGTCTTAGCAACCTTCTTAGTAGGGACAAGATTTAGGATGTGAGCGGCAGTCTCTAAGGCATACCCCCAGAAGTGAATGGGAAGTGAAGCTCGACTCATCATGGAACGAACCATGTCTAACAAGGTTCGGTTACGTCTCTCGGCAACACCATTCAACTGTGGTGTCCGAGGAGGCGATAACTGTGAAACTATTCCACATTCCTTCAGATAGTCTAGGAACTCGATACTAAGATACTCTCCGCCTCTGTCGGACCTGAGCACCTTTATCTTCCTGCCCAATTGATTCTCAACTTCATTTTTGAACTCTTTGAACTTTTCAAAGGTGTCTGACTTGTATTTGATTAAGTAGATATACCTGTATCTACTAAAATCGTCAGTGAAGGTCACGTAGAACCGTGTGCCGTCTTTTGTGGTAGATCTGAAGGGACCACACACATCTGTGTGTATGATGTCCAAAAGACATTCACCTCTTTCAAAGGAACCCTTGAAAGGTGATTTTGTCACCTTGCCCAAAAGACAAGATTCGCATACATCATCCGATTTGAGGTCGAATGATTCCAACACTCCATCCTTTTGGAGTTGGGCGATGCGTTTCTTGTTAATGTGTCCAAGACGACAGTGCCACAAGCACGCCTTTTCTACACCACTAGAAGAATCAATAAAGTTTACACTATGACCTAAATTGTCTACACATTGCACAGTTTCATACACACCATCACAAGGTAAAGCAGTAAATACAGAAATGCCATTTTGAAAAACAGAAATAGAACCATTACTATTATCAAACGAAAACTGTAAACCTTGTTTAAACAATGCATGAAATGAAATAATATTCCTTGCCATTTCTGGCGAATAGCAACAATTTAAAAGTTTTAAACAAACACCACTACTGAGCACTAAACTATAAGTCCCGATCTTGGTCATAGGCGACGATCTCCTATTCCCCATGATCAGGTTGATTCTACCGTGCTCCACCTCCCTGCTTTCCCTTAGGCCCTGTAAATCAGAACAAATGTGAAAACCACATCCTGTATCTAGGACCCAAGAACTGGAAGATGGTGAGTTTTTAAAGATAGTGTAAATACCTGCTGAAGACGGCTTGACTTTGCCATCCTTCAAATCTTGCAGATATGTGGGGCAGCTTCTCTTCCAATGTCCCCGAGCTTTGCAATAGAAGCACTCTGCCTCCTTGGGATTGGCATTATGAGGAATGCCAGAAGTCTTGGGTTTTGTCCCACTGCTGGAAGACCCAACATGGACTTTTTCCCTCCAATTTTGCTTATGAGGGCCCTTTCTCTTCTTTCCCCTTCCACCAGTAATGGCCAGGACGACTTCATTCACTCCGGGTACACTCTTACCCTTCATTCCGTCCTCAGCGGTGCGGAGCATGCGATGCAGTTCGGCCAATGTGGCCTGAGAATTGTTCAGATGATACGCCAGCGTAAACTGGTCATATGAACTAGGCAGAGAATTTAGCACTATGTCTATAGCTAAATCCTCGTGAACTGGCATCTCAAGCTTCCTAAGCCTTTCCACGTATCCTTGCATCCTCTGCACGTGGTTACATATAGACTCTCCATCCTTTGGCTTCACATTGGTGAAAGCTTTGACTACCTCGCGCCTCTCTATGCGCTCCTGCTTGCGGAACTTTTCCGCCAGCTCTTTGTGCATTTCATAGGGCCAGTAGTCTTCATATATTCTTTGCAACTCTGGGTTCATTGTAGCTATCATGATGCAAGCCACTTTGGTTGCATCATCAGAATGTTTTGAGTATTGAGCGATTTCTTCGGGAGTAGCATTATCAGGGTCAATTTCGACTAGCTCGGTTTCCAGAACATACTCTTTATGTTCAAACCTTAGAGCCATCTTGATGTTACGAATCCAGTCATTATAGTTGGTACCGTCCAACGTAACTTTGGAGCATAATGACAAGATAGAGGTAACATTGGAGTTTGATTGGGGGGGCGGTTTGTTTAGCAGAAGACATCTATAAAAGAAGATAGTTTTAATTAGATATTAATAATGATCCTTATAATAACCCAAAAATAATTATAAGGCTAGGATCCTACAATAACAATTTACAATCTCGAAGAGGGATGCCGTAATCAATATTGTAAATTTTATAAGGTAGGCGAATGACGATTCAGCCAATTCCACCGCGGAAGATAATCATATTAAAATGGAATTCCTAGATTCTTTGAGATTTATTGAACTGTCCAATAGCATGTTTTAATCTCGGATGTGCCCCACTGTTTGTGACTGGGATGCCGAGGATCACAAACCGGGTGTGAATAACCATGCAAATTAGCTCGGTACTCTCGGGGTCAGTTGTCATCTCTAATTGATGTGCCGGTAAACCACACACGCTCCATCAACAATGACAATACCCGAGAAACCCATTGCAACTCTTTATGAACCCCAATTGGCGTGCCGGTAAACCACACATACTCCACCAATGTTTCATAAAGTGCAATGTGCAATTTCATGGGTTAGCACCAATTCACATTTTTCCTAAAGTAACTAGATTGGGATTTCATTAAGTGTTCTAGTACTTTGAATCATTATACTTTTAGTGATTATTAGGCGGTCCTATCAAACCTGTTCGGCTAACGACCCTCCACTGATCAGGCGAGCGGTGGGTGAGAGTGTTCACCCATTAGACCACCATTTTATAGGCAGTCTCCTTATACCCACTTTATAGACCAGCTTCGTGAATGAGGCCTACTAATGATTTGACTAACCATTTTAATCTTATACATATAATAATAACTTCCTAATTATAATATATATAAGATGTAATTTTTTAAACCATTTAAAAAAAATTGTTTCTGGTTTATCTTTTAATTTATTGCCAATTTAAACTATTAAATTTCAAATTAAATTAAACCTTAAAATCGATTTTAATTATCTTTTAATTAACCAATTAATTAAATTAATTAAATTTGATATTTTAAACCTTTTAAAATATTTTAGGATTTATCTATTTAATTTTCGCCAATTTAAATCAATTAAAATTTAAATTAAATTAAATCCTTGAATTATCTTTTAATTACCAATTAATTAAATTAATTCAAATGTAGATAAGTTTTTATCAAATTAATCAAATTAATTAAAACCTATCCTAATCCCTTAAATTTCGATTTTTAGGATAAAAGGTTTTAAGCTTAATCTTTTAAACAATTTAAAGTTACCAAAAATAGAATACCTTCTAACCTAATCCACAAAAAAGCGCCAAATCATAGGGGAGGGGCTAGGGTTTTCAAAACCCTAACCCTAGTTGTCGATTTGCACAAATTAGGGTTTAGGAACAATAAACCCTAATTACTAGGAACACAGTTATAGCAATTTAACATGAAAAACAACCAAATGCTCTGATACCACTGAAAGGTTTTCTGCAACTATGAACTAAAAATCCTAAGTTCACATGCAACCTATAAAGATCAAAGTTTTTCTTCTAATTAAACATATAACAATTCCTAGAAGGCCAGAAAAAGATAAACTAAAAGAAAGATCAAGAAAACCAACCTTTAAGTGAATCTTGGAAGCAAAGCAACAGAAGTCTCTTGCCTCAAATGCAGTCACACCCTAGCAGGAGCTCTTGGCCGAAAATTCTTGAGAGAATGAGAGTCAAAAATCGTGGCTTTTAGGGTTAAGGAGCCTCCCTATTTATAGGCTCCAAATGGTGATCAGATAAACCTTATAGATAAACCTTTTTGAATTCGAATTAAGATAATCTATTATCTTAATTATTCAAACCTTTTATCTATATATATATATATATTATCGAAATTATATATATATATATATATATATATATATATATATATATATATATATATATATATATATATATATATATATATATATATATATATATATATATATATATATATATATATATATATATATATATATATATATATATATATATATATATATATATATATATATATATATATATATATATATAATCCGCCAATCACTCACTCACTTAAAACTGTCACTTACTCAACTATTGAATAATTACAGTTTTAGTCCCTGCACCTTAATTAATCAATTTAACTGCCAAATTAATTCCAGTTAATTCCAAAAAAATTCCTAATTAATTATTATAGTTTCTAATTAATATATTATCACTTAAATATATTAATAAACTATTTATTTAATTTCTATTGATTTATTAATCACATAATAAATCAACATTTCTCTCTACCGGACTTTCTGCCAATCCTCTAACTATGAGGGCAACCCAAATGGACTATGCTACTATTAATTAGGTAAATACTAATTATTAGTCATGGCTTAGACACCTAATCCAACACTTGTGTCTCGCGATTTCTCAAAGCTGGAACTTGGAAGCGGGAAAGATGAAAATTAATGTGCACTTTCCACAAATCGTTTAAGAAATCGTTCCAAGAACAACAATGATTCTGGATTCCCCTGTAACGATACTTCATTCATGCTATTTCTCCTTCTAAATCTCTCAAATCTCTAGACTTGGCTATTCAGAATTCACTCAATCACTCTTAATCGCTCTTCTTCTCTGATTATCCATGTCTCAATTTTTGATTCTCCAGTCTTAGTCATTCTTTCTTCTCTCGAGTCTCAATCACCGATTAATGATTTTCCAGTCCTTTCTCAATCATAATAGACTCGCGACCACGACTCAAACTCATCAGTCATCACTCATGGTTCTATTTCAAGTAATCAAGTCGACAAGTCCATAAATCTGAATTCTGAGGTTAGAAAATTGAAAATTGATGTTGATTGTATTTTGATTAAAAAGTTATTAAGTTACACTCGTGATTGTGATTTCTGGAATATAGTTCTGATATTGAATTCCATTCTCATTTCAGTTTCTGATTTTCTAAAACTGAAATACTAAATCCGATTATTGGATTGAAATAATTAGTTTCTGATTCTGAATATCTGATAAAAGGTAATACAAACTTGTTTCTGATTTTTTATGTCCTAAATTTTAGATTTAAAGACTTTTTTAAGTTTCTAATTTTGAATTTCATTCTCATTTCAATTTCAAGTTTTTGATTTCTAAAATCTAAAACACAACCAGATTCTAAATATCTTATAAGAGGTAAAACTGATTGTGATTTATTTTTTTATGTAATAAATTTACTGATTTCGCACAATTAGATTTTTAACTTGTTGTATGTTATTGATTGTATATTGTAGATTTGGAGTTCGGATTTAGGAAATAAGTTTGCTTTAATATTTCTCTTCTACTCATTAATGATTTTGCTTCCAAAAAAGCTAGAAGTACTTTTCTTTAAAGTACTTGTTTTTGTAAACATTATGGGTATAAATTTGTTTTTATTAATATTATTACTATTTTTGAAATTTTATTGTATTTGTGACTTTGAGGGGCCCATTTTTTTCTTCTTTCCCGGGCCCAAAATATGTTTGGAACGGCCCTGCTGGTCCTGTTAATGCTTTCGTGAAACAATCAGTTAGATACTCTTCCGGTGATGCACTATTCACTACGATGTCTTAACTCGGTTTCTAAACACAGCAACAATCCCTGAGTAGATGCTCCGACTTCTCATGGTCCTTGGGTTCCTTAGTCAAGGCGACTGCACCCTCGATATCTTAGAATATTTCAAGGAGTTCTTTAATGTTGAGGACAACATCAATATTACCAATGAAATCCTTCAACCATGTAGTCTCCTTCACGACATCACTAGTTGTTATATACTCGGACTTGCATTGATTTCAACTTGGAACTTTTCCATGTTATCACTCCTCTATTTAACAGGAACACATATCCTAATTATGAGAAAGAGTCATCTCTGGCATCACTATGACCGATTACTCTTAGCTCTTGCTTTCCTCCATAAACCAAGAACATACTCTTTGTTTTCCTTAGATACTCTAAGAATATCCTTCAGCGCTGTCCAATGACTTTCGCCAGGGTTGTCCTGAAATCGACTCATTATGCTCAAGGCATACGGGATAGCAGGCTAGGTACAGGTCATGGCATCCATGATCGATCCTATAGTAGAAGCTCATGGAACTCGACTAATTTTGTCTAGTTCTTCTCTATTACCGAAACATTGATTATTAATCAATTTTATGTCATGGAGGAAAACCCTTTCTTGGAGCCATGCATCCTGAATTTCTTCAAGATCATACTCTAGATGTACTTTGGCAAGTACTTTTAGACGCTTTCATGTATCTCTATAGATCCTTATACCACATATGTATTTTTTTGTTTTCTTAGTTCTTTTTATTGTGAAACATTCCTTAAAACCAAGTCATTACACTTTGTAACAATGAGAAATCGTTTCCTATAAGCAGTATGTTATGGGCATACATTATTAGGCAGACTACAATAATACTCTCACTAGCTTTGACATGATCACAGGACTTATCTATGCTTCTTGAAAATCCAAACTCTTTGGCATTTTTATGACCACAAAGATTCCAGTTGCAAGGTGCCTGTTTGATTCCACAGATGAATCTCTTAAGCTTTATACACTCTATTTGGATATTTGGCATGTTCAAACCCTTCTGGTTGTGCCATACGCACAACCCCTTTGCTTTCCATTTAAGGAAAGTTGTTCTAGCATCCATTTTCCATGTCTCATAAAATGCAAATGTGGCAAACAATATCCTAATAGACTCTTTCTCAATTGTTGGTGAGAGTGTTTGCTCATAATCAATTTCTTGAGTCTGAGTACAACCTTACTCAATCAACATTGCTTTAGATGTGTGTACATTCCTATCCATGCTAGGTTTCTTTTGAAGATCTAATTACTCCCACTGGTTTTGAGCTAGATGTAAGATTAATCAAACTAAAACGTGGATTGAATCTTTTTTATTTGGCAGTCGTTATGCTTAACAATGCTTCCATGTAGTTGGATGACCCATCCTCACCAACCAATGTTTACCACTAATTAGTGTGTCACTTTCAGTAATATTGAAACCATAAAACTTATGAGAGTGACCAACACTACTGGACTTGCAAAGAGGATGTGGAGATATGTCAGTTTCTTCAACAGGAATCTCATCCTCTGGTTGATTGCTAGTGTTAACTAAATGGTTTTTCATTGGTTGACTATTGTAACTCTTCACGATCAATCTTACTCCCACTGGCTTCTTTGGATATGAGTCCTTTGTTCTCAGAAGGCTTGTAAAACAAGTATCCAAAGGACTATGGGAAAACCAATGAAATGACACTTCTCTGATATGGGTTCAAGCTTCTCATGAGCTTTGTGACGAACGAATATTTCATAACCTTAGACATTCACATGTGCTAGTGCGGGATGAACCCTACTTCACATTTCAGAGTGTATCTTTGCAACCTACTTAGTCGATATGAGGTTTAACATGCGAGTTGTTGTTTCTAGGGTATAACCCTTTGAAACTAATTGGATGTGTAGCTCGACACATCATGTATCGAACCATTTCAAACAATGTTCGATTTCTCCTTTCAGATACACTACTATGCAGCGTGTTCTGGGAGGAGCCAACTGTGAAACTATTCAACAGTTCCCATGATGTTCGCAGAATACAATAGTTGATTTTCTACTTCATTTTGAAACTCTTTGAACACTTCAAAACATTCTATCTTTTGTTTAAACAAATAAACATTTCTATATCTACTGAAATAATCGATAAATATAATGGAGTATTGTCCATCACGTCTTGTGGCGGATGTGACCGATCCACAAACATCGGTGTGGATTAGTTCCAACAAATCCTTGCCTCTTTCACAGTTCCCTGTGAATGTATTCTTATCATCTTCCAAGTTAGGAAGATTTGCATACATCATCTGAATCTAAGTCAAATGATTCCAAGATCCTGTCCACGTGGAAGTTGGCGATGCAATTCTTGTTTATATGGCTAAGGTGAGAATGCCACAAACATGATTTATCCAACACACTTTCAGATGAATCAACATTTAAGATTATATTATTACTATTATTTAAACAACACATTCATATAAGCATTGTAAGGATAAATTTTGAAATAAAACAACCGTGTTTATAAAGAAAAATCACCATTTTTATTATCAAATGAAAAGTACAAAATGTCCTTTAAACAATGCGTAATACGAAACAATGTTTTGTGCCAATTCTGGCGAGTAGCAAAAATCTAATTATCTAACTAAACACCACTAATTAACATGAGCTTGTAATCCCCGATCATTGTAATAGTAGCAACGCTGCTGTATCTCATGATCAGATCAAGCCCCTATGCTTCAATTTCTTACTTTTAGTCCCTACATACAACGCAGATGTGAGTAGCACATCATGTATCAAGGATTAAAGAATAAGAAGTTTCTATGGAGTTTAGATATACCTGAGGTGTCAAACTCCTTGACCTTGATCTTCTTCAGATCCTTTAGGTATGTTGGGCAACTACATTTCTAATGTCCCTTCAGCTGGTAGTAAAAACATATGGCCTCATTTGGGTCACTGGTGGGTTCTATGTCAGAATCAACCTTTCTCTTAAAGCCTTGGTGAAACTATCCAACCTTAGCCCCTCCATTTCCTTTGGGATGAGAAAATTTCTTCTTCTTAGCATCACCATGACGAACGACTAAGACAGGAGTGGTGGAACTTGAGCTACATGATTTCTTTAAAGTAGCTTCGGCAATTTTCAGCATACCCTGCAGCTTTATCAATGTCATGTCCAGATGGTTTTTGTCATAGTTCATAATGAACTCATGATATGAGCCAGAAAGTGAGTTAAGCACCACATCCGTGGCTAACTCTTTGGAAAATGGACATCAAGATTATATAATCTGTCTATGTACGATTTCATCTTATGAACATGCATACACACAGACGTTCCTTCTTCTAGTTTATGTGCCCTAAGGGATTTAACAATCTCGAATCGTTCTCGCCTTGCTTGTTCCCCAACACTCTTGAAACTATTCTCTAGTTCAGAGGACATGTCAGCAAACTTCGGGCTATCGACTTTACTAGATCAGGATTGCGGTAGAGGGGAAGGATGAGGAATCTGAGGAAGGTTTGTGTTTATATTTACAGAAGACATCTATAAAATAAGTTTTAGTTTGATTTAATCCTTATAAAAATTACCCAATTAATTATTTAACACGGCTAGGATCCAAAATCTTCCAGTTATGATGTGAAAAGGGATACGTAATCACACCATAATGGTAATTAAGGTATATAAACTTTTTAACAATTTCAGTCACTATGAAATTCCTATATCTTTGAGATTCATTGACTAATATCAATGGCATGTTAATCTCGGTTATGCTCATCTCAATTCATGATAGGGATGCTGTGTACCATGGATTAGATGGTTAATCAACCAAGCAGAACCTGTGTGATTCCCGACTCAAGATACGCTTGATAATCGTGAGTGTCACATCACCCACAATTATAACCCAAACTGACATGCCGGTTAACCACATTGTTCCACCAACAGATCATAAAGAGAATGTGCGTTTCTCATGGGTAGCATAAAATTTACATTTTTTAAATTAAAATGGAACTTAGTTTTAATACTTTAAGTTAATACTTTTTAACTTGAAATATTGCCCTATCAAAGCCTTTCGGTAACTCCACTGAGTAAAATATGACAGGTGGTGAGGATGGTAGACAATAAATGTCATTTAAAAACAGACCTCATTAGAATTCATAAGAATTCTCCTTCGAACCTTCAAGCACATTTAGAGTGGGTGAGCCTAGTCATGGTTAGACCAATGTTCTTATTTTAATTTAAGTTGTAATATATATAGATACTATTCTAATATATATATATATATATATATATATATATATATATATATATATATATATATATATATATATATATATATATATATATATATATATATATATATATATATATATATATACTAGGTTATAAACCCGTGTGATATACGGATTGACAGCTTAAAATACACAGAATAAGTTAAATGTTATAATAGAAACCTAACATCAAAAGAGACCGAATTTGAAAATATATAATAATGACTCTTGAAATTGAGCTATGAGTGGCTTAGTTTGAAATGAATAAAGCTGGACCATAAGAAGCAAAGAAAGTAGGATTCTTCAAATAAACAAAAGAAGCTAGAAGTAGGAAATATAAAAATAAAAACAGGAGCACTTCTTGGACAGTTTCAGCCATGGCAAGTTAAGTCATTATATTACTATAAATTTTATTTAGTATCGTTCAAAGCATAAATTAGTTATATGTTCTTGCATAAACTTATTAAAATTAATTTGTTCGTGATCATGATAATAAATAAATGAATAATATTAACTTTGAAATTTTTAAATGAATATCATAATCATTAATAATTCATTTAAGTAAATTTTATAAGTCAATGCTCCAATTGTTAATGTTTTATAAGTGAATGCTCTAGTCGTAAATATTTAGTTAATAATATATCATATTTAATCATTATATTTCATTAAGTCATTTGAGTTATTAATACATATTCCCTTTTCTCCCTGTCGTTGCACATTCACATCCAAATTGATGTTTTTATTGTATAAAAGTGTGAACCGACTAATTCACATATGCCAAACAAATTAAATTAATAAGAAAAAACAAAAGTATACACAAACATAGTAGCATGTACACACCACACACCACGAACACAAGAAGCATACATTATATGTGTGTGCTGCTATGTGTTTGTGGCAATAGGATGTTGCTATTTCACACATTTTTCCAAATAAATTATAAAACCATTGTTTTAATTCAAAGTAATGAAAGATATAGAAATGAAAGTAAGTTGTCATTGCACACATTTGGCCAAATCAAAATTGCACATATTTGGTCAAATACATTAAACAAATAAGATAACTAATATTTTAGTATAAAGTTGGATGTACTTTGTTCCAGTCCATCAACTATGCTCTGTTTTTCTCCGAATACATAGTAAAAAAAAAAGAAAAAAAAAAGACATCACAAACAAAGGAAGAAAAAAATGACAGTACCATGTCGTCTTATCCTTTTTGTACTACAAATGTATTAAAACCTGTGTACTTCAATCATCCCTAGTTTAATTCTGATTGCGGAGAAACCTTTATTAGACACTATCAAGACTGCTGCTTTACCTGCTGTCAGCTCTGCCCAGCTGCCCCAGGGCTGTCCCGTCCTTTGGAGGGCTGCCCGAAGCGTCTCCCGAGTCAGTTCCTTTTGACCGATGCATTTGGATTTTCAAACTATTTGACGACAAAGGTTCCTGTAACATACGCACAGAAAATTATAAAAATCTCTACACCCACGACACATTTTTGTAAAAACTTTAGCACCTTTTTACCCATGATAGCAACGTACTAACATCTTTTACTGAAACTTGTAAAAAAACAATTTATTCTTACTCACAATCAGAACATAGTTGCAACTTTGTTACACATAATAGCAATATCCAACAAATAAAGTATATTGATCATATTGGCAGTGAAATTCGGGAGTATTTAACATATCTTTATCAAACCTGATAAAGAAAGACAGAGTAGGTTGCTACTTTAACATTATGTAATGATTATGACTAATTACCACTTATTTATAAAACCTGATAGAGAGAGGGAGAGTATGTTGCTATGATTAGGACTATGTAAATACTAAGATGCCATTTATCGTCACATTGGGACCAATTCTGACATTATTGTGCCAAAGTAAATTAACATTATTAGGAGTAACTCATAGTAGCATTCTATTATTAGGACTACTTACATTTTTAGTAAGTTAAAACTTACTCATACAAGGAAAGGCCAAAACTGACAAAATAAAGAAATAATTTTTTTTGCAATTTTGGTCCCAAATTTAAAGTGAAAAAAGAATTATTTTTGCAATCTCAGTCCATCTGTTCCCAAATATCCAATGTTCTTGTCATTTCTTCCCAAGTTTCTCAAATTTTTATCTTAATTAGACGACTGAGGTCAAACTCAAGTCAAAATGTGTGAAATAAAGTCAAACCATGTTTAAAGGGCTTCCTTTACAACTGCTCTTCTTCTTTTTAGCATAATTTCTTTACAACAATATAATTGCCTATTATATCCTTAATAATATGAGAAACAAAAAGGAGGAGGCGTATACCAAGACTGAATGTTAGGATGCATGAGATGGCATGAGACATTCCAATAATTGATATTAAGAGCCGAAGTTGTTGTACGTCATTCCTTGAAATCAAAAGATATCTTCCCCTATAAATCATTCACATTTCTATGAGTAACCATTATACAACCTTTGACTATAGAAAAACAGTTTTTTATTATCTAAAATCAAACCTGATCTGCACATGTGGCATCCTATGTTGCATCAGATTCCTGGGCATCATATGGAAGAAGTTATTACCGGTACTCTTAGGTTCAAGACTTCTTTTCATTTAATATCTTGTAAAAAATTCTTTATCTAGGTTAATTGATTTCATGTCCAACAATATGGATGTATAAAGGAAAATTAGGGCTCAAAAATATATGGAAACAAAAAAATGAAATTGAAACTTACATGTACACTTAAGAAAGAATCCGTGATTTTTGAGAAATGAGAGAAAGAAGAGGGCGTCATATTCAATGTCGTGGCTGAGTAATACCCTAAATCGCTACTCCCAGTAGCAAATCGCTATATGTGCTAAAAAAACTCTGCATTTAGACAGAATATTTATCAGATTTGTTTGATAGAGTTCATACATATATAAAAAGCATACAAATGGAGCATCAAAAAACATCTTCTCTTTTCATTAATTGGTCCCAATGGATTGTATACCTTTCTCACTTCTTTGTCGGGTCATATATCTACAATTCCTCACCACAATTTCATAAGAAATCAATAAAATGGCCGTTAATTGTTAAAAAACAAATAAAATAAAAACGAAAGGAGGGAAGGGGTACCTCTCATCTTGCAGCAGGGAATACGTGCTTGAAGCAAGGAATACGTGATTGTTCTTTGAATGAATGAAATTGGAGGAGACGATAGGTAGCTAATTTCTAGGGTGAAAATCGGAAACAGTTATCAGTTTCCTAATATCTTGCAATCCTAGTTTGAAATTCAAAATCAGTAATTTAAGGCATTGTTAGTTACGGATAATGTCAATAGCGGGAAAACAAAATCAAGCAAAAGCAGAAATTGACACGTGGCATATTGATACTCTAAGAAATTGACATGTGGTAAAAAATGGATTGCTTTATTAGAATATATATATATATATATATATATATATATATATATATATATATATATATATATATATATATATATATATATATATATATATATATATATATATATATAAAGGTAGAATATAATGAGAAGGTGAAAAGGTTGAGAATGTAAGAATAAATTTGGACCCTCCAAATATTGAAATCTAAGGCTAATAAAAATGGGCCATTATTGTAAATTCTAAAACTCATATGATGAAATTGTAACTTCATAAATGGATATAGGGGTAGTATAGGAATTGCCATTTCCATAAAATCAGGTTGGCATCCGTAAATTTCTCTCATCTCTTTAATTAAATTAGGGCTTGCTGTATCATATTTCATTGAAGATTGATTACCACCAGCGTCCAATTCAGTTCATCGGTCATTCTCCCTGTGTGTACAGCGTGCTCTATATTCGGTCATCCACTATCGACCTTCACATGCGATTTATTCGTCCATCGTTGACCTTCACAGCCGCCACCGGCTGTTAACCATCCCGCCATCATCGGTTGTCTCCTTCATACCTTCACTGGTTTTCGATTAACCGCATACACGATGTAAACCAGAGAAAAAGAAGACGGAGAAAAGACAGACGCAGCTCTACACCTCCTTTGTCCCGCCGTCATTCACAACATTTGCATCAGCCACCGGCTTCACACAACTTGTGGTTGCCGTAGGTTTCTATAGATAACCCTTGTGCAGATATGGGAAGTTGTTAAAGATCGAAAATGAACACTCGTGGGAAGCGTTTGCAAAAAAAATCAATTTCGAGGTAAAAATCGAATTTATTGTTAATTGTTTGTAGGTTGTTGTTTTGTTGTTTGATTTTGACATTTTTTGTTGTTGTCAATGCTTTTAGGTTTACCATTTTTATCCAAAGTTTTAAAATAGTTGCAGGTTTCAAGTTACTATGGCGTAGGGGAAGAAGAAGGTTTTATTGTTGCTAGTCAAGCTAATCTAGGGAATGTCTAATTGTACAGGAATAAAAAACATCATCCTTCTTCAAGTAATGCAAGGTAATTGGTTGTTTTATCAATTGATTTTATATATAGTGTGATTAAATATAACTTGTAGATATATACTACGTAAAATTTCCAACAAAGAGATAAGTTCCTTGTTTTGTAATATTTTAATATTGTGTAAATAAATGTGTTATATTTAGTCATGGATGATGAATAGTGCTACTCATTGATAATTAACAGTGTATATGTTCTTAGAGCTTGTACTTTGAGATGTAAAAAGAGAAAACAAATTGTATATATAAGTTTCATTCATTTTTATGATTTACATTAACAAGTGTTGGTGCTTCTGTTTTAATACTAATCATCGATGATTAATATTACAGTAAAAACTTAAACAGAACTTGCTTATACAATGAGCTGTCATAATGTTAATCGTCGATGATTAACATGTATAAACTCAATGTTTTGAAACAAAAATAATTTTTGATACTAAGATGTTTAGCATTTTTTTGGTACAGGTAATCACAAAAGCGATATTAAAACGAAGCAAGATTGTCAGGAGAAAATTTTTTTGTACAGGTAATCAAGATAATGTTTTTGTTACAGTGCTAATCATTGATGATTAACACATGTTAATTAACAAGTGTCGGTGTGTTGTTACGGTATTAATCATCGATGATTACTTGTCATTTTTCTGTTTCACTAGATAATCATTGATGATTAAGTCAACTTGTTTGTTGATTTCTATTTTTGGGATATTCATTAATGAATAAGCCATATTAGTTATTGATTTTCTGTTCTATCAATTAGTCATTGAAGATTAACATTGTATATGTATGTTTGTTTTATTAAGGACCAAAGTATTAACCACTGAATATGTATGTTTGTTTTATTAATGAATAAGCCATATATATACATGTATATATATATATATATATATATATATATATATATATATATATATATATATATATATATATATATATATATATATATATATGTATATATATATATATATATATATATATATATATATATATATATATATATATTCCACGGCCTGAAGCGGGCTAAAACGCGACTAATGGCCTAGTCTAGTCCATACTTAGACATACACCGAGTATTATGACCTTACAAGATTATGCTCAAAATTTATTTTTCCAAACTCTAATTTTTCGAAAGGTTTCTTGAGTCAATTTTTTGTCCTTTTTTTTTTACCATAATCTCAAGCCATGATGGATTCAACACATATAAGAATTTAGCCTTGCATTAAGGCGTTATGAAACTTAAAAGACAGAAAATAAAATATGGAGATGGAATATGGAAACTTACAAAATATAATAGCAGACTTTTATTGCAGAAGGTTTCGTACAAGATGAGTGAGAAAATAAGAGATACAAGAGAGAAGTGATTTTCTAAGGTCTGCCTCTAAACATCACCAAGCTTCTCCATTTATAAGCTCGGATTTCAAACGATTATAAATTTTATCCTATAAAATTATTGATGCCGGATACATTGGCCGACAATGTACAATCATTTACATTATTAAAGAAATGAGATTTCTTTCTTTTTACGTGTTTTCCGCAATTATACTGTCAAAGGGGCCCTCCACCTTTAATTATGGCCTGTATTGATTAGGGCATTTTGTCTTTATTGTTGGACTGGGAATCTTTGAACAGAGTGGCTTCCATCTCTGTGAAGATGTCTTCAATTGGAATTGTTGGGAGTTCATCATCGATTGGCTGGGATTCTCCGCTTAACATGTGAAATTGATTTTCACTATCAACAGATGTCATGGATTCATTGTCTGAATGACCTTTTAATTTTTCTGCATGCTGTATGATGACAGTCTTCATTTGATGGATATATTCCTTAAGAATTTCTTGATCTGTTGGGTCCTTATGATGTTGATTCTTCAATTATTCAGCAATTTGCTGTAAAGGATCTCTTTTGGCTTGTTTTTGTCTGAATTCTCTCTGGGAAGTATACTTCTTGATTGTTTCTTTAATTTGATCTATTGATTCTTTGGAGTGCATTTCTCCAGTTTCTTGATCTTTTGTAATCATCTTGGGCCAGAACTTTGTAAGAAAAATTCTTTGAATTGAAGGGAATTGGTGTGTGGTATAATCAACTCCAGGGATCCATTTCCAGATCCATGGGATTGAAAATTCTGTGAAAAAATGATATGAGGGTAAATGTTGTTGACCACCATTATATTTAGTGATATCATTTATTAAACGGGGTGAAATTTTTACCCATTCACCATTTTAAAAACCAATTTGGAATGTCTTTATTATAGACTTTAGGACATATTTTTATAAACCAAGAATGCTTTCGTTTTTGAATTTTCGTATAAAAACACTTTATGAAAGCTTTCAACATAATCCCAATAATTAAATTTTACAGGTATTCTTTGTTCAGGGTGTATGAACTCCTTTTCTTTTAGGGTACTTATTCCCCAATCTTCTGCTGATATAATCTTTTTAATAATAATTTTGCTAAAGTTATAAACTTGATTTGAATTGGCTGGATAAAAATGTGATATTTCACAAGACTCTGTGGCCTTTAAAATATTTTCATAATATGATCGTTGTTTATAAGATCCTGCTGAATATGAAGCAGTGTCCAAGTATCTAGACATGAGAACCCAATCATCATTATTGGCATCGAAATACCTCATTATATCCTTTTCCTCAAGAACTAATATTAATTCTTGATGTGGATTTCTATAATAATCATTTGAATCATCAGGTTCTTCTGTTATTACAGTACTAGCGTATGAACTACCAGTATTATTGGTTTCACCTTTCTTTGATTTTATGAAATCCATATAATGGATCATCCTGCTTAATTGAAGTGGATGACGAAGATGAAGTATTACTGCCACTTTTTCTATGATAAGGTAATGGAGGAAAATTTCCTCTGCCTTGTCCCCTATTAGGGTATAGACCTCTTCCTCTTTGTCGAGGAATCATTTATAATCCTGTAGAATAAACATAGTACAAAGTAGAAATTTTATTATTGAAAACTTATTACAACAAGTTTTAACAAGTGGACTGTGAAATCATTTCACGAAAATATTTTATGGTCTCTTTATGATCTTCAATTTCTTGTTTTGTCACTACAACATTTAGTTGTTTCCTTATCTTGAAGATTTGAGTACAATGCTTAATCATATAAACATAAGCATTATGTTTTGTTTGTATTTTCGAATCAGTCATTTTTCCTGCAAAAAATTGTTGTACAGTTTAAAATTCTTGCTAAAGATTTTATTTCTGAATTTATAATCATGGAAAACATTTTATAAAATGTTGGGGAGTATTCCTCAATTTCTTGTAAATCCCACATTATAAATCTCATTAATTGGTGGTTACTATTTTTTATAGCTTTTTCACTTTCTTTTAATAAATGGTTTAAATATTCTCTATCTTCTAAATAAAATACTTCTCCCTTAATATAAACTCTCCATTTATTTAGAAAATCTTCTTTAGTTTTAGAATTGCTAGGTTCACTTGACTCACCTGCGTCAACTTTATTTGAAATGGGACCAAAATTCATTTGAAGATCCATAGCTTCAATTTCATCGAGGCTCATTTGGATAGTAGAATTATCCGATTTATCTGATTCTGTACTCATTGTAAATACTCTCTACTTAAAAAATCAGGTAATTTATTATCTACTCCTTTTGTATATTGAACTTCAAAATCAAAACAAGCTAAATTAGCTTGCCATCTTGCAAACATTTGTTTAGAAACATCATGTTTAAAATCTTTATTAAGAATGAATTTAGCTGCTTGACAATCTTTTTTAACAATAAAATGTTGATTGTATAAATCATCTTGAAATTTTAAGACGCATTTTACTAAAGACAATATTTCTTTGGCAGTAGTTGAATAATTCTTTTGTGCTGGATTCCATTTTCCAGAATAAAATCTTATTAAATACTCTTTTTTAGATTCTGGGCTAGTTTGTTTTAAAATTCCTCCATAACCTATTTCGGAGGCATCTGTTTCAACAGTCTTATCCCAATTGGGATTAGCTAGAGATAAGCATGGCAAAGTTTTAACTTTTTCTCTTATTCTTTTTACCGCGTCAGTGTGTTTTTCACTCCATAGAGGTAGATTCTTTTTAAGTCTTTCATATAAAATAGCAGTATCTTCTGCTAGATTTTTATAAAATTGAGATATATAATTTAGGCTTCCTAGAAACCTTTGTAATTGTGTTTTATCTGTTATTTTATCAGGGAATTTAGAAGCAAATTCAATACTCCTATCAATCGGAATAATACTTCCTTTTTCTATATTATGACCTAAGAATCTTACTTTTGTTTGAAATAAAAACATCTTTGGTTGAGATATAACTAAACCATTTTTTATGATTATTTGTTCAAATATTTTAAGATGTTGAAAATGTTGTTCTATGTTTTTAGAAAAAACTAAAATATCCTCTATGTAAACTATTATAAAATTACTATAAGGATAAAAAATGTCATTCATTATATTCTGAAATTCAGAAGGTGCATTTTTTAATCCAAATGGCATCACATTCCATTCATATTGTCCAAATGGGACATTAAAAGCGGTTTTGTATCTATCATTTTCTGTAATTTGTATCTGCCAATATCCAGATTTTAAATCAAATTTTGAGAATATGATAGCATCATGTAATCTATCAAGTAAATCTTTTTAATTAGGGATTGGATATCTAATCCATTTTAAAACTTTATTTAGTGGTTTATAATTAATTACAAGTCTAGGAACTCCTCTTTCCTTTTCTGCATTTTTATTTACATAGAAAGCTGTGCATGACCAGGGTGATTTAGAGAGTCTTATTAATTTTTTATCTAATAAAGTTTTTATTTCTGTTTTACAGAGTTCTAAATAATTTGAATTCATTTGGCATGGCCTTGCTTTAGTTGGAATATGTTTTTCATTAAAGTTTTCTTCATATGGTAAATTAACAATATGTTTTTTTCTATCCGAAAAAGCATTTGGATGATTATTACAAATACTATTTGAAAATTGATTTTGCAATAATTTAATCTTATCCTGTAATTTAGGATTTTTAAGAGTGTTTTCTATGGTATGAATATTAATTTCTTCTTTTATAAAATGTATTTGATTTAATTTTGCTATTAGCTGATTTTTAATTTCGTCAACCCAAATTGTTTGTGGAGGACTAATAAAAGGAAAACATATTACCTGTCCTTCATATAATCCTGTAATTTTTTTTTATCAGTTAGAAAAGGAAATATCATTTCCAAAAATGGATTTCCTATAATCATATCATTACTCATATTTTTTACAATTGTAAAGTGGACCGGTAAAAATATACCACTTGTGCATATTTTTGCATTTGTTAATTTATATGTAATATCCAAATTTTCTCCTGAAACTCCTCTTAACTTATTTGTTGTTTTTTGAAAATATTTTGTAGGAATTAATCCTTCCTGAATGCAATTCATATCTGCCCCATTATCAACTAGTGCGGTAAATTCTTTTTTATAATTGTATCATATCAAAAGATTAATTTTTACATACCATTTTCTAAAAATTACATTTTCAATTGATTGCAAAAATAAATTGTCATTGTTTGAATTTTCATCTCTTTTTATAATATCAGCATATGATTCTATTATAGGTCTTTTTTTCAAGTTTAGTTATTCTATTGTCTTGTATTACAGAGTGTTTCTTGATATTTTCAATTTCCAATTTTAAATTACTAATTTCTTTATTTAAGTCTTCAACTGTTATTAAATGGAAGGTTTTGATATTTCTTCTTGCTTTTAACATTTGGTCTAATTTTTTCATTGAATATGGTTCTTCATTAACCATTTGTTCTTGTTTATTGGGATTTTGCAAATTATCGATTATTTGATTTCTAATTTTATCATATGATACTTCTTTTAGTAATTTTGCTATATCGTTACTAATCATATTAATTTGTAAATTATTTTGAAATTGTGATTCGTTCAAATATATTTCATCTTCGAAGTTATTATTTTTCGAATCCATTTCTGTTTTCCACATTTATAACATCTATCTTTTCGTTTTCTAAACGATTTTCTATTAAACAATTTTTTATCATTTTCTTCTCTTTTTTGTTTTCTGAAATTCTTTTTCTTAATTCTTTTATTTTTTCTTTCTTCAGAATATTTTTTATTCTTAAATTTTTATTATAGTTTTTTAAATTCATTTCCATTCCAAATTGTTCAAAAAATTCTCCTAATTGTCTTTTTTCATTAAGACGTTGGCTTTTTATTTGATGATTTAATTTTATTTCATTACATAAAGATAACCCTTCTTGGATACATGTTCCTATTAATCTTCCATAAGTAAGATCTTCATATATAACACTAGGATTATTTCCCCTTAATTGCTTTCTTATTCTTTCTGCAAATAAATTAGGTAATCCATCTATAAATATAGCTTTCCAATAAGGACTATTACAATCTGGTAATTCCATTACTTTGTTAAGAAAAGTATCCTTATACCATCTAAATGATGTTAAAGTTCTACATTTTAATCCATTTAATAGAACTCTTATATGTTCAGAATTATCAGTCCATCTTCCAGTAAAATGTTCTACAATTGTACAAGTTAAAGTATATACTGCACTAGGGACTTCATTATCTCCTTCTAATTTTGTAACACTATTATATATTAATTGTTGTTGGGTGGTGGTTAAATAATTATCCCACCATCCTTTTAATTGTCCAGTAAATCCTGCAACTAACATTTTTGCTACTTTAATATCATCATTTCCAGCTTGTTTAGCTATTGTGCTATACATTAACATTCTATGTACAGTATTATAAATTTTCCTTTCAGTAAATCCATCTATATTCCATTCATAAATGTTTTTACCACTATAACTATTACTGAATTCATATTCTCTTTCTTCATGCAGGACATCCTGAGGACTTGGTTTAGGATAATAGTACATCCTTTGAACTGGCTTTCTAGCAAATTTATTATCATAAGATCCAATTTTAGTGATCTCTATATTATCTTCTGTTTCTTGATCAGATCCACTATTATCTGTATTACTTTTATTAATCGTATTTATACTTAATTTTTCGAATTTTTTAGATAATATGTCTTCTAATTCTTTATAATTTCTAAGTTTAAAATTATTAATTTGTGGAGGTGGTTGTATTGTTGCTGCTATTAAGTTTTTATTTGATAATTGATTATCCTCTTTATCATTCTGCTTTTGTATTATTATTTTATCTAATTTCTCATGTAAAGAATTCATTTGTTCATTCATTATATTAGAACATAAATTATTAAAATTTAGTTGTTGGATTAAAGCATTTATATGATCTGTCATTATAACTGAATTATTTGTAAAAAATTTTTGAAAAGATGAAAATTTTATTTTGATACCATCTTTTTCTATAAAAAATGGTTGTTGTGGTGGAAATAAACTTTTTATATATTGATCATCAGTTATATGATAAATTCTTTCCAGGGCATTTATTGTGCCTTTTTTTTCAATAACATATTTTTCTAAGAACCATGGAGCAAAAAATCCAATTTTATTTATCGAAGATAAATAGTCATAAAATTGATTTTGTAAAATTATTAATTGTTCAGAAGTAAATTCTTCAAAAAACCATTCTCTAAATGTCTGCCATTTGTTGCTATAAAATTCTTCACTTATTAATTTTCTTGCCTGTGACCCGGGACTAAAATCTATTTTTTCTTCCATTATATATCAGGAATTTTTGTTGGAAAATCCATTTCCAAAAGAGTGGGATCCTCATCTTGAAAAACAATATTATTTTTTATATTAAGATTTTTAATTTTTTCATCTATTCTGGATGTAGAGGCCCTAGAAGGCATTTCTACTTTATAATCTATAGGTGAAATATATGAATAATTAGATCTAGTAGAATGACATCTTTTTATTAATGACGTATTATTATCTCCTGTTGGTTTTAGAAATTCAATCTTTATATTTCCATCCATTGTTTGTATAATATCTGTTAAATTATGTTGAGTTATTGGTGGTGGAGGAACTACTCCTTCTATTATCCAATTTTCTAGAAATTCTATTTCATTCCATTTTATAGCTTTTCTTTTCGTAATTTTAGACATATCAAAATTACTTTCTATAAGTATTGTTTCATTTATTGATTTATTAATTATTTTACATCTAGGATTCATAGTTAGAAGTGGTTTATAATAAATCCTATAACAAATACATATTAATTCTGATCCTGGAATATAATTATATCCATGTGTTTTAACATTTAAAGTTAAAGCATCTAATATATTAACATCTGATAAAGATAATTGTAAATTAGGATAAACATTAAAATATACTGGGCCATGAGCCAAACTAGATTGTATAATACCCATCAAAGATTTTTTCCAATCCTTATTACGTGCATCTCTTAAAACAGCTAAAAAACTTTCAGGTAAACCTTGTAAAGTTAAAGGTTTAAATGCAATTTGTACTAATCCTATATGTAAGTAATTATATTGAGTTTGATATCTATTAATATCCCGTGTAGTTAATAATTTTATAATCATTTCTTCTTGATTTAAAGTTAAATTTTCTTCGGTTGTTTTTACTATATGAGTAAAACCAATTTCTTCAAATGTTCCTAATTCATATATTACTTTAGGGTGTATTTTCGGAATTGTCCATTTATTAAGTAAATCTAAATTTTTTGGAATTTCATATTCCTCTATTAATTGATTTTTTACTAAATTCTTATCATTTCTATTGAATAATTTAAATATATTCATTTTGAAAATTATATATATGTGTTGAATACATCGAAGACTTTTTGAAATCATGGCTCTGATACCATAAAGGAGAGGATCGATTAGAAGGTTTCGACAAAAATCTGACTAGTAAAATAAAATCTGGGAAAACACTTTTGAGTTCATAATTAAGGTTCTTTTACATAATAACACACTGTATAACTAAGAATGGCAGTCAGCCGAGTCAACGAGTATAATGCCCTAGAATGCCATTCCACGGCCTGAAGCGGGCTAAAACGCGACTAATGGCCTAGTCCATACTTAGACGTACACCGAGTATTATGACCTTACAAGATTATGCTCAAAATTTATTTTTCCAAACTCTAATTTTTTGAAAGGACTGAGTCAATTTTTTGTCCTTTATATATATATATATATATATATATATATATATATATATATATATATATATATATATATATATATATATATATATATATATATATATATACATATATATATATATACATATATATATATATATATATATATATATATATACATATATATATATATATATATATATATATATATATATATATATATATATATATATATATATATATACAAACATATATATATATAAATATATATATATATATATATATATATATATATATATATATATATATATATATATATATATATATTGATATACATAAATTTATAAATTTATGTCTGACATCCACATTGATATACAAAAAATAACTTTTTTTGAAAATTCCGCTAGTTGAGATTCACATGCAGATTACATGTGAATCTGAACTGTTATTCACTGTTCGCACTACAATAATATATGATATTATCATGTGAATTTGAATAAACGTTTTTGTGAATGTAAGTGGAATTCATTTATGAAACATAGTAAATTCATTATAAATTATTAAAATGTTGAAGTGTTAAAAAATTTCTAAGTAAATTAGTCACATTCATATTTCAAAATAAATTTAAAATAACATATGATATTAAAATGTAAATCTGAGTAAATTTTCATGTGAATATGAGTAATACTAATAGTTAATCAAAGTAAATTCATTATAAATGGTAAAAATGTTCAAGTAGTAAAAAAAATTCTAAGTAATTTCTCAAATTTTATTTTGAAGAAAATTTTCAAAATCATATGATATTGACAAGTGAATATGAGTAAATTCACTTGTGAATCAAGTATATTAATTAGTAAATTCACTTGTGAATCAAGTATAATAATTATAAATGGTTATAATACTGAAGTAGTAAAAACTTTAAAAGTAAAATAATTACTCAATTTAAAATTTTTATAGTTCCGATTCACATTATGAATCTAGATAAGCTGTACTCATAAAATAATTTTTTTATATATCAGATTCAAATTTTTACAGTTCAGATTTACAATGTGAATCCAGACGAGCTGTACTCATAAAAAAAGTTTGTTCTTTATATATCAATATGAATGTCTATTTGTAGAGGACAAATTTTATAAATTTGGGTATATTCATTTTTTATTTTTAAAACCGAATAATGTCGAAAAATAAAAAAACAAAAAAATGAAGTGAGTTTTTTGTTATAATCCTCTACATGTGCGTCGATGTAAGAAATTTACAACCTATTTTTTTGGCCGTTGATGGTTTTGATTTCGACGATCGAGATTAGTCCATTGGTACCATAGATAATTTTAGTCCCTTATTGAACCCAACGCTATATATATATATATATATATATATATATATATATATATATATATATATATATATATATATATATATATATATATATATATATATATATATATATATTCGTACCCGCGCAATGCGGCGGCGGCAAATAGTTTTGTTTCGGCAATTACTTTTTAGGTTTTAGGTTGCAGATGGGAGGGGGAGTTGGCGAATATGAGAGTGATTAATTTCTTTTCCAGCGATTGATTACCTTTCCAACAATATGGGAGATGGCAAGTACCCGAAAGTGTAGGACCAAAAATGGAAAAAACTTTTAGAAATCGGTTTGGAACTATAGGGATATTTTGTAATGAAATGATAAATAGAAGTAGAATTGGCAATCAAATGGAAGTAAACTTCTTTGTATCCTCCCCTTTTCGTCATATGCTATAATTGGCAATGAAATGGAAGATTACATTAGATAAAAGGCATTGGAGGATTACATTAAGCTGCAATGAAATTGAATATTACTTACATTCTGTACCCAAAATATATAAAAAAGGCATTGGAACATTACATTAAGCTGCAAGATTACATTCTTTGACAAAATATAGATAAAAGGCAATGTACATTATAACTGCTTCTGATTTACTTTTCTGTCATTAATCTACTAAAACATCCTTGCCTTAGACGTGCATCAGTTACAGACAAATAACGTCATATATTTGTAAGTTGTAGATGAGTTTTATAGTTTTTGTAAAAGAATATTATTGTAAATGCATTTTGTGGTTAGGTTTATTTTAATTAGATCTATAAAACAAATAATATTTTATAAGAAAATTTGTTTTTAATCGTTCCAATTTTTAGATTAAATTGTTTTTTCACTTGATGTAGTTTATTTGATCGCATAGATGCAATGCTTGTTTTTTCGGTTTATTTAACCAAATATTAGGATGCTTAGATATAGGTATTACAGTCAATAGTTGTTTTCAAGATCGGGACAATTCCCAATTCAATATATTGTATTCGTATATGTCACAAATAACTAATACTAAGTAGCAAGTTCGAATTTTCGTTTTAACAACTTCCAAAATTAGGTAGATTGAAACTAAAAATACGCAAATGAACTTACATACATTTAATTACATAAATTTTAGCGTTCACAACAAGTTATCCACCTTTTTAACCTTAAATACAACAAAAGTAATCTTATCTTTGCTTTTATAGCCCTAACTCACTATTAACTTTAGAACGACACTCACCAAATGTTTCTTCACTAAGCCCACCCCAGTTACATTGCCCCTTGGTATCAGGTACTTGACTTTCCTAGCAAAAAAGTTCAAATCACGGACTTGATCTCAACATACAAAGAGTTACCAATAACCCTTTTTTCAACAATGTTCTCAGTCCTTTCTCAACACTATGTTTGACGAAACAAATGCACGCCCATTTTCAACATTATTTTCAATGATCAGAAACAACCAAATAGTTAGACACAAATGTAATTTTCAATGATCTCCATTTTCCAGCTACTTGACCACCCTTTGACAATCATCAGGGCTGCCGACAATTTTTTAGGTAATAACATAATAATGTAGTTTTTGAATCACATAATTTCCTGTCATTTGTGCAACCAAATGCAAAAATTACTTAAAATTAATTAATATAGAACAGAAACAGATTGTACTATTGATACGATGGTGGTGACAGTAGTATTTGGTGACGGTGGTGGAAGCGATATGGTGACGTTTATGTAAGGGTGCTGATGCTTTGAAAGGAAATTTGTTTTTTTTTTTTTAAATTGAATCTAGCTAGTAAATTTCCGTAATTCATGGGAGTCTCCAACTATAATTGATAAGGATTAAACATAATTGATTTTCAATTAGCATTATCATTAATACTTTCTAAAATTCAATCCATCAATCTCGTATCTGCCAACATGTAATTAATAAGGATTAGATAGTAATTGCCTTTTTATTGGCATTAGTAGTTTAGGCAGTAAAAGTTATACATAAGGCTTAGATTAATGTACCTCTTTATGAGTGTTTTGCGTTTGTACAAGAATGTTTTTTGAATTTGGTTCTTTCTTGAAGTTGCTAGTGGACATGCAGTACAAAACTTTCAGTCTGTTTTTCCTTTCCCATGAACGCTCTTGGCTGAATCCAATAGAGCAACAATAACCTCTGAGAATCAAGATGCATTCTTAGGCATATCATCAAACACCTGTTAGGTGTCATCAAACAATAATTATGAATGTTTAACATCAACTAACAACTATCAAAATCCAACATCTAAATATTTAAATCATATAAAAATAATCTAATTTAATGAAATTATGGAGGATAATAAAGAAAAAATGAAATACTTACGGTACACACACAACACTTACAAACAACCCACCCTCTCATATTCAGAAACCTGCAACCTGCATATATATTAGGGACTTACAATCAAGATATCAGAAATCAGATCCAATTAGGACTTACTAAGATCGATTAGGGACTTACATTTACATAATTACATTCAAAAACTGAAACCTGCATATATATTCATGATTTAAAAGATATCAGAAATCAGAAACTTAAAATCAATATCCTATAAAACAAAATCACCATCAAGAAGTTATTATTACGTTTATCCTTTTTTGTTGACAATGTTCACCAACCTTTACCCTTAAACCTCACAGACCCCTGGGAATCTATGAGAATAGAAAAGGAATACCTTTTTTACATTGACCAGGGCAACTTCCCACCAATTTATGCATTTTTTAACCTCAACTTTACATGAACCTCTACAACATGAATTGCATATGATTCTGACTTTGACTCTGACTTTCTTACATGTACACAATAACTCAAGTTAATCATTTTTATAAGGGGTTATTTTGGGTACTTTCAACCTTGAAAAGAACAAACCAATTTAAAAATGAAGTAAATAAAATAATCTATGGATCAGATAGCCATTACTGCAAGACATGAAAATAGAAACACAAAACATACCCTGCTCTTCAGGATCAATAAAATGGAAGCAGTGGTCGGTTGAAGATGGCAGTGGTTTAAATAAAATAATCTATGGAGCAGATAGCCATTACTGCAAGAAATGAAAATAGAAACACAAAAATGAAAGTAGTCATTATACTCTGTTGCAAAGGAATTATACACCTTCTAAACTAAAGCAGTAAACTAATTCAATGGCCTGATGCAGTGGTACTGTCACAATATCGATGGTGACCATCAATTGAAAAAACATAAAATGAAAGTAGGATGCTATATTTGATAAAAATAAGAAAGTACAGTTCTAGTAAGTTTTCCTAAATTTTGAAAAGTGATATTTCTAATAGCATATATTTATAAATAAAAAGATGGATTAAAAGGGAAAATATATTGAAAATTTTCTTAAATAATAACGAATATTCATGGACCTGGAAATGGAAAAAGTGTGAACTGCTTTTTAAAAAATGGCCTTAACTGCAAGAGAGTTTTTGTGGGACCAATACCACAAAATTAGCTAAACTCGAAGACCATAAACGTAATTTACTTTAAAAAATAGTTGTTAAACTATTTTCAATTGAGCAGAAGTCTGTTCTTTCATTCATACTTCTCCTGGACATGTTATCAAACACACGAACCCATGTCATCTCAAACATATTTCTTTAATTTTCTTATTTGCACCATCTTCCTTTTATCGTAGCTTTTATCTTTAATAAAAACCTGTGTTCAAAATTTGGATTATTAAATAAAAACTTTATTTTGAGCACTTACCAAGTCAAGATATTATTGCCACTCAAATAAGTCTCAAACAAAATATAAGTAATAAATAAATACCGGTTTGGGTTAGAAATATACAAGAAATTATTGCACCTACCCTCACTCCCCTGCACATACACATTGCTATATTTGGTAGGGACTAAAGATGGAATAAAAAGAAAGTAGTATGCTATAATACAAGTGAAACTTTTACTGAGTAATTCTATTTTTGTTAAAATTGTATATTGTACGTTCCGTGTGTGGTATGTAAATATGTTATGTGTGTGGCTATGTACGACCAAAATTGGGGAAAAATCAGCTTTACTTGGAAGAAACAGAAGTAGGACGCTAGAACAAAGCTCCATGACCAAGCTCCAATCCCAAACTTCATGAGCATCCAAACAGTCTCACCCAATTTGACAAGCCTATCTTCCTCATATTTCACAATCACAAAAGAATAAAACAATATTAGTAAACAAAGTAAAGAAAGAAATCAAGTAAGTGCATCATATTTCAAGTTCATTTAGTACTAACAAATGAGAAGAAATTCAAAAAACTAAGATAGTCATTTCATAAATTTTCAGAAAACAAATAATGCCCCGGCCTGCCCAAATTCATGAATTTTATACCAGTGAAGTTTCATCCAGATCCTGAAAATCAATTGCATCCAGATCCTGAAAATCGTGAAAATCATTTGCAGTTAAAACCTGAAACAGAAAATGAGAAAATGAAGAATCAATTCTTGAAATTTGAAATTAAAAAAATGATGAATTTATAAAGAATTACATGTTGATGAATCTCAATCGATTGTTGATTAATCACTTACGACTACAATACAAGAAACAACAATGATATGTTATACTTTCTACTATACCAACATTTAGATTTCATTATTTATCTAACCAAGTACATGTAACAGACTTTGACAATTATAACAACAAAAGCTATCCTTCACCCATGTTACGATTCTTATTTAATCCCTATAAGTGCCTTTCCTAGTTGTAGATTCAACAAAAAAATTTATGTTGAGCATTATAACAAACACTTGGCGTGCAGAAAAACTTGTAGTTGAAATGGGAGGAACTCAGTAACCATTACTGAAAACAATACCATCTAGCTATGGGTTTTGGTCAATCTCCTTGTTAAGTCATATAAGAAGTATTGCACATCCACTCGATAACGAATAGAAAAGGTGTACGCCAAAAGTTCTGCAAAAAATAAAACCCAAATTCAACAATTCCCCTAAATAAACATACAAATATAGCTTCTATGCTGGCTTAGAATCAGCAGATTATCTCCTTGCTCGTGATTTAGTATTCCCATTATCATATTGGTCGCCAAATTCCTTGATCAGAAAACCTGGAAATCAAATCAATGCAACCAAAAAATAAAGAATGTGGCCAGTGGGTAACGAAGACTTACGTGTGAAGGGCTTTAATTGTGGTTACGATTTGTGAAATTGTTTGTCAATAAGGATGTGGCCAGTGGGTAACGAAGGCGGAGACCACTCGTGCGGCGAGACAATCCAAGTAACATAGAGCTTTTACAGAAAAGGGTTTGTGATCTAGGGTTTATCGATGTAGGTTTGTCCGATACGATGGTGGGTTTGTGCGAGATGGTGCCTTTGTGGTTGGTCAGTGATGGCGGAGAAGGGTGGGTGACGGCAAGAACCTCCACCACCGCTGATATGCATCTTCTCGGGGATGATGATGAGAGAGAATTTTAGGTTTATGGTTAGATTATGTAGTTGAGAAATTGGTTTAGAGAGAGAGATCATCAGGGATTTTATACTGGAAATAGTGAATAAAGATGACAGCCTTCATCCTTAAATCACGGTAAACTGATGCATTTCAAGTTTTAAATCTCATAGGCGGGGGTTTTAAAAGTTTCAGTTGTCAATCATGTTGAATCTGCCGTATATCAAGGGATCAAAGTGACGGTGGCAAGCGTGCTCTTTTTTCTGAACGCGGGTTTAATTAAAATATGCGATGGTACTATCTTAAAAATTAAGACAATTATGCATAAGGGTTGTAATTTATATATGGTATATATATATAGAGTCCGTTTCAAGGAAGAACCAATATTTTCCTAGGAACCGTAGGAACTTTTTGACTAAAATTATTTTTTCAAAAAAAATGACATAATACATCTAGTCGCTTATATTTAAGACTTTTTGTCAAAAAAAATTTGAAAAATAATATGTATACACGAAATGTGCATATATGCATTTTTTTCGCACATGTGTATATGATCACGTTTCGTGCATATGTGCACATTTCGTGTATATATATTATTTTTTCAATTTTTTTTAAAAAAAGGTCTTAAATATAAGCGATTAGGTGTATTATGTCATTTTTTTGAAAAAAAAAATTTCAGTAAAAAAGTTCCTACGGTTTCTAGGAAAATATTGGTTCCCATTTGATATTTAGTCTATATATATATATATATATATATATATATATATATATATATATATATATATATATATATATATATATATATATATATATATATATATATATATATATATATATATATATATATATATATATATATATATATATATATATATATATATATATATATATATATATATATATATATATATATATATATATATATATATACAGTTAGTATTAAATGAAATTCTTAAGTATTGTGTTATTGTAAGACTCAATGTGGACCATTAGATTATTATAATCAAGGGCTGTAAAAAAACCCTTTTTTTAAGAAAACACTTTGAATGCGCGTGTTTCCAAATGACAAACCACGATTAAGGGTAAAAAGGGAAAAATCCCTAAATCCATTTCAACTGAATATTCGATACACATGCTACAATCCCGCACACGATATCTTCGGTTTCGATTACAGAATCAACATTCAAATCAAACCTCAAAGAATAGGTTAAAGTTGGATGCGGTGGTGGTTTTTGACGCCGATCACGGGACACGATCATGTTTACGGTTGGATGCGGAGGTTGTTTTTGACACCGTTTGCGGCTGCCGGAGGCGACAGAGATGGTCGTCTGGAATTCCACATATTGATTATCAGAGAATGAACTTATAAAATTATTGTTGACGTAAAAAAATAGTTACGTAAGAGTTTTCAAAGTCTATTCTTTAATAATGATTTGTAAAATTGTTGTTGACGTAAAAAAAAGTTACGTAGAAGTTTTCAAAGCCAATTCTCAGAGAATAGTAAGCAATAGTCTGTAAGTAAGTGTAATAGTCTGTTCATGAAGAATTCTCAAAGAATTTTATATGTGTTTAATAACAGTAGTACACATACTAAATATTCTTGTAGAATATTTATATCATTCTCGAATAATGGAGTAATTATATATATTTACAGAGGGCTAGAACTGCTATATGGAAAACCTTATTCTCTGAGATTGCCCCATTCTCTGATAATGCCCCATTCTCTGAGAATGAACGTGAAGGAAAAAAAGGCGCAGAATGCCTTTCCAAAACCCATTCTCTAAGAATGCCTTTCTAAAACCCAGAAGAAAAAAATAGGCGAAGATCGATAATTTTAAAACCTGCAAATTAGACCGATTTCTTCAAAATCGACTTGATTGTGCTTCAATTTGCTTCAATCGAACCTCCAAATCGTTGACCTCCTCAGTCAGTAGCACCACCGCCGAGGGTGCCTATAGTCGTCGACATCGGGAATTTTGTCGTGGATGAGCACCTTCGTCAACATCAGACCCACCTGCAAGTTGATTTGCACCACCGTCGATGGTGCTTATAGTCGTCGACATCGGGAATTTTGCCGTGGACGAGCTCCTTCGTCGACATCAGACCCACCTGCGAGTCGATTCGTGGAAGGAAAATGGGGGAAGGGTATTCCGTCGGGGAAGAATGGGGGAAGGGTATTTCAAAATTTCTTTGCCTCATTAAATTACCGATCGTAACCTTGAAGAATGATGGAACATGATTAAGACCTACGATCGCACAATAGTTAGGATCCGCATTTGAACATATATATATATATATATATATATATATATATATATATATATATATATATATATATATATATATATATATATCCCTATTTTATTCATTTATGAATATAATATTGTTTTTTGGCTAGTGATATTTATTATGTATTTTACATTGTACAGAGAAAATCAAGATTCTGGTGGAATGCAATGCGATAGTGTTAATGTACAATCAAACACTAAGTGGAAAACATCAATAATTGTTCATTTATGATTATAGAATAATACTTAGTTATTGTATTCTGATTTTGTTGTTTTCAATTGTGACTATAAGAAAATAGTAAATTTAAACACTGTAATTGTTTTCTTTCGCGTGCTATTCAATTATGAATAGTGGTATAATTTATAAATTTATGTAATGTACTTTATTCACTTGTGATTATAACTGTATTTCAAATTATCTTCAATTTGTGCTTTATTCATTTATGATTACAACCATATTGATATATGAATACAAAATACGTCTATTCATACATGATTACAAATATTCTGATAAAATAATAAAATTTTCAATATCATTGATACTTTGATTTATATATAAAAAAACATTTTTTGAAAAAAAAATCAGATTAAATTATAATTTTATTAATTTTTGGTAACTAAAAAAATGAAAAAAAAAATAATTACTTTTTTTAGGTAACTATTAATCAAATCCCTAGATTTTAGGAAATTATCAATTAATTTAGTTCATTATGATAAACTAAAATACACAATTAACAGATGGCTCAGATTTGACCTCTCGTTCTCTACCTTTTTGAAGGTTCTCAATTGAACCTATATATATATATATATATATATATATATATATATATATATATATATATATATATATATATATATATATATATATATATATATATATATATATATATATATATATATATATATATATATATATATATATATATATGTGTGTGGGTAAATTTTAAACAAGTTAAAATTCATATTTATCTAGTAATTCTATTAAACTCATTTAATAATCAATCAAAATTGACTTAAACTAAAAGGGTAACAGTTTAGGCAATAAGGCACATAAGGAAACTATGTAACTTGGAAAACTTGCAAGGCATGCAAGGTTGGGGATGCCCTAGTCTCTAGAGAGCAAGGAACCTTTCATAATTTTTGAAAATACAGGTATTTAGAGTTCCTAAACTAGGAAAAATTCATAACATGCAATTTCATGAATTAATCTAGCATATATCCAATGATTTTTCGGAAAACAGCAAGTAAAAACAATTCATAATTCAGTTTTTAATCTAAAGTGCATGCAACCTAAGAAAAGCATCTCTGATACCATTGTTGGGATTCGATCATAATAACAAGAACATTCGTGTAGCGGAAGACAAAACAAGATCAAATCATAAAACTAAGCAGATTATCTAAACAAGAATCATCAAGTTCATAATCAAGATCATACAATTCATAGCAATTGCAGCAACTAAAGATGAATCAGAAATTCATACCTCAGTTTGGATGTAAGGACCCAAACCAGAATCCCTCTAATGATTCACACCCAAGAACACCAAAAAACCAGACAGACATAACTTCCACTAGGTTGACGAACAAGATCCAGAAACCCTTAAAGGGTTAATGAGTTCGTCAAAAACCATGGAAGGGTAAAGGGAAGGAGTTGGCGGCTCTGATGAGGCCAAAAGGAGTGCTTAGGGTTTGATCCCTAAACCACTATTTATACTAGAAGGCTCCTAGGGTTCCAAACTTAAAGAGTCTTTTTACAGCTCCCCTGGACTTGTTTCCATTAATTAAATTTTTAATTAATCACAATCCAGTCCCTCTAATTAATTTCCTTTAAACTAATTCCAAATTAATTTATCAATTAATTACTGATTCAATTTCCATTTAATTTATTTCTCAATAAATTAATAAACTAATCATTCCTTCTTATTTTCTGTCACTATTTGTTTTTACTGGGTCATGAGGGCAACCCAAAAGGACCCTGTTATTATTAGAAATATCACCACCACAAGTTAATAACCTTGGACACTATTTCCAACATATGTTGATTTGGGAGTATTTCCCTTTAAAACTATACTTAAGATGTTTTAGTGTTACAAGGTTGTATTTTAATTAAAAGATAAACACAATGATTTGGCGAACAATTTTCCATCGAACTACTTAATGACGTATGAGTGTTTTAAGATGTTTTTGGGGGTTTAATCAGAGTATGGTGATTAACATCATCCACTCTAAATGATTTGACCCTGAGTAAACTCACTTGGCATTTTCATTGCATAAATTATTTTGACATGTGCCCTGGTTGACGAATAAGGATGGTTAATGTAGAGCTCGTGATTTTAGAAGGCCACATTGTGTGGTTTTATTTAAACTATGTAATGATATTTGGATCATAACCACCTCAATTTTTTAAAACAAACTAATTTCTTTTTAAATTAGGATCATTTGATTTTCCACAACCTACAACTCTGAAATGATTTTCAAGTAGAATTCCAATGTATTTTAAAAATTGTGTTTATATGCAACTTAATTGTATTGAGGCGTTTTGGGATTAAATTTCTGCACGTGGTGGCTTATACAATTGGATAAAAACTCATGGGTTTTAAAAATGATTTTTTATAATTACCCTTAGCAAGGGTTGTTAGAATATATATATATATATATATATATATATATATATATATATATATATATATATATATATATATATATATATATATATATATATATATATATATATATATATATATATATATATATATATATATATATATATATATAGAGAGAGAGGGGGGGGGGGGGGGGAAGGATCAATCGACACCATTAAAAAGGTTGAGATTGCGAGACCAATTCTGTACCAATCAATTTATAAGGGCATATTAGTAATTTAATTAAATTATAAAAACATAAAAATAAATCTAAATAGTTTCCTAAAATAAAGGTATTAATTGATTTTTTTGTTATTCTATTAATGTAAGATAAAAAAATTTATTTTTATCAGTTATTTTGTCAAAATTCAAAAAATTAATAAGTTTTTCTTCTTTTTCATGGTTTCATGAATGAATGAATAGAAATATATATATATATATATATATATATATATATATATATATATATATATATATATATATATATATATATATATATATATATATATATATATATATATATATATATATATATATATAGTTTTATAATTTTAGTTATTTAATTTTTTTAACAATATTTTTATAGAGATTATACAAAATTCTGTTGTAATCATCAATGAATAAAAAATATATAAAAATAAAATTTTTAATAATTTTGAAAAATTATATTTGATATATTAATGTTAATCATGAATGATCACAAGTTACAATAAATACCAAAATGAATAAATTACAATAAAAATATAAAAACTTAATACAATTGTAATCATAACACAAAGATAAGAAAACAATATATTAGTAATCACAAATGAATAAAACAAATCTAAAAAATATGATTCATTAGTAATCATTAAAACAATGTTGCACCCCCGATAATTATTCTTGCTTTCATTTTTCTTGTTGCTGTCATCACACACAAAAGAAAAAGGGACACTCATGATCATTATTATTGTTGGATTCACACTTAAAAAATCAAGTTCAAGGACATTCAAAATAAAAATAACTCATAAATTATAATGTTAAGTATATGCATAGGCACTGATGATTAAACATGATAATAAAAGGTACATGTTACAGTGTCATCATCAATGATTAATACTTAGATGCTTAATAAAAAACATACATATATAGTATTAATCATCAATGATTAACATTGTTCATCGTCGATGATTATTATTACAACAAAAATTAAACATACCGTGTTTGTTATAGTGTTAATCATTGATGATTAACACATATTATTTTAGCGTTAAACATAATGTCTTTGTTACAGTGTTAATCATTGATGATCAACGTTGTAAATTATTAACATAAAAGTTTAATGAATATAACAATATTTACATCAAATTAAAGTTGCCTATCTTAAGACTAATGTTTAAGTTGTTTATATAGCCATAATTATAACCAACAGTCATAAGTGATAATCATAATTGATTATAACTAGTGGGAGACCGTGCTCCGCACGGTTTTTTTTTTCTTATTGCGTCTTCAAAGATTGAAAATCACACCATGTTTTTTTATTGTGAAAAATTTCAGCCCAAAATTACTCATTTACCCTTACGTATCTCCGTTATTGTGTGAAAATTTAAGACATGTGAATGGATATAAATAGAAAAGAATGTTTAATTACTAATCACCATAATATCTATGCTCATTTCTTTCTATTACAGCACTGTGCTTTAAAATTGTCTTCTTGTTAAGGCATTGTACTCTGAAAAACTCAATCCAGTTATAGCATCGGACTCTCAATTCTTTCTTATAAGGACATTGTACTTGGAAAATTTTATAGAAAAATAGCAGTGAAACTAATTGCTTTGTATTTGAAAGCATATGCTATAATTGGGTAGTTTTTTCAAAGTATAATGCCATAACAGGAAAAATTGAAAGTAAGATGCTATAATAAACAAAATACGAAAGTACGTTGCTATTTTTTGCATTTAGTCATTTGAAAAAAGAATACAAAATATCAAGTAATGTAATCTTACATTGTGAAATGCAGTACAACATTCTTTTGATCTTGTCCCAACAAATGGAACATTAGATTTTTCTAGAAGCTCCTGAAGAGTCGATGATAAGCAAAAACCTCAGATAAATATAAATATAACCATTATAAAAGTTTATAAAATTTTTATATGATATAATTTAGCAAGAATGGTTTTAACCTGAATAACACCATCTTCACCAAAACTACCGTGTATAACAGGAAAACTATGTCCACAGAAGCAGCTAGGTGTTCTGCAAAGTCAGTCAAAGTCTCGTGACATATGACCAGTTAGATTTTAAAATATTTATTTATTGAAATACTACATAACCATCTCCTTTTGAAATTAAAATTGATAGAGATGATTAATAATCAAGAACCGGAAAATAAGAAATTAATCTAAAGTGAAGGTTGACGAAGCTTAAAGGGTTAACTAAAAGCAGTAAGTTGCCCCTTTTTAAAGAAAAGCAACCCATTTTTATGATTATTGAAATGATTGCGATTCATAGAGGTTCCGATCAAGTGAAGTTAATCCTTTCCTTTGAAAAACTTTGACTTTACATCTACAAGGCATGAAATTATAATTAAATTTTACACAAACAAAACTGGTATACAAAATTATAGGTAAAAACCAAATACCTTGAGTATGATTTACCTTAGCAAATAACTATTCGGGTACTTATGGATAATTTTTCTAAGCTGACCTATTCCACACTCAATTTCTAAGTTTGTGAACGGGAAACCTAGGTCACAATGAAAGGAAAATGTTGCAATTATTAATGCAGTACTCTTGGAGATGGTAGTCATAGGAACCCTAAATGAAAAAAAGTTTTTCAAGGGTAAATCGGTCAAGTCGTTCCATTTTTGCAAGTCGAATTGTCTTTCAAAAGTTGTAATTCGAATGTATATGAATAAATGATTTTTAAAAGTATTTCAAAAAAATGAAACGTTAAATGCAAGAAATATCAATGCACTTCCATTGATGTTTTTATTATAAAATGCCAATTTCATTTGTTGCTATTAGAACATTTAGTTTGAAAATTTTACCAATTATAATAGTGTAATCCACATAAAAAATGCTTCACTGCTAAAATTAAGTGTATGTTAGAAAGTATTAACTAATAAAAAAGAAATGAAAGCACAATGGTTGAAGTTGAAGAAAGTACATTGTTATTTCTTGCATTAACACCAAAAATAAATAAAGGGAAATTTGTAAAAGTTTAGGGCTTAATGTCGATAAGAAAAAAGAAATGTACCTGCAGCAAAACACTAAATTATGCCTGAGTAGCAACGACATACCACATACTTGTTGATCTCCTGTTAGAATTTTGGATCTACAAATTAACATATTTAAAGAGATTGAAAAGAAAAGCAATATAAAAAATCACTTTGTAACAAATTATGACTTCAGTTACAAGCTCGTGATGACATAATGCACCAATTTAACCTTGTTAACCAAGGTTAGTTACCGCATGTTATTTTGTTTAGCTAGTGAGCAAAAAGTCAAACTATTTGCCCCTGGCAACACAAAGTTTGAAGAAATTATAATTGTCAGCTTTAGTAAAAAAGTCTAGCAAAATACATATGGATCAAAATTCATCCACATTTTTTTAGGTGCTTACAACCTCTTGAATATTTCATTCAAAAACCCAAAACCTAGTGGAGAAAACAGACAAAGCTTATTTGCATAATAATAAATGAGAACCCGTATAAAAAAGGCCAATGAAAACACAAATTAGTTCAAACCCTTTTGTAGAAACACGTAAAACTAATGCTGGATTCAAATGCATATGAAGGAACATTACCTTTTCAATCAAAGTGGTAAAGTCGATGATGTCGCCAAAAAGCGGTTCATCTTCATTGGGATGTAAATTATCTTCTATAATGAAATTAAGAAAAAATTATAATGATCAAACCATTAAATCAGGACCAAAAGCCCATTGGCCAACATTATTTGCGAAATTATTTGTTGCAAAACTTAAGGCTTCACCGGTGCAAATCTCTTTTTCCTTAGAAGTACCAAACTTTTCCGGAATTTCTTTTTTCCCTTCTCATTGGCAATTGTAATACCCAAAAAAATTAGCATATGAAAACACAAAATAATCAAAAGAACACGTAAACTGAAAATGGGCGATTATCCTTGATTTCTTTAGGAGAACCCAGCAGAATGTTAGGGTTCTGTTTGGATTATAGTGGTTTCATTTAGACTCCAATGATTCAAGATTGCTGCTGGAAGATCATAAACGAAGATAAGAAATTGGCAATCAATCATAAATCGCAAACCTAAGACTCCAATGATTCACGATTGCTGCTAGAAGATCAGAAACGAAGATAAGAAATTGGCAATTAATCATATATCGCAAACCTAAATCCAAAAAAAAAAGATTTAAAAAGCAGAAAGCTATGGTGATTTTTGTTACCGGTGACCAAAATTGAACTTGAAACCTGATTTCTTTGCTGGGGCGTTGGTTGTTCTGGGAACGATCGTTCATTTGTAGAAAGAGAATTGAAAGTGTTTGTTGGGGCGTCAGTTGTGGTATGGAACAACGGTGAGCTTCAATTGCACAGAAAGAGAGAGAAAGTGAGAGATGGATTACTTTCTCGTAAAACACTCAAACGGATAGACATTAAAGAAGAAGCAGTAGAAGAATAAGAAATTCGACGGGAAGAAGCAAACCTGCGATACTGAAATGGCCCGTTTGAATCAGGAGTGGCGGCATAAGACCTTAAAGCCTCGATCGATCTTCGAAATTGGCACTTCTACGGTTGGCGGCCGGTGGTCGAATGCCTCGATGACATGCAAAGTTCAACTGTTCACATAAACACCACCATACCACTATAGACGTTATAAACACAGTAAAATAGACGAATCTAAGCCAGAAGATGAAATAAACTTACTCACCTCGACACTACTTCCTTGGATTTGACGGAGAACAACCTTTTCGAGGCCATTGATGGCTTGAACGACTTCAATCGGTCGTCGTCCTAAGTATTCGACACACAATAACAAGCAAGTTGAACGTCGATTTAATAATCAATCATATGCACTTTTTATAGGGTTTTATCTTACAAAATCCACAAAGTGAAGCGATGGAGCGGCGATGCCAGGATGTAGAAGACGCGAAATGGAGGTAGCGGTGGTGTACAACCCAAAATCGAGAGGAAATCGGAAAGCAAGATCCGGACCCGAACTTAACCCGCGTTACATAAACCGAAACAAAAAAAAACGTACACAACAATGCCAAAAAATGACGGGAAATAAATAATAGATAAATTGGTATTCTAAATACTCAACTATTTCTGTTCACTCTAAAGATATCCAACCTTGTAAAACAACTTTTAGATGTTGACCTCAACTATTTATTACATACAATATTATAATATAATTATTTATGATTATTACTAAAATACAAAATTATGTTGTTCATATATTCACTAACGATTAATACTAATATTACATCTAAATTATGATAATGCTTCCAAATTGGTAATGTAATCGATTACGATTATAAATAAGATATAAATGTTTGTTATGGTTATTCAATAATGATTATATTAATATTATTCTTTAACTTAAATCCCGTGTTTTTTGGCAAGGTAACATGTTCACTTCCTTTAATGTGGTGTAACATTTAGTGTAACGCGGATCTTTTCCGGATCCGGGTCGTGATATGGATCTGGATGAGTCCACCGCTAAATTCGATGTTTCTCGATTCCGTTTACACTGTGGTGAATTCCTGTCATTCACCTCTTGCATTTGCCGATTGAGCCTCTTGTTCATCCATGCTGTTTCTACTCTGATCGATTGCATCCCTACCTCACGTCGATGACCACTCACAGACCCTCCATCCCCCATCGAGGCTGCAATCAACCTAGGGTTCGATTCGATGGCATCAGAGACGGAGTCGCACGTTCTCCGACCAACAAAGCTCTGCTGAAATCGTTCTGCGTCTTCTTCCTCCATACTCGTCTCTACTCAAGGTAGCTTCACCATCTCATCTCTTCCTTTTCTCCTATTTGTTAACCCTCTTTCCGAACCCGGCGTCCATTGTTCCACGGTGGAGCAACGAATTTGGTGATGGAGTATGATTGTTGTATTAGGAATTTGGTTGTTTGGAGCAACCAAGTTCCGCAGATGTTACTCGAGTTGAAAGAATCGATTGGATGAATTGGAATGTTTATTCTGAGTCAATTTGCGTCTTTGCAGTGAGTTAGGGTTTTCTAATTTTGAGGTTTTAGGTTTTTGAATTCGTTCTGTTGTTATTGAATTTTGCAACATTTGGATTAACAAGTATTTTGTGGTTCATCGTTTTGTGGAAGAAATGGTTCAAAACTAAAATAACCTAGTGATGTCATACCATGTTTTTAGCAACTTTGGTGTTGTATTCCATAGAAAATGAACTGTGATATAATGTGTCTTTCAGGTAAGAGATGAAGAAGGGAGAACCAGGTTTCATGGTGCATTTAGTGGAGGATTTTCTGCTGGCTACTTTAATACCGTGGGTTCAAAAGAGGGTAAATATTGACATGCTCTCAAACAAAATACTTCCTTTGCCTACTGTTTAAGGTTTTTCCAGGAGGTGTTCTTACAATTCTATATGAAACGAATCTGCAGGATGGACTCCACAAACATTTACATCATCAAGGAAGAACAGAGCTGAAATTAAGCAACAAGACCTTCTAAACTTTTTGGATGACGATGAGAAAGTTGTATGTCTAATTCTTTTTTCTTGGAATTACAAAGTAATTTCATTAATATCCTCAAAGAATAATCCATTTGTTGGATTCCATTGGTATGTTTTATTGTTTTGATACTTCGTTAGATTTTGATTAATAGCCCATTCATATATGTGAATATTTAACAAAACAAATATTCTGAGATTTTTTGTTTTATCAATTGAAATAAAATTTTATGGTACGGATTGTATGGCTTTTTCCTCACTTTTCATGATTCACCCAGGAGTTAATATTTTTCATAACCATGGCTCTGTGGCTGGTGAGTTGAGGCTACAATGGCTCTGCATCCAAGTGCCGATACACATTTTTAAAATTTATCCTTTCTTTACATTCATCCAATTCAACAAAGTAAATGCTCCTTGTGATATTTTGAATGATTGCTTAATTCCTGAAATGTTAAATCTGTACATTATACAAATTATTTTTTTTGATTGTTTTATCTGTGAAATACCATCCTCCTTTAGCAAAATTTTCAAACTATCTTTTTTGGAAGTCCTAATAGCAACATACTTACAATTCTATACTCATCATAGCAACGTACTTACATTTCCTTATTAATAAGAGCTATATGTAACATAATTAGTGAAATGCCATATTGGTAGCGAAATGTAAGTACATCGCTATTATTGGTAAAAATAAAGTACATCTCCTATATTGGTAGTACAACTAAAGTACGTTGCTATTCTACGCAATTTGCCCTTAAATATATTGACCAATTTGCAGGAGCCAGGTTGCCGTAGTCAATGGGGCCATGACTTCCGTCCAGATTACAAGAATCTTGGAATATTGAAGACTCAATTTCCCAATGTAACCGTTGTTTCTTTGACTCTATGTTTGACTTTGACTCGCATCCGTCTCTTTTTGTCTCCGGTTCTTTCCCGTTTTCGGCTTTGATATTGTTGTATTTTGACTATTTCATTTTCTACAGGCAACAACTACAAAAAGGTACAAATGGATTTAGTGGAGATGCAAAACATTCCAAAATGTGTTAACTTTGTTAGCACAGTAAACAGATCAAATCTCTTTTACATGGTAAAAATCATTTCCACCTGATCATGATACATTATGAGAGATAGAATAATAAAAACAATAAACAATTAATTGTTTACAGGTTCGACAGAAATCATCTATTGGAAAGTTGGTCATTGATGACATTGCTGACTTCATACAAAATTCGTCTTCAATCAACAAATCTGAAATTGTTTTTTGATTCTGTCGAAAATAGTGTTAGCAGGTTCAAAATAATATCAACTAAAGCGAGTATTCGGAATTTATAGTTACTGTATTCTTTCGTGCTGAAGGAGTATAGCTTGCAAAAGAATTGCGTGAGAGAGGGGTTTCAGCTGATCATTACCATGCATATATGGATGTAAATGCCCGTGAAAAAGTTCATATGCGGTAAATTAGATCATCTATTAAAAAATTTTATTTTAAACTTGTATTTATGTCTTATAAATAATAAAGAATCATATGGTTTTTTTACGGTTCGAGCAATAGCAAGCTGCAGGTTATTGTTGGGACAGTAACTTTGCTTATGTTACTATTAACTTCTCTTTATAAAACTTCAGGTCAGGGTATAGCGCCGGCGGTGGTGGCGGTGTATATGGCGGCGGTGGTTGGAAGAACAGGAGTGGCTGTTGGGACCGTTGACGAGACCGATGCCACCAAGTACCCACTTTGTTAGTCAGCTCTAGCTTCTTTCAAATTTCCTTTTACTCTGTTCCGTTTTGGAATCAAGTAAATAAAATGTTATGTGCTTCCATAAAGTTTGGACTTGTGTTAGCACAATCTTAAAATTGTAATTATGTTGTAATTATGTAGGTGAAGAATTCATTGGAAGAGAGTGAAGTTATTGGAATCACTAATTACATTGACTTCGGATTCGAGTTGTTAACAAGGTAATTTAAAAGGTGTCATGTGTTAAATATTCTTACATAAAAACATGTAATTTAAAGAGTCTTTATATTTATTGACAAACAGGGTGGATAATCAAAAGCCATCAAACAACATACACGATTCCACCTTTAATATTGCTGCATGTTGGCAAGCCAATAAAAACATTTTGCTCTAGGTACCTTTCTTTCTTCCTTTTCTTAATTGCATAAATAGTTAATATATTAATTATGATTTTACAGAAACTACCGGCTGTGCTGCGGTTATTAAGCCATCGGAACTGGCATCTGTGTAAGTACTTATTAATGGAATCGGGGAAGGAACGGGATTGTTCATTCCATTGGAATTAAATATTGTATTTATTTATCATTTTATTCTCACTTTGAGTTTCTAATTGCACATAAGAAAAATGTTTGAATGACTCATTCCATTCCTTTAATGCGACTAAACATGATAGTGGAATGTCGTGACCCATTCCGTTGATGTGTTACAAATATCTTATACCCTTATGTTTCTACCATATCAATCTTGAATTTGCGGTTTAATTTTCTTCAGATTTTGGGTTTTTAGAGTTTTGTTGTTGGTTTTTCTGCTTCTGGGTATAGTTTTTTTAGTTTCCCAAAATTCATATGAGCGAGATGACTCAAAAGAAGATTCAAGTGGTTTCAGTATATGTGAGAGTTTGGCATATCCAAACACAAAAACTATCATCAGCAGTAAAAGCTCAGCAATAGATGAGATCATCATTCTTTCACTCACAGAAAACCAGTAATATACGAAACCAACTCTAAGAAACCATAAGAATGATCTCCTCTCATTTCTTCACTGTAAAATATCTGCAACTGCAACCAAAATTATAATTAGAGTATGTTACAGAAACAGTCCCTGTGGTTTGGCGAAGTTTGTAGTTTCTGTCTAATTTTGGATTTTCTTGCATGGTCGATCCTTGTGGTTTCATTGTCTTGCAGTTTTGGTCCCTCTGATTAGCACCATTAGGAATAAAGTGTTAAATCCTTTTAAGAAGACCATTTTACCCTTTGTTTTTCCTATTTCGGTAATTTGTTATTTTCATTGCTTCCGGTTTGGTCCAAGGGCAAAATGGTCATGTTTTAGAAACTACCAGCTAAATAGTTAGGTCTTAGATGTAATGACTCAGCTGTCCTTGCGAGAAAACTCAAAATTGGACTGAAATTGCAAAGGTAATTTCAATTAAGTCACCAAGCCTTATAGAAGGTAAATCTTTAGCTAAATGAGAAAAAGATTTGACAGTCAATGCAATACCATCCTGCATATTCACAATAAGATAATTAAGGGGCTGTTTCTTTTGACTTAATGGGTTAACCACTTGATACAGATAAAACTTACATCCAGTGAGACAATTAGGAAGTAGTCAATGTGGCGTTCGGCTGCAGAGTAGTTATAAGTTTTAGTGTGTCACATTAAATGGATTGTATTATAAACTGAAACATTCTTAAGGTTTCTTGACTTCACATTTGAATGCACCCATTTTATGAGAAAAACAACCAACCGTACAACCACTACTGGAAGTTTGATGATTGGCCTGTAGTTGTATACAAGGAGCAACTTTCACAAATCACGACAAACATAAATAAAAACATTACAGAAGATTTACAATCACCTGTAATAGCCTAACCCCTCCAGCATACAAAAGGCAAATTGCCAAGATTTTGTAGGCTCGAAATTAGTGATCAAGAATACCTACAATACAACATTTCACCATTGATGTCACTCAAAAAGAAAGAAAAAGGAATCCAAGATGATTTAATGGTACCTTTCTAGACACAATGAGCATGCGAGAAGACAAAGCAGCTTCAGCACAGATAAGGGCATGGGCGACATTTTCCATGTATGTAAAGTCAGAAATTGTCTGATCACTTCCTATAATAAACTAGAATGAGAGACTCTATTACTTATATAAAAAAGAACCAAGAAACAACAAACAACAAACAAGAAGCAAAATGCATCTTTTAGATAAATAAGAATGTAGTTTAAGTTTAAGTTTCCAAAACTTTTCCTAACCAGATTTTGCAACTTCAATAAGAGATGGCAAAAAAAGTTTGTCTCCAGGTCCAAAAACATGGGAGCATATCGCATTTCATAGGTATCTCAACTCTCTCTTTTATGCTTTTATAATATTTTTGATACGGTGCATAAAATTTGGGGTTCAACTCGGTTCGTTGGTTTATTAAAAGTATTTATATGGTGGTATCCATTGAACAATATCTCTTTTTTTGACATGATCTTGCTATAATTGGTTTTGAATGTTTACCGTAAGCTTATTATATTGTCATGTTATTTTTATTTAGGGTTGAGATAAACAAATCTGGAAGTTATTTTTATTTAGGGTCCTACTTTGTAATAAAAAAAGGAAAATGTCCAAATCACGATCAAAGTATTAAGTATATTACCACTTGATGAAACCAACTTATCATTGTTTATTCACATTTTCAGTCGCTTATTACCACTAATTAGTTGCCTGTTGATTATTTTGGAAACTTTTGCAGGAGCGACCATAATGCTATAAAATCAAATCTCGTGTATTTTTTTGAACGGGACCAAAACTGAAAAATGAGTTAATTAGGGACCAAAATGTACTTTACCTTTTGAAAATCTTTCTATTATAGCATCCTACTTTCATTGAATTATTTATTATGGAAACTTACTTTCATTTAGTTGTTTTCATAGCAACTTAGTTCCATTTAAATGTTTATTATTTATTTTCGTGATGTGGTTTTATGAGAAACAATCTCGAGGGGGTTTGTGATGTAGGCCTTGCCGAATCAGAAACAATTCATTTGCCAATTTTCAAGCTTCTAATTGTGGGCTATGGTGGAAGTGGTAGACTTGCAACATGTACTAATATTCTTTGATGTTTTGATATATCATCTTTGCATTTTTATATCAATGTTGGTTGTAGATAAGAAAGAACTATGCATGATAATCGCCTGTAGGGTTTACCATTCACAACTCCCGAATAACCACCAATGATGATTGGGGTATGGATGGTTGGATCTGTCCAGTTAATTTCCATAAATAGCAATGTACTTTAATTTTTTTTAGCATCCGACTTTTGTTTCTTTATGTTACAGTATTGCACTTTCATGTTTCCTTTTGTCTTTTGAAAAGTGTGTCTAACCCAATTATGACATTGCTACTGGTTTTTCTTGCATTTATCAGGACCCGTGCTCCAGCAATTCGAAACCCGTACGGAGCACGGGGTCCCACTAGTTATAAGTATATTACGTGAATGCTTCCAACATTTCATATGTGTTTTTGTTGTCAGTTGCATTATTTTAGTCAAACTTAAAAAATAAAACCTAGTAAACAGATGATTATATACATGAACAAGAGGAACATGATTAGAAGAAAGAAGTGAATATGAATATGATACCTCATTGTTTATATGTGGGGCCATGGATCCCGAGCGTGATAAATAAAGGATTGGAGGAAGAAGTGGATGAAAGTACAAAATATAATATACTCTGGGTTCTTTTTATCAACCAAGCCCTATAAAGATCCCCCTTTATTCAAATTAAATTAGCTATCCATGAACAAAAGAACAAATTATCATATCGATTCAAAAGCATGATCGAAGATGGCATCCGTGTTTAAAACCCTAATTGAACCTTATTCAAAGTAATTTTTTTAATAAAAACCATAAAACCATTTGCTTAATTTATTCAGATTCATCGTTGTTGGAGACTTGGGGACTTGCTTACGGTTGATGTAATTAGCCATCCATGAATAAAAAGAAAGGATTACAAAGTCAATTAAAAACAATGATCGAAGATGGTGTCCGTGTTTATTACCTTAATCACAACATTAGGGACGAACGTGGCTGGTTGTTGAAGGTCGTGTGTCGTGGTTGGTTCAAGATGATGTATGGCGACGGTATTTGCTGCTTATGGTGATGGTGTGTGGTGATGTTGCGATGATGGCGGATAGATGGTGGCTGCGATAGTGGGTGATTGTGATGATCAAGGGTAAATTGCTGGCGATGGTGATGCATACGGTTGGTGGGAGGAAACAGGTGAACCCTATTTAGATAGAGTGAGAGAGAAAAATAAAGGAAAAAATGAGATATTATAGGAATTGATAAAATTAGAATAACATAAAATTACTCTAATACCCTTATCTAGTATTTAACTCTAATTAAATTATTTTAAATGATTTAATAATTACAAAATGCCCTAGATCTAAGATAATAGATAGTCTAGATCTGGTAGCACGATCTCAACTTTTTTTTGGTCCTCAATTGATCCTTGTTACACACACACACATACATATATATATATATATATATATATATATATATATATATATATATATATATATATATATATATATATATATATATATATATATATATATATATATATATATATATATATATATATAATGAAGAGAACACCGGTTGAAACCTCCTTAGTTGCAGCCTTCACTAAGATAAAGTGTACTTGCTTCTAAAAAAGGGATAGGAGAAAAAGTCGTCAACCATACCTCCGAGATTGGATCCTGAGAGCATGCTCCAATGGTAAAGTGAGTGACGAATGAGAATGCTTGTGAATAAGAGTGACAACTAAAGTATACATTTTATGAGTAAGGTTTTTGCCTTTTACACATGATTGTTGCCATGCACTCGGGATGCATGCACGAGTATGAATTATACGGTTAAGATTTGTGGGAAAAGTCCCCCATCGGGATCATGGGTATGCGCTATTTCCTTCGACGCGACTGCAGGACATGTTGTTTTTGGCAGGGCCGTGGGACAAGCTCCTTCACATAGTTCTGGCGAGGATCCACTCATTCTGGCAAGGGCATGGGCTAAGAGCTTGCTCCTCCAGCAGTGCCGAGGAAGGAGTAATGAGTATTATCAAATCCCCCAGCCCTTGGTCTTTATGGTTTCTATAGAAACCATTGGGCCCATAACTTTATTATGGTGGCTTTCTTCTTTTCAGCGTCCCATCCATCACGTTAGCATAACTGGCTTTAGCCATAATCATTGCTTTTTGAATTTTGAAATTCCCACTTACCGTCTTCCTATTTAAGGGAGAACGGTTACTCCACATTCATTTTGTCTAATCATATCCCTTTTTCTTGATTCTTCACCTTCCTCACTTCATTTTCCCATTATGTCATTTTCCTAACGCCTGAGCAAAATGAGCTTCAGCGTTGCAAAATTTTCCTCCAGGTCTAGTGCAACCCTAATATCCCAACATCAGCGTTGCAAAATGAGCTTCATCATACTTATAAGATCAATTTGTCATTTATGAAGGTATTTAGGGTAAAAGTGATTGCACAAAACAGGCGCAGGGGTGACTACGAAAAGCAATACACCATGCTTTGTGACTATGCTCTAGAAGTTCAATTATGCAATCCAGGAACCACAATCAAAATTGCAGTGGAGTCATGTCCAGTTTTCGCATCAGAGACTCAAGTATTCAAATGAATTTACATCTGTTTGGGAGCATTGAAGAAAGGATTCAAGATTGGGCAAAGGGAGCTACTCGGATTAGATGGGGCTTTTATGAAAGGACCTTACCCAGGACAAGTGTTAAGTGCGGTTGGACAGGATGGAAGCAACAGGATATATCCAGTTGCGTATGCGATAGTAGAGGCGGAAAGCAAAGTTTCTTGGACATGGTTTTTGGAGTGTTTGGCAGATGATTTGGATTTGGGTCCAAATACGGATTTCACTTTCATCAGTGACCGACAGAAGGTAATTTACTTTTGATGTTTCTTAATTATTGTTCAATTGTAACTATTCGATCCAACAGTAGTGACAAAAATTTTAACCTAAATTTTCTAGGGCTTAGTTCCTGCTTTGTCCAAGGTATTTCCAGCAGTTGAACATAGATTCTGTGTTCGTCACATTCATGAGAACATGAAGCTCTATTGGAAGGGAAAACCAATCAAGGATTTACTTTTGAAATGTTCAAGAGCAACCACGAAACCCCAATGGAAGACTACTATGCAAGAGTTAAAAGCAGTTAATGTAGAAGCTTTTGAATGGTTGAGCAAGATTCCTCCTGAGCATTGGACTAGGAGTCAATTTTCAGGTAATCAGTAACATCAATTTATTTAACCGTTAAGTTTTTCTTAACTACTGTAATCATACTTGTAGGATGTCGTCACTATGATATACTGCTGAATAATTTGTGTGAGGTGTTTAATTCAAAAATTGTTGAAGGTCGGGACAGACCAATTATATCAGCCCTTGAGTATATTAGGGAGTACATAATGAAAAAATTGTGAATGTACAAAAAATTCAATCTAAGTGTGATGGAGTCCTAACCCCGAATGCTCAAAAGCTATTGGAAAAAATCAAGGAGGAAGCATCAAGATGTAACTGCATTTTTAATGGTAATGACAAGTTCCAAGTTTCATTTGACTATGGTGAACAATATGTGGTTGATATGAGGAATGAGGAATGTTCATGTCGAAAGTGGGAGCTTACAGGATTACCATGCAAGCATGCAGTTGCTGCTTTGTGGGATAAAGTTGGTCATGGTGAGAAGGTGATTAAGGAGGAGGACCTGGTTCATGCTTGTTATAGGTTGGATACTTGGAAAAACATGTATAAGTGTACCATTGAGCCAATTAATGGCCCTGAGTTATGGCCACATTATGAGTGCCCAACAACCCTTGTACATCCCAAACATCACAATGAGGGCACACAATTGTCTTAATTGAACATTAGTTTGGTTACACAGATATGCTATTCATATGTTACCATTGTTTGTTGGATACAGGTCGGTGGACCTAAGGTTAAAAGAAAGAGGGCACCGGATGAGAAAGTATCACAAGACAAGCAACCTTGCAAGAGAAAACAGAAGTTATCCAAGAAATATGTTACTGTAACTTGCAGTAAGTGTAAGAATCCTGGACATAATTCTAGGTCCTGTAAGGGTCAAGGAGGGAATCCAAATGGAGAAGGGAGTTCAAATGGAGGTAATCGTATGGGAAAGATAAAAGTGGGGGTAAATGGAATGGAAATGGGAAGAAGTGAAGTTTGTGTGAAGTGAAATCTGAAGGTTAGGTAAGTGGATGCAAGTTGGTAATTTTGTTTGTTGTTGTGTGGTTTAAAGACAATTGATTTTATGTTCATTCTGTTTTAATTAGTATGAGAATTAAGATGTTGTAACTTTGATGGATGTTGTGTGGTTTAAAGACAATTAGACGTGTCCTGTTGGTATGAACAAAGCATTATGGTTTATGATATTGTGGATGTTATGTTTGATGATGTAATGTTGTGTGATGTGTTTTCATTTTAATGTGCTTTTGATTATCAAAGTAGTTTGCCATTATAATGGTTTTATCAAATGTACGTTCGTATTGTTAGAATTTTTGTGGTTACTTTAGAAAACAACATTGCCTTTACAATGGTATTCGGAATACACATTGCCATTATAATGGCATATTGAAAAGTACATTGCCATTATAATGGTTTTCCCAATATACATTGCAGTCACAATGGTATTTATTTTGAATCTTGTTATGATGTTGTTTTGCTAATACAAGTTGTCTCCTATTGATATGTACTTATTTATGGGGTACTTAAATTTTATTATAAGACAAACGTAAGCAATTAACAAACTACATATAAATAAACTAATATCTTGTAAATTCATTGTAAACATATCCATTTAACATTAAGACCGGTAACAAGGTCACAAAATACTTGTTAACTTAACGATAGTAGGTAAACATACCCCGTAAAACCGACATACATAAGCAACACTAATTATAGATCACCAAAAACCAGCAAATACATTAACAACCAGCAACAACTTATCAAAACACCCACTCAGGGACCCCTAAGCAACTGCTGTTAACACCAAACCTACTCGAATATGGTAAACATCGCAAATAGTATGAAAAACATGCAGGACACAACGAGAATGAGCTTGTACTTTTGTGTTGACTGCAGTTGAGCCTCAAGCACAGCAATTTCTTCAGTCAGCTTCCTCTTCGCCTGCAACAGACCAGTATAATCACCATAGCTCTTCTGCACATTGGGGGATCGGACAACCCAACGAAACCATACCTGATGCATCTCCAAAATCCGCGACCTAGGTTCTGATTTGTCCATGAAGTGAATAAGCTTGCGTGATTACCACATACACAGACCACTATGATCACAGTTAATTTTTGTATGCCGGTGACTTGACACGCCTAGGTCGTTATGCGGTCAAAAATAAGAAAATAAACCTCACACACACTAGTATAGCGGTAGCAAGGGTCAATCCACGGGAGTTTGGTGGTCAAGATAGGACGATAGCTTACCAACTGTAGTGTCACGCTACAGCCAGAGGGACTAACTCTACTTTTCCAAAAATCACTTTAAAACACAATTCAAAAATAACGTCCAAAATCCAATTCAAACATAAACCAAACTAAACTAAATCCAATCCTAGACTATGAATACTTATTGAAATCATAAACAAATCTCAGAATCCAAAAGCACACAAACAATCCAATCAAACCAAACAAGCATCCAAACACAAATACTAAAAATTGCAATAAAACCATAAACCGAATGATTACTTGTATTAAAACCAAAAATAGAAGATCCAATGTACTGAAATACGAAAATAAACAAATCTAGACTAAAGCTACTTGTTTGATTAATCCAGAAACACTAGGCTAGAAGCTAATTTAAACTAAAGAACATTAAACTAAAAGTGAAAACATAAGAAATACCAAGAATGGTTGCTGAAATTCCGAAACTTGAGTCAAAGAAGCTTTAAGTCCACCTTAGGGTTCGATCTTCGCCTCCAATTTACGACCTAAAGACCTCTATTTATACTTGCAAAATCTGTCGACCCGCGGCGAGCAAAGCCTAAAGTCGCGACGCGCGTATAGCCTTATCTTTTTTTTTCACTTTTTGAATTTCTCTCCACCGCCTCATCTCTGATGTGGCACGACGCACGTACCTCTATTCCCATGGCACGCGTGTTCATTCGACTGATATTGAATTGATCCAAACTTCTTCTATTTTGTCCGCATTTAGTCCCTGTTTTTAACATTTTCTTGCACACAAGCACTAGCACAAAAAGTGAAAAATATCAATGCAACTATGATATAAATTCACCAATAATAGGGCCTAACAACGACTAAAATACTTTATATTACTAGGTGTTGTCAAACATCCCACACTTTTGCCTTGCTTGTCCCCAAGCAAGAAAGTTTTTAACAGATTTTAACTAAGACTCAAACAATTTTTGAACGTGTTCAATTTCAAAGCTTATTGTTTCCAGAATTAGATTGAAAATAGTTTTTGCAAACATAACTAGAATATCCTTTGGAATTCACGACTTTCTATAGAACCCTTGATTACAAATTTTCTGTATGCAAAATGAAAACTTACTCATTCAGATTCTAAAGGCCATTAAAGGATTGTCCATGACTTTCGATGTTGTTCGTGTAACGAGCTTTCGGAAATGCCATCCCAGACGAGACGATTTTAGGTGGTAAGGTGCATAAGTACCTCATCGAGGCCACCCATTTTAGACCTACCGGCTCGAACAACAAAGGCCACTGATTGAAAGTTTCTTCCTGAATTCCAGTCCTAAAATATTCCAATCTTCTAATTCCTAAAACTCAAGTTATTTGACTAAACAGATAGCATGATCACAACTAAATAGTATTCCTTGAAAAATACCACTGCTATAACATTTAAACACTATTCGTTTCAAAATTACAATCTAAAGATTTTTGAAAAAATTGCTAAAAATTTTAAAAAATTACGTATTTCCCGTAAAAATTTCAAAAACACTCTTTCGACCGTCCACACCCCACACTTAAAACTGTACAACGTCCCCGTTGCACATAAAGTTTTTTTTTAGAATAAGGGAGAAAGAGTTACCCCTTTAGATGGTAGACTGCTTAATGGAACTTGATTGTCACAGGATACAAAAGCACGAACTTCTCACGATTCATATTTTTAGGAGTTATGGCGCAACAGTAAACACGCCGGTGAAATGGCAAGTGGAGGGGTACAATGACCCCACACTTGCTTGAAACAACTCCTCCATAGACTCCATTTAGTATTCACATGCAACCACTCACAAACTAATTAAATGCACAAAGAAACAAACAGCAAAAATATAAGAAAAAAAAGTAATAAGTTTTGTACAATGTTTCAAAAGCAAAAGAAAATACATCAATCATCAAGCTAAGTCCCAGATGGACCAGCCTCATCGTCGTGGGCTCTTGCGGGGAAAGACCGTGGGCGTCATCCAGACTGATAAAACACCTCAAGTAGTACCTCCCCAATCCACACATGCTGCTCCTCCAGCACCGTCATCCTCTCGCCCAAATCTCGTACGACAGTCAGCACGTCTGCTAACTGCGGTGGTTGTGGTTGGGGCTGAACTGGTGGATCAACTCTCCGTCACTGTCGCCTCACCGGCTCCTCCTCCTCTGCCTGGGGACCCTCTGCTGCCTCCATCGGCATCCGCAAAATAACACCCGCACACATCTGCTGAATAAGCCTCATGTTCTCTAGGTAACGGATTGATGTCCTAGAGGGTGGTGTCACTGTCATGCTCGCCATGGCCTCAGCTGTCAAAATGCTGTAGGATCGGGCCAGGCGGGTGATGAAATGTCCACTGGTCATGGGGCTGCTGTCAGATACGCCCGCTGCCCGGGTCGTCAATGAAACCGCCAGTGCGTAAGGCAGGTTGAGGAACCTGCTGGCGTTGGACAGGACCGACATGTAGGTCATGTCCTCCCCAGAAACCTTCTTGCATCCCCGCTTCTGCATGACAGAAGTTGACACGATACGGTGCATCAACCGATGGAGTGGGTCGCGGAGCTAGCTCTCCTTGGCCGACCCGGCCTCGAACATAACATTGGACATCGCTGCCCAAATAACTGCGTTAGCCTCCCTCTGAGGTTGTCCCATGATGCAAGCATGGAGGAAGTGTACAAAATGAAGGCTCCTCACCTCCTGCTACGTCTAAATCCCAGTGCATCTACCAAACTCGTGGAGGTTGCACTCCCGACTCTCTCCTCCTAGCCTAAATCGGACCGTTTGGGCTCATGGCTCATCTGATGCCGACGAATATCGGCAAGTCGAAAGGAACTCGAGCACGAGCTCCTTGTACACCACATCCTCCTCATTGGCCATGAGCCTATCCCAGCCCCGGCAAGTAAAAGTGCGGTCCCCGTCAGTCCAGTCCAGGTACGGTGAATGAAGGGCTCAAGCTCGGCCTAGAGCCCTGCTTGGGTCAATATCGCTCGATCCAACTGAATGGCAACAAGGACCGGTCGGGAACTAAGCTTCTCGAGTCGAGCCTCATATCGTGGAGTATCGTCCAACATCTGTGGAAATTGGAGAAATGGGTGATCCTCTCTAAATGCCATCTGCACAAAAGTCACAAAAAATATTTTGCAAAATCAGTCCCAAACATCGCACAGACATGCACGATGCGGCTCAAGAACACAGCGCGTCGCATTGTACGTCTGGTGCAAAAAATCCCAAGAAATTCCACGAATTCACCTGTTTAAACTCAATCGAAGCATCTACAAGGTAGCCTAACTATCGACTAGCCGCTCTAGGGTGAGGATTTTGCAAATACAACACCCTACGAGCCAGCATTGCCGATTTTCTAAGTTTTCTAGTTTTCACTATTTCAATAAATTTCACACTCCAAATGTACGTAATAACTTGAAATAACGAGTTCCAGAAGACATACCGTAGTAGTGGATACACTAGAATGCAAGAAAAACGAGAAAAATCGATTGATCAGGGGTGCTCTGTCTCTGTGCGTCGTATGTGTTTGTGTGTGGTGCGATGAGGGAGACGTACCTTATAAAGGCGGTTTCTGTCCAATCAAATTCGGCGACGCGTGTAGATGTAATCCGCGTCGCGCGTGTCCAATTCAAATCATGCGCATCGGGTTAACTTGCGAAAGCGCAGCGCGCTTTTGTGCCAGCCTCCTCGTGGACTCCAACTTTTCCAAAGTTCTTTGTTTGACCCCACACTTGCCTCTACCGCGAGTACCTGCAATGACGATGATTGTACCTTCCTAATTACTCCTAAAAACACTATACCTAACCCATATAAGATGGGTTGCCTCCCAACAAGCGCTAAGATAAACGTCTTCAGCTAGACGTGCTTCCTCCTATTCTTCTCGATCTTCTGGTGGCATCATCCTCCTCATCTCAGGTGCAAAATTGTGGACCAATGTTGCTAGCAATGTCGTGAGTTGCGTCATCTGATCGCTCACTTGACTAATCCACTGTTGTTGAGCATCCAAAATCTGGAAGACTTTCACTTCCCTGTACCGTGTGTCCTTCTCATACCACTGGTGTTTCAGCTCCATCATTTTAATCATGTCTAACAGTTGCATCTTGTCAACGGACGCCAGCGGATGTGTTGCTTCCCACAAGATCTCTTCTTCATCGCTTATATTTCCTTGTAACTGATCTTTACCTTTATCATTTGCCCTTGGTGCCATCAACGGTCTGTTGTTCAAATACTTATCGTCGTACCTCGGTGGTAAAGATATCGGACACCCAAACATGTTTAGCTTACGCTTTCTTGTCCCAAAGGAGATGTCCATGTCTACAGTCTTACAATCCATCACAGCCCCCGCTGTGGCTAAAAATGGACGTCCCAAAATTAGAGCAGGCGCATCTTCTAAGCTTTCATATTCCATTACCAGGAAGTCCACAGGGTAAAAGAAATCGCCGACCTTGACGATCACATTTGTCAGCTTGCCCTGGGAAACCTTTGTTGACTGATTCGCCAACTGTAACACCATTTTTACGGGTTCCAGTTCCTCATTTTTATACTTATCATAAAGGTATATTGGCAAAACATTGACACTTGCTCCTAGATCCAGCAAGGTATTCCTAATGATAACATCACCCACCGTGACAGTGATCAACAGTGATCCAAGATCCCTTTCTTTCTTAGGCAATGTTCCCAACAGAGCCTCACTTTCTTTGACAGTCAATCTAACCATTTCTGGTGTTGGCACTTTAAATTTCTCCTTCTTCTTACACATTTCCTGAAGAATCTTCGTATCCTCTGGCGCATTCTTTCAATTTGTCCCATAGAGGTTGGTTGATCGATGGCCCACTTGGCATGCTAGGTGCTTCCTGCTTCTGCTTCGTCGAGTGTGCCGGCATTGCTCCCGTGGCTAGAAAATTGACATAGTTCGCATACCATGGCGCACCAGTAAGTTCTAACAGCTGCTCATCGGGGAATGTATCTTTAATCACTGCTTCCAATCCTTCTGCTGTTAATCTTGAGAGGTGGTCAACTACCACGTTCTTCTTTCCTTTCTTGTCTTTTATCTCTGCATCGAATTCTTGGAGCAACAGTATCCATCTTATCAGCCTTGGCTTCGACTCCTTCTTCGCGAGTAAATGGCAAACAACGTTGTGGTCGGTGTAAACCACCACCTTCGATCCTTAGATGTATGATCTAAACTTATCCAGAGCAAAAACTACGGCAAGCAATTCCTTTTCTGTTGTAGTGTAATTCAATTGGGATTCAGAGAAGGTTTTGCTAGCATAACATATAACTACTGGTTTCTTATCAATTCTTTGGCCTAACACCGCACCAACGGCATAATCGCTTGCATCACACATAACTTCGAAGGGTTGGGTCCAATCCGGAGGTTTTAGGATGGGAGCTTCGACCAGTTTATTTTTCAAGATGTTGAATGCTTTGACACACTCTTCATCGAAAATAAATGGCGCGTCCTTTAATAAAAGACCACAAAAAGGTTTGGAAATGGTGTTAAAGTCTTTGATAAACCTTCTATAGAATCCTGCGTGTCCTAAGAGTGATCTCACCCCTTTCACTGATGTCGGAGGCGGCAGTGTAGAAATTACCTTGACCTTCGCTCGATCCACTTCAAATCCCCTTTCTAAAACTACATGTCCTAAGATAATCCATTCCCTGACCATGAAATGGCTTTTCTCCCAACTGAGCACCAGGTTTGAATCCATACATCTTTCCAAGACCTTTTCCAACTGATTCAAACACGCATCGAATGATGAACCAAAAATGGAGAAGTCGTCCATAAAAATTTCCAATGCATCACCAATCATATCCGAGAATATTACCATCATACACCTTTGGAATGTTGCTGGAGCATTACACAGGCCGAATGGCATCCTTCGGAACGCGAAAGTGCCATAAGGACACGTAAACGTCGTTTTGCTTGGTCCTCCGGGTGAATAGCAATCTGATTGTAACCTGAGTATCCATATAAGAAACAATAGTATTTCCGCCTGCTAATTTCTCCACTATTTGGTCGATGAATGGCAACGGAAAATGGTCCTTAGAAGTTGCAACATTAAGCTTCCCATAGTCAATACACACTCTCCATCCAGTTACGCGTCTTGTGGACACTTTGTCACCATCCTTGGTGTCCACCACAGTGATTCCAGATTTCTTCGGCACGGTTTGTGTTGGACTCACCCATTCGCTGTCGGAGATTGGATATATGATTCCAGCATCCAACCATTTTAGCACTTCCTTTTTGACAACTTCCTTCAAATTCGGGTTTAGCCTACGCTGCGTGTCTCTTACGGGTTTAGCTCCTTCTTCGATGATGATACGATGCATGCACGTAGTGGGACTGATCCCTTTCAAATCCGTAATTGTCCAACCAATAGCCTCCTTGTGCTTAGACAGAACGTCAAGTAATGCATTCTCTTGCTCCGTTGTCAAGTCAGCTGACAGAATAACTGGCAGAGTCTCCTTCTATCCTAAAAATGCATACTTAAGATGAGTTGGTAATGGTTTCAGCTCCAAAGTCGGTGGCTCCTGTAATGATGGCTTAAATGTTTTAGGAATTTCCGTTGGCAGCTTCTCCATGTGCGAGCATTCTTCAGATTTCGAGCCCTTCTCCTTACCTTCTTCCTGATTATCTTCCCTATTAGCCAAGGTTGTAAAAGTCGTTGGGCGGTAGGCGGGCGGTCGACTGAGGCCTAGGACTAGTCGGTCTAGGCGAGGACTAGTCGGCGCCTAGGTGGGGAGTATTAATTGTAACAAAATTTATTTTTTACAATTTAGATATTGCCTATATCCCTACAGAATGAATAAATAAGTATAAAATTTTGACAAATCTACGTGTTTAAATATGTAAGTCATAAAATATCAGAATGTTTAAACTAATTAATAACATTTTTAAAAATTTTAATCATCAATAATCGTAACTTAGCCACCGATTATAATAAAAAATGACATTTTCTAAATTTAAATTTTAAAAATCTAAAATTTTGATTTTTTTTTTGAGAATTTGATAATTTTTTAAAAAAATTTAAATTTGAAAATTTTTGAAAATTTTGAAATTTTGAAATTTGAAAATTTGAAAATTTTGCCGCCTAGACCCGCCCAGACCCGCCTAGGTCCGCCTAAACCCGATTTTGACCGCAGTTGACCAAATCGGCCTAACTTGACCGCCTACCACTAATCGTAGGCAGAACCTGGCCGCCTAGCGCCTAGGCGCCGCCTAGGCGGACTTTTACAACACTGCTATTAGCACATTCTTCCTTTTCGGGGAATTACACCGCTTCTTGTTGCAATACTTCAGGCGTATATTGTTGAACTAATTCATCTATAATATCGACCTGATATCATTCCTCTTCTTATATAATGCTCCCTTTTGCGTTAAAGATGTTGATCTTGGTCTGTTGGTGCCCGAAGGAGATTCCCATTTCTCCCGTGCGACAATCAATATTTTCATTGGCTGTGGCTAAAAATGGTCGTCTGAGGATGATTGTAGGTTGCTCCCTATTGGCCGCCTGACGAGTGTCCATGACCAAGAAGTCGGCTTGATAATAGAAGTTTCCAACTTTGATAATAACATCTGAAAGCACTCCCCTCGAAATTTTCGTGGACTTGCCAGCGAGTTGTAGAATGACATCCGTGGATCTTAGTGTACCAAACTCGTGTTTGTCAAAAAGCTGTCCCGGCAAAATGTTCACACTTGCGCCTAAATCTAACAAAGCCTTCTTTATGTGCACATCCCCCAAGTCAACAGAAATGAGAGGAGCTCCTCGGTCCTTCATTTTTGGAGGTAATGTGTCCATAATTATTGAACTGACATACTCAGTCAATTCAATTTTCTTGGGAAGGTGCGATAAGATATGCTTCTTGTGAATGCACATGTCCTTCAAAAACTTTGCGTAAGCAGGAACTTCCTTGATGAGCTTGACTAGTGGAATATTGACTTTAATTTGACTGAATAGCTCCCACATCTCCTCTACTTGCGGTCCTTTCTTTCCATATGGTCTCTTTTCTGGCTTTTCCAAAGCCGCAGGAAAAGGAGTTGTTCCACTAGTCTCCCCCTTCTCCCATTTGCTTGCAGGTTCCTTTTTCTGCTCTTGTTTTTCTTTTTCTTTTTCTTTCTTCTCTTCCTTTTCTAATTCCTCCTTTTCATCAAACACGATCTCCACATCACTATCTTCTTCGACAATTGGAGCCGTAATCTTATTATCTACTTTCTTTCCACTTCTCAACGTAATGACTTCATTCACCTGTGCTTTTTTAGGTTGCACTTTCTCTTGCTCTTTCTCCTTCTCCATCTTCATAAGCTGATTCCCTAATCTTAAGATTGCTTGAGTATTTACGTCTTCAGCTTCCTTGAGTTTGAGCAAAATTTCATAAATTTCCTTCGTGCCAATGTTTGTATTTCCTCCTTATGGTGTTGATTGCACATTCTGCTGCCTTACTTGCGGTTGCCTCGCATCTCTCTGCTGATTGCTCCTGAATGGTCGTGGCGTGTTATGGAACTGGCCATATCCATGAACTTGACTGATCTCCTCGTGTGTCATCGAACACTCATTGTGGTTGTGACCTACTTCACCACATGTATTACAAATAACTTAACCATGTAATACATAAGCTCCTTTTTCTTTCTGAAATATTACGAGCATCTGATTAAACTTCTTGGTGACAGCACTTAATTCACTTTGAATCTCCTTCTTCCATTTGTTTTCAGCCTCCAAATTTGCTACATACACTGTGTTGTCCTTCATAGATCCACTGACTTTTGAACCTAAACTAAGTTGCTCCAGAAATTTCCACGCATCTTCTGGTTCTTGCCACATAAAAGTTCCACTCGATGAAGCATTGATCATCGCTTGATTCGTTTCATCCACTCCCTCGAAAAATAACTTTACCAGCTACCACCGCGGAATGTCATGATGTGGACAAGAACACATCAATTCTTTTAATCACTCGAACGCGTCATGAAATGCCTCCCCCGGCTTCTGCGGGAAGTCCTGAATGGCTTGTCTGATCTCTGTGGTTTTGCTAGTCGGATAGAATTCTTTCAGAAATTTGGCTGTCAATTGCTCCCACGTAGTAATACTATTAGGTTGTAATGAAGTAAACCAGTATTTGGCATTGTCCTTTAAAGTAAAGGGAAATAATCTCAACCTAAAGATATTCCTATTGATGTTTCTAGGAGTGTTGGCGTTGGCTATGGCTAAAAATTCATATAAACGACTATATGGATCATGACTCTTATATCCTCTAAACTGTGTTAACACTCGTAACAATTGGGGCCTAATCTCTACTTGATTATCTACATTTTCAGGAATATATATAGGCGAATCATCATCATACTCCTTGGGTTGGAAGTGTGATGCAACCGACTGTCCCTTCGGTTAAGCAAACTACAAAGGTGGAACAAAGTTACCGTTATGATGCTCGTTGCTGTAAAATTGCTACCCCTGTTGCTGCTGTGGTTGCTGAAATCTCCTTGGAGGTCCCGGACCTCGGTTCTATTATTGTTGTTGCTGGACTAGATGATATGGCATCCATCCTTCGCCTTCCTCGTCATAAACTAGGTCTGACTCCTGGTACTGGTATTGTGGTTGCTGAGGTTGTATTTGAGGTTGGGTTTGTGTTATAGGTTGAATAACTGGTTGTGGTTTAAAAATAGGTTGCTGGTATTGTGATGGTAATGGTTGTGAAAGTTGTGGTTGGGAAATAGGTACCTACTTTCGCGGCAGTGGGTTGCCATCTCGGGTCGGCACTCCCCAAGCGATCGCAGCAGACACAGAATTTCCTAACGAGTTGGTAACTGGTTGACCTAAAGGTTGGACTAAAGGTTGAGTGCATGCTGGTACGGGTACGGGGGCTAAAACCGCACCACCACTAGCACTCGTGCTTCCTACATGAAATTCAGAAACTGGGGGTATAAATGGTGCTCCCCTCGTTACCTCGCCCAAGGGCTCATTGGTAACATCCTCTATGACTACACTACTAGGACTCATATTAAGAAAACGCCTACGCACACGGTTATTACATGCGGTTCGCTCAATTTCAGAGTCAAAAGGCAATGGTGATGTATGCCTACCCCGATGGGTACGCATGCACTAGTGTAAAATAACTGTCAAGACCAAATGAAATTGCTAACCAAACTCAATTACCAAAACTAAATCCAAAATCAGAAAATAAATCCCTACATATCGTCTTATCCTAAGCTCACAACTCCCCGACAACGACGCCAGAATTTGGCATGCCTAGGTGTTGGATTAGGTGTCTAAGCCATGACTTATAAATTGTATTTATCTTATTAATAAAAGCAAAGTCCATTTGGGTTGCCCTCATAGTAGGAGGTTTGGCAGAAAGTTCAGTAGAGAGAAATGTTGATTTATTAATTGTTTAATAAATAAATAGAAATAAAATAAATAGTTTATTAATATATTTGGGTGATAATATATTAATTAGAAACTATATTAATTAATTAAGAATTAATCTAGAATTAATTGGATTTAATTTAGTGATTAATTTAATTAATTAAAAGTGCAGGGACTGGCTTTGTAATTATTCAATAGTTGAATATTGACTGGCCAGTGGGAGTTCATATGTGGCGAGATTTTGTGGAGCCTCCACATAAATCTCGAAACCCTAATTAGGGTTTAGAAGAAGCCTTGCCCATTTGATAAAAAGCTTGTCAAAGTTGGGCTCTAGGGTTTAAGCTGTACCACCTGGAAACTATAAATAGGGAACCCCCTAGGAACCCTAAACCTATGCCAACTTGCACTCTGTCTCTCTGGAATTCTGCTGCTTCTCCTCTTGCTTGGGTGTGACACCATTTGAGGCAGGACAACTGTGCTGCTAGTTTCTGGATCAAAATCAAAGCTTGGTTTTCTTATCCAAATTCTTTAGAAAATAATTGTTGTCCTTCTAGGTTTTGTTATATGTTCATAAGATAGAAAAACATAGATCCTCATCTTAGGTTGCATGTGAACTTAGGTTTTCTAGTTCATTGATTGCTTAAAACCTTCTAGTGGTATCAGAGCCTGCTTGTTTTTCTTGTGAATTGATATAACTGGTTTTTGATTAATGGTTTTTTGTGAAAAAAAGAACCCTTTGGAGGCCTTGTCGATTTTGGTGGCTAGGGTTTTGAAAACCCTAGCCTCCACGCCCTTAATTTGCGATTTGCATGCTACATGGAAAGTAGGTTGTTATTTTTGGTAATTTGATTAATTAAATAACTAGAAATCTTAATCCCATTACATGCAATTTTCGAGATCTAGGGGATTAAGATAGGTAAATTAATTTGATTAATTTTGTGATGCATATCTTGATTTAATTAGTTTAATTAAATTGTTTAATTATAAGATAAATTAAATCACTTGAAGATTTAAATTTAATTTTCGAAATTAAGGGTTAATTTGTGAAATTAATTAAAATATTAAATCTAAAATATTTTAAAAAGTTTAAAATATATTTTATATATTTATTATTAAAATTTAATATTTTATATATAAGATAAAATTGGTTAGTCTTACCGTTAGTACACCTCATTCACAAAACTGTCCTATAAAGAGGGTATAAGGCGACTGCCTATAAAATAGTAGTCTAATGGATGTCCACTCTCACCCACCACTCTCCTGGTCAGTCGAGTTTCGTTAGTCGAACGGGTTTGATAGGACCGCTTAAGCCTCTTAAAAGTATAATGCTATAATTGAAAGTACTAGAACCATTCATAAAAATCCCAATCTAGTTACTTTAGGTAAAATGTGAATTGATGCTAATCCATGAGATTGCACATTGCACTTTATGAAACATTGGTGGAGCGTGTGTGGTTAACCGGCACACCAATTGGGTTTCATAAAGAGTTGCAATGGGTTTCTCGATCTTACCATTATTGATGGAGCGTGTGTGGTTAACAGGCACGTCAATTTGAGATGGTAATTGACTTCGAGAGTACCGAGCTAATTTGCATGGTTATTCATACCAGGTTTGTGATCCTCGGTATCCCAGTCACAAACAGTGGGGCATATCCGAGATTGAAACATGCTATTGAACAGTTCAATAAATCTCAAAAGAAACTAGGAATTCCATTATAATATGATTATTTTCCGTGGTGGAATTGGCTAAATCGTTATTCGCCTACCTTTATAAAATTTACAATTAGATTACGGCATCCCTATTCTATATTGTTAATTGTTATAGTTGGATCCTAGCCTTATTATTATATTTGGGTTAATATAAGGACTATATATAATTATATATATATATATATATATATATATATATATATATATATATATATATATATATATATATATATATATATATATATATATATATATATATATGTATGTATCTAATTAAAAACTATCCCCTTTTATAGATGTCTTCCATTGACCAATCCGTTCCCCACTCAAACTCCAGTAACGTCACTTCAATCTTGTCATTGTGTTCAAAAGTGACATTGGATGGCACTAACTACAATGACTGGATAAGAAACATCAAGATGGCTTTGAGGTTTGAGAACAAGGAGTATGTTCTCGACACTGAGCTAGTTGAAGTTGACCCCGATACAGCTACTCCCGAGGAAATTGCTGAAGGGTTTTATGCAAATCAATGAACTAAATCCTAAGTTCACATGCAACGTAGGAGGATCTATGTTTTCTTCTAATTAAACATATAACAAAATCCTAAAGGCCCAGAAAAATAAACTAAAAGAATAGACTTAGAAAACCTAACCTTTTCGTGTTTCTTGAAAGCAAAGCAACAAAAATCTCTTGCCTCAAATACAGTCACACCTAGGGAACAGGAGATGGTGATCGAAAATTCCAGAGAGAGTACAAGTATATGGCGTAGAATGAGGGTGGTCAGGAACCCCTATTTATAGGTTCCAAGTGGTTACCAGATAAACCTTAAAGACAAACCTTTTTGAATTCAAATGAGATAACCATTTATCATTTAATTCAAACTCTTTTTATCCTTTATATATATATATCTCGATTTCAAGGATAATTATATCCTTAAAATCGCCAACTATCTATCCTTCCAGAACTGTCACTACTCAACTATTGAATAATTACAATTCAGCCCCTGCACCTTTAATTAATCCAATTAATCACCAAATTAATTCCAATTAATTCCAGATTAATTTCTAATTAATTAATATAGTTTCTAATTAATATATTATCACTTTAATATATTAATAAACCATATATTTAATTTCTATTGATTTATTAATCAGATAATAAATCAATCTTTCTCTCTACTGAACTTTCTACCAAACCTCCTGCTATGAGGGCAACCCAAATGGACTATGCTACTATTAATTAGATAAATACTAATTATTAGTCATGGCTTAGACACCTAATCCAATAGTATCCTACTTGGATAAGTCTATGATTATTAATTACCAATTTAGCCTCTAATTAATTAGCAACTGTAGCTTCCTAGAAACCGCTGCCGAACTCTGACCTAGTCAATTTTGTCCATAGATAAGTGATCAGATGATCCTCCGTCCAACAAGATATTTTCAGACTCAAGACATGGATTAAAATCAATCCTGGTCTGATTCTCTGTTTCCCGATTTTTGATTTGCATATGACTTTAAGACTACTAATTGAGCATATCAATTTAGTCCTGTTTAGCCAACCCTTCTAGTCAACTTCAAAATCATCGAGAGGCCTACAGATATCTGTTTCCCGACAGGGTCAAGGGACGAATAAGATTTGACTCATATACTTATGTCTTTTACTAGTCAAATCATTCACAACAACACGTTTTATAACATCGCGTTACCGATGCATTTTCGCATTGTCAATGAACAACCGATTGGTAAAACATAACGTATATGTCTCTACTTAAAGATCTAAAGATATTATCGTCTCAACATTGCTCGTGATGTAATCCATGAAGCAATCTGTTGAGCATGGGTTTATCCAGTACTTAAATCCCTATTTCTAAGTACTCATAAATATTGTAGCAATCTTATTGCTATGTCTAACTCCTTAGACAATCTAAAAAACAATTTATGACAGCCTTTATTCATACTTACTCCCTAAAAGTATGAGCAACTGTGGACATTTGAATAATTTAAAATTATTCAGGAAGTAAACATGCAAAATTGAAACACAATAATAAACAATCGACAAAAGGCAGTATCAAATACTCATCAATAAAACTATATTATTAAATCACCAAAGTCAATTACATTTATATTGCAATAAGTTTCAAATCCTATCTAATTACAAAAACTAATATCATCTCTTAATCCTATGCGCCGCGCATGCTGATTGTGCTTAATCCTACTCAGTGCCTTTGTCAAGGGGTCTGCAGGATTATCTTCTGATGATACCCTCTTCACTAGGAGGTGACCTTCTTTTACTCTATGTCTTATGTAGTGGTACTTTCTGTCGATGTGTCTGGACTTTCCATGATCTCTCGGTTCCTTTGTCAAAGCAACCGCTCCTTCGTTATCGCAGAATAGTTCCATGGGCTCCTGGATACTCGGGACTACTCCAAGGTCACCGATAAAGTTCTTCAGCGAAGCCGCTTCCTTTGCTGCTTCACTCGCTGCTATGTACTACTCGCAAGTAGAATCAGCCACCGTCTCTTGCTTGGAACTTTTCCAAGTCACCGCTCCCCCATTCAAAAGGAAAACCCAGCCTGATTGAGACCGACCATTGTCTCTATCTGTCTGAAAGCTGGCATCTGTATACCCGTCAACTCTCAAGGTATCACTACCACCAAGGACTAAAACAAAGTTCTTTGTCCTCCGCAGATACTTGAGTATGTTCTTGACAGCTGTCCAATGTGCCCTTCCTGGATTTCCCTGGTACCGACTGACCATGCTCAAGGCAAAAGCCACGTCAGGTCGAGTACATCTCATGGCGTACATGATCGACCCCACAGCCGAAGAGTATGGTACCCGACTCATGTCAGCTATCTCCTCGTCTGTACTCGGACTCTGAGTCCTACTCAATTTGGCATTACATTGGATAGGTAACTCTCCCTTCTTGGAATTTTCCATACTAAACCTCTTTAGTACCTTTTCCAAGTATGTACTCTGACTGAGTCCAATCAGTCTCTTCTTCCTATCTCTCAATATTCTTATCCCGAGAATATAGGCAGCCTCTCCTAGATCTTTCATGGCGAAACACTTCCTAAGACAACACTTGACATCTTGCAAGTTTGGAATGTCATTTCCCATGAGCAGTATGTCATCAACATACAGTACCAGAAAGGTGACTATACTCCCACTAGCCTTGACATATATGCAGGACTCATCCTCGCTCCTAGAGAAACCAAACTCTTTGACTTTCTCATGGAAACAAAGATTCCAGCTGCGAGAAGCTTGTTTCAATCCGTAGATTGATTTCTCAAGCTTACACACCTTATTAGGATACTTGGCATCGACAAAACCCTCTGGCTGATTCATATAAACATCCTCAGTCAACTTTCCATTAAGGAAAGCGGTTTTGACGTCCATCTACCAAATTTCATAGTCATGAATTGCAGCTATGGTCAGCATAATCCTAATAGACTTTATCTTGGCCACTGGTGAGAAGGTCTCGTCATAGTCAATCCCTGGGGTTTGAGTAAAGCCCTTCGCAACCAGTCTTGCCTTGAAAGTGTGTACCTTTCCATCCATGTCTGTCTTCTTCTTGAAGATCCACTTGCACCCGACTGTCTTTCGACCCGATACATTGTCAACAAAGTTCCAAACTTGATTATCATACATGGACTTGATCTCGCTGTCCATTGCCTCTTTCCATTTGGCAGACTCAGGGCCCGCCACTGCTTCCCGGTAGTTAGTTGGCTCATCCAGATTTGTCAGTGTCCTATCACTGACAAACGTGTCGCCATCCGTAGTTATATGGAATCCATAAAACTCGGGTGGCATGCTAACTCTACTAGAATGCCTAAGAGGTAAGGATATATCAGTTGGACCAACAGGAACTTCTTCCTCTTGTTGGTTGCTAGTTTCTCCTAAGGTTTCATTATCTGGTGACTCTTGAATTTCTTCAAGATCAATGGTACTCCCACTGTCCTCTTTGAATATGAGTTCTCTCTCTCGAAAGACTCCTCGTCTAGCTACAAAGACCACGTCCTCGCTTGGTCTGTAGAACAAGTATCCAAAAGACTGTTTGGGGTATCCAATGAAAAAGCATCGCTCGCCTCTTTCTGCGAGTTTGTCGTGAGTCTCTCGTCTAACGAAAGCCTCACAACCCCCCACTTTGACATGTGCTAACGAGGGAGCTTTCCTCGTCCACATCTCATAAGGTGTTTTTGCAACCTTCTTAGTTGGGACAAGATTGAGGATGTGGGCGGCAGTCTCTAAGTCATACCCCTAGAAGTGGATCGGAAGTGAAGCTCGACTCATCATGGAACGAACCATGTCTAACAAGGTTCGGTTACGCCTTTCGGCAACACTGTTCAACTGTGGTGTCCGAGGAGGCGACAACTATGAAACTATTCCACATTCCTTTAGATAGTCTAGGAACTCGATAATAAGATACTCTCTGCCTCTGTCAGACCCGAGCATCTTGATCTTCCTGCCCAATTGATTCTCAACTTCATTTTTGAATTCTTTGAACTTTTCAAAGGTGTCTAACTTGTGCTTGATTAAGTAGATATACCCATATCTACTATAATCGTCAGTGAAGGTCACGTAGAACCGCGTGCCATCTTTTATGGTTGATTTGAAGGGACCACACACATCTGTGTGTATGATGTCCAACATGCCTTCACCTCTTTCAAAGGACCCTTTGAATGGTGACGTAGTCATCTTGCCCAAAAGACAAGATTCGCATACATCATCTGATTTGAGGTCGAATGATTCCAATACTCCATCCTTTTGGAGTTTGGCGATGCGTTTCTTGTTAATGTGCCCAAGACGACAGTGCCACAAGCACGCCTTTTCTACACCACTAGAAGAATCAATATGATTTACACTATGTCCTAAATTGTCAACACATTGTATCGTTTCATACACACCATCACAATGTAAAGCAGTAAAAATAGAAGTACCATTTTGAAAAACAGAAATTGAACCATTAATATTATCAAAAGAAAACTAGAAACCTTGTCTAAACAATGCATGAAAGGAAATAATGTTTCTTGCCATTTCTGGCGAATAGCAACAATTCAAAAGTTCTAAACAAACACCACTACTAAGCACTAAATTATAAATTCCGATATTGGTAACAGGTGACGTTCTCCTATTCCCCATGATCAGGTTCAGTCTATCGTGCTCCACCTCCCTGCTTTCCTTTAGGCCCTGCAAATCAGAACAAATGTGAAAACCACATCCTGTATCAAGGACCCAAGAACTGGAAGATGATGAGTTTTTAGAGATAGTGTATATACCTGCTGAAGACGGCTTCACTTTGCCATCTTTCAAGTCTTGCAAGTATCTCGGGCAGCTTCTCTTCCAATGACCCTTTACATTGCAGTAGAAGCAGTCAACTTCCTTGGGGTTAGCATTGTGAGGAACGCTAGAAGACTTGGGTCTCGAGCCACTGCTGGATGATCCAACATGGACCTTTCCCTTCCAATTCTGATTGGGAGGACCCTTTCTCTTCTTCCCCTTTCCACCACCAATTGCCAAGACGGGCTGGCTAACTGAGGGTATACTTTTACCCTTCATCCCGTCTTCAGCAGTACGAAGCATGCGATGCAGTTCAGCCAAGGTGGCTTGATTGTTGTTCAAATGATACGCCAACGTGAACTGGTCATAAGAAATCGGTAGAGAATTCAGCACTATGTCTACAGCTAAATCCTCGTGAACTGGCATCTCAAGCTTTCTAAGCCTCTCCACGTATCCTTGCATCCTCTGCACGTAGTTGCAGATGGACTCTCGATCCCTTGGCTTCTCGTTGGTGAAGGATTTGACCACCTCACGCCTCTCGATGCGTTCCTGCTTGCGGAACCTTTCCGCGAGTTCTTTGTGCATCTTGTAGGGCCAGTAGTCTTCATAAATTCTCTGCAATTCTGGGTTCATAGTAGCTATCATGATGCAAGCCACTTTGGTTGCATCATCAGAATGTTTTGTGTATTGGGCGAGTTCTTCGGGAGTAGCAGTATCGGGATCAATATCAACAAGCTCGGTTTATAGAACAAACTCTTTATGTTAAAACCTTAGAGCCATCTTGATGTTACGGATCCAGTCATTGTAGTTAGTGTCGTCCAACGTCACTTTGGAGCACAATGACAAGATAGAGGTAACATTGGAGTTAGAGTGGGGGGCGGATTGATCAGTAGAAAACATCTATAAAAGAAGGTAGTTTTTAATTAGACACATATAATAATCCTTATAATCACCCAATAATAATTATAAGGTTAGGATCCTACAATAACAATTTACAATCTAAAAAGAGGGATGCCGTAATCACTATTGTAAATTTTATAAGGTAGGCGAATGATGATTCAGCCAATTCCACCATGGAAAGATAATCTTATTAAAATGGAATTCCTAGTCTATGCAGTTATCGCGGTCAAAACCGTTATCGCGGTAACCTACCGATATTTAATTTTGCAGTTTTCGCGGTGGTATAGCGGTGATATAGCGGTTTTTTAGTAATATGTAGAATTTATATATTAGACTATTACTAGTAAAATTAATATCATAAAGTCATTCAATAAACTTCACATAAGGCTTAATTTAATACATAAGTCACATAACATAACATTCTAATATAGAAAATATCAAAGTATCAAATTCAAATTTAATCGACATCCAAGTCATCATCGGCCAAACCATTCACTTCTTCATGAAAATCCTCCACACGGATTATCGCGGTAAATCGCGGTTAATTATCGCGGTAAATCGCGGAAAATAGCGGTAAATCGCGGCGATTTTATCGGTACCGCTATTTTCCACCGCTAAACTGAACCGCGATTATGCTGACCACCGCGAACCGCGATACCGACGCTATACCGGCGCTATACCGGCGTGATTAACTGCATAGTTCCTAGTTTCTTTTGAGATTTATTGACCTGTTCAATAGCATCTTTAATCTCGGATGTGCCCCACTGTTTGTGACTGGGATACCGAGGATCACAAACCGGGTGTGAATAACCATGCAAATTAGCTTGGCACTCTCGGGGTCAGTTGTCATCTCTAATTAATGTGCCGGTAAACCACACACGCTCCATCAACGATGACAACACCCGAGAAACCCATTTCAACTCTTTATGAACCCCAATTGGCATGCCGGTAAACCACACACGCTCCACCAATGTTTCATAAAGTGTAATGTGCAATTTCATGGGTTAGCACCAATTCACATTTGTCCTAAAGTAACTAGATTGAGGTTTTATTAAATTGTTCTAGTACTTTGAATAATATCATTATACTTTTAATGAGATTAGGCGGTCCTATCAAACCCGTTCGGCTAACGACCCTCCACTGATCAGGCGAGCAGTGGGTGAGAGTGGACACCCATTAGACCGTCATTTTATAGGGAGTCTCATTATACACACTTTATAGATCAGCTTCGTGAATGAGGCCTACTATTGATTTGACTAACCATTAATCTTATACATATAATATTAACTTTTAATTATAATATATATAAGATGAATTTTAAACTCTTTAAAATGTTTCTAGTTTATCTTTTAATTTATTGGAATTTAAATTTGTAAATTTAAAATTAAATTAAACCTTTAATTGATTTAATTTATCCTTTAATTAAACAATTAATTAAATTAATTAAATTCAAATATTTTAGACTTTTAAAATATTCCTAGTTTTATCTTTAATTTTCGAAATTTAAAACAATTAAATTTAAAATTCAATTAAACCTTTAATTATCCTTTAATTAAACAATTAATTAAATTAATCAAATTAATTTAAACCTATCTTAAACCCCCTAAATTTCGATTTCACAAATAACGGGTTTAAGGTTTATCCATTTAAATAATTAAAGTTGCCAAAAATAGAATACCTTCTAAAACCTATTGTCAAAATAAAAAATCAAGGAGGGGAGGGGCTAGGGTTTTCAAAACCCTAACCCTAAATCGATTTGCCCTATTAGGTTTTAGAAGCTTTAAACCCTAATTTTTAGGATAACAATTATAGCAGTTTAACAAGAAAACAAACAAAAGGCTCTGATACCACTAAAGGGTTTTATGCAAATCAATGAACTAAATCCTAAGTTCACATGCAACCTAGGAGGATCTATGTTTTCTTCTAATTAAACATATAACAAAATCCTAAAGGCCCAGAAAAATAAACTAAAAGAAGAGACTTAGAAAACCTAACGTTTTAATGTTTCTTGAAAGCAAAGCAACATAAATCTCTTGCCTCAAATGCAGTCACACCCAGGGAACAGGAGATGGTGATCGAAAATTCCAGAGAGAGTACATGTATATGGCGCAGAATGAGGGTGGCCAGGAACCCCTATTTATAGGTTCCAAGTGGTTACCAGATAAACCTTAAAGATAAACCATTTTGAATTCAAATGAGATAACCATTTATCATTTAATTCAAACTCTTTTTATCCTTTATATATATCTCAATTTCAAGGATAATTATATCCTTAAAATCGCCAACTATCTAGCCTTCCAAAACTGTCACTACTCAACTATTGAATAATTACAATTCAGCCCATGCACCTTTAATTAATCCAATTAATCACCAAATTAATTCCAATTAATTACAGATTAATTTCTAATTAATTAATATAGTTTCTAATTAATATATTATCACTTTAATATATTAATAAACCATATATTTAATTTTTATTGATTTATTAATCAGATAATAAATCAATCTTTCTCTCTACTGACTTTCTACCAAACCTCCTGCTATGAGGACAACCCAAATGGACTATGCTACTATTAATTAGATAAATATTAATTATTAGTCATGGCTTAGACACCTAATCCAACAATTTTCTCGTACCAAAAACACACTGATGATGCAACCAAAGTGGCATGCATCATGATCGCTACCATAAAACCTGAATTGCAAAGAATTTATGAGGACTACTGGCCCTACGAGATGTACAAGGACCTTGCGTAAAAGTTCTACAAGCAAGCGCATGTCAAAAGGTGCGAAGTGGTTAAAGCCTTCACAAATGGCAAGCCTAAGGATGGAGACTCCATCTGCACTTATGTGCAAAGAATGCAAGGCTATGTGGATAGGCTTAGAAAGCTGGGTACACCTATTGATGAGGAGTTGTTGTTGACATAGTGCTTAACTCTTTACCAAGTTCTTATGACCAGTTCACACTGGCTTATCATTTGAACAACTCTCAGACCTCCTTGGCTGAGTTACATGGCATGCTGCAAACAGCTGAAAATGGACTAAAGGGTAAAAGTGCACTCTCTGTGAGTTAGCCCGTCCTGGCTATTGTCATGGCAAGGGAAAGAAAATGAAGGGCCCTCCCAAGTAGAATTGGAGGGAAAAGGTTCAAGTCGGGTCATCCAGCAATGCCCCGAGAGCCAAGTCTTCCTGCATTCCTTATGTCACGAATCCCAAAGAAGTTGATTGTTTTTATTGCAAAGAGAAGGGTCACTGGAAGAGGAGCTGCCCAAAGTACTTGCAAGATGTTAAGGATGGCAAAGTGAAGCCATCACAAGCAGGTACTTACACTATATTAATAACTCATCATCTTCCTGTTCTTGGGTCCTTGACACCGGATGTGGTTTTCATATCTGTTCTGATTTGCAGGGCCTAGAGGAAAGTAGGAGTTGGAGCACGGTAGATTGAACCTGGTCATGGGCAATAGGCGAATGTCACCTGTTACCAAGATCGGCATCTATAGATTAGTGCTTAGTAATGAATTTAGTTTAGATTTACAAAATTGTTGCTATTCGCCAGATATGGCTAGAAACATAATTTCTTTTCATGCATTGTTCATACAAGGTTTTTATTACACTTTTGATAAATTGAATGGTTCAATTTCTATTTTTAAAAATGATGTTTTTATCTTTGAAGCTTTGCCTTGTGATGGAGTGTATGAAACTGTTATGTGTGTTGACAATTTTTAGTAATGATGTATTAAATATTGATTCTTCAAGTGGTATAGAAAAGGCATGTTTGTGTAACTGTCGTCTTGACCATATTAATAAGAACGCATCACCTAACTCCAAAAGGATGGAGTGTTAGAATCATTCGACCTGAAATCGGATGATGTATGCGAATCTTGTTTGTTTGGCAAGATGACAAAATCACCTTTCAAAGGGTCCTTTGAAAGAGGTGAGGGTCTGTTGGACATCATACACACAGATGTGTGTGTTCCCTTCAGAACAACCACAAAGGATGGTATGCGGTTCTATGTGACCTTTACTGACGATTTTAGTAGATATGGGTATATCTACTTAATCAAGCATAAGTCAGATACCTTTGAAAAGTTCAAAGAGTTCAAGAATGAAGTAGAAAATCAATTGGGCAGGAAGATAAACATGCTTAGATCCGACAGAGGCGGTGAGTATCTTAGTATCGAGTTCTTTGACTATCTAAAGGAATGTGGAATAGTTTCACAGTGGTCACCTCCTAGAACACCACAGTTGAATGGTGTTGTTGAGAGGCGAAACCGAACCCTGTTGGACATGGTTCGTTCCATGATGAGTCGAGCTTCGCTTCCAATCTATTTCTGGGGGTATGCCTTAGAGACTGCCGCCCATATCCTTAACCTTGTCCCAACCAAGAAGGTTGCAAAAACACCACACGAAATGTGGACGAGGAAAGTTCCCTCGTTAGCACATATCAAAGTCTGGGGTTGTGAGGCTTTCGTGAGACGAGAGACTCAAGACAAACTCGCAGAAAGAAGTGAGAGGTGCTTTTTCATCGGATACCCAAAACAGTCCTTTGGATACTTGTTCTACAGACCAAGCGAGGACGTGGTCTTTGTAGCTAGAAGAGGAGTCTTTCGAGAGAGAGAGAGAGAGCTCATATCCAAAGAGGACAGTGGGACTACTATTGATCTTTAAGAGATTCAAGAAACACCCGATGAAACAACCTTAGGAGAAACTAGCAACCAACATGAGGAAGAGGTTCATGTTGGACCAACAGATATTTCATTACCTCTTAGGCATTCGGGTAGAGTTAGCATGCCACCCGAGTTTTATGGTTTCCATATAACCACAGATGGTGACACGTTTGTCAGTGATCGTACATTGACAAATTTGGATGAACCAGCTAATTACCATGAAGCAGTGACGGGCCCTGAGTCTGCCAAGTGGAAAGAGGCGATGGACAGCGAGATCAAGTCCATATATGACAATCAAGTTTGGAACTTAGTTGACAATGTGTCGGGTCGAAAGACAGTTGGGTGCAAGTGGATCTTCAAGAAGAAGACTTGCATGGATGGAAAGGTACACACCTTTAAATCTTGGCTGGTCGTGAAAGGATTCACTCAAACCCCGGGGGTTGATTATGATGAAACCTTCTCACCAGTAGCCAAGATTAAGTCGATTAGATTAATGCTTGCCATAGTTGTGTTTCATGATTATGAAATTTGGCAGATGGATGTCAAAACCGCTTTCCTTAATGGGAAATTAACTGAGGATGTTTACATGAATCAGCCAGAGGTTTTGTAGACACAAAGCATCCTAACAATGTGTGTAAGCTTGAGAAATTAATCTACGGATTGAAACAAGCGTCTCGCAGCTGAAATCTTTTTTTTTCCATGAGAAAGTCAAAGAGTTTGGTTTCTCTATAAGTGAAGATGAGTCCTGTGTATATGTCAAGGCTAGTGGGAGTATAGTCACTTTTCTAGTGGGAGTATATTCACTTTTCTGGTGCTGTATGTTGATGACATACTGCTCATGGGAAACGACGTTCTGACCTTGCAAGATGTCAAGTCTTGGCTTGGGAAGTGTTTTGCCATGAAAGACCTAGGAGAAGCCGCCTATATTCTCGGGATAAGAATACTAAGAGATAGAAAGAAAAGACTTATAGGTCTTAGTCAGTGTACATACTTGGAAAAGGTACTAAAAATGTTTAGTATGAAAAATTCCAAGAAGGGAGAGTTGCCTATCCAAAGTAATGCGAAGTTAAGTAAGACTCAAAGTCCGAGTACCGATGAGGAAATAGTTGATATGAGTCGAGTACCTTATACCTCGGCAGTAGGGTCGATCATGTACGCTATGACATATACTCGCCCCGACGCATCTTTTTCTTAAGCATGGTTAGTCGGTACCACGGAAACCATGGTAGAGCGTATCAGATAGCTGTTAAGAACATACTCAAGTATCTGCGAAGGACAAAGAACATGGTGTTAGTCCTTGGTGGCAGTGATGACTTGAAAGTGAGTGGATATACAGACGCCAGTTTCCAGACGGATAGAGACAATGGTCGGTGTCAGTCGGGCTGGGTATTTCTGTTGAATGGGGGAGCGGTCACTTGGAAAAGTTCCAAGCAAGAGACGGTGGCTGATTCAATGTGCGAATCAGAGTTCATAGCAGCGAGTGAAGCATCTAAGGAAGCGGCTTGGCTGAAAAACTTTATCGGTGACCTTGGAGTTGTCCCGAGTATTCAGGAGCCCATGGAACTGTTCTACGATAATGAAGGAGCGGTCGCTTTGACAAAGGAACCGCGAGATCATGGAAAATCCAGACATATCGACAGAATGTACCACTATATTCGACATCGAGTAGAAGAAGGTCACCTCCACATAAAGAGGGTATCATCTGAAGACAATCCTGCAGATTCTTTGACGAAGGCTCTGAGTAGGGTCAAGCACAATCAGCATGCTAGGAGCATTGGATTGAGAGATGATATTAGTTTTAGGAATTAGATAGGTTGAAACTTGTAACAATATATATGTAATTGACTTGGCAATTTTATAATGGAGATTTATAAATGAGTATTGTTTACTGCTTTTGTCAATTGTTTATTATTGTGTTTCATTTTTTGCATGTTTAACTTCCTGAGTAATTTGATTATTCAAAGTTCCACAGTCAATCATACTTTTAGGGAGTAAGTATGAACGAAGACTGTCATGAACTGGTTTATATATTGTCCAAGGAATTAGACATTGCAGTGACACTACTACAACGTTCATGAGTACTTAGAAAATGGATATTTGAGTATTGGATAACCCGTACTCAACAGATTGCTTCATGGATTATATCATAAACAATGTTGAGACAATAAGATCCTATGATCTTAAAGTAGAGAGATATGAGTTGTAATTTACAAGGCAGTTGCTCATTGATAATTCGAAAACGCATCGATAACTCAGTGTTACAAAATGCATTATTGTGAGTAATCTGACTGGTAAAAGATATAACCATATGAGTCAAAGCTTATTCGTCCCTTGACCCAATGGGAAACAGATATATGTAGGCCTCTCGATGATTTTGATGTTGACTGAAAGTGTTGGCCAACCAGGACTGAATTGATGTGTTCAATTATTAGTCTTAAAGTCATAAACAGAATCGGAAATCGAGAAACAGAGCATCAGACCAAGATTGATCTTAATCCATGTCTTGAGTCTGAAAATATCTTGTTGGACGGAGGATCATATGATCACTTATCTATGGACAGAACTGACTGGGTCAAAGTTCGGCAGCAGTTTCTAGGAAACGAGATTTGTTAATCAGAAGATAAATTCGACAATTAAAGTCATAGACTTATTCAAGTGAAAGACTGTTGTATTAGGTGTCTAAGCCATGACTTATAAATTGTATTTATCTTATTAATAGAAGCAAAGTCCATTTGGGTTGCCCTCATAGTAGGAGGTTTGTCAGAAAGTTTAGTAGAGAGAAATGTTGATTTATTAATTGTTTAATAAATCAATAGAAATAAAATAAATAGTTTATAAATATATTTGGGTGATAATATATTAATTAGAAACTATATTATTTAATTAAGAATTAATCTAGAATTAATTGGATTTAATTTAGTGATTAATTTAATTAATTAAAAGTGTAGGGACTGGTTTTGTAATTATTCAATAGTTAAATATTGACCGGCTAGTGGGAGTTCATAGGTGGCGAGATTTTGTGGAGCCTCCACATAAATCTCGAAACCCTAATTTGGGTTTAGATGAAGCCTTGCCCATTTGATAAAAGGCTTGTCAAAGTTGGACTCTAGGGTTTAAGTTGTACCACCTGGAAACTATAAATATGGAACCCCCTAGGAACCCTAAACATGTTCCAACTTGCACTCCACAGTCAATCATACTTTTAAGGAGTAAGTATGAACGAAGACTGTCATGAACTGGTTTGTAGATTGTCTAAGGAGTTAGACATTGTAGTGAGACTGCTACAACGTTCATGAGTACTTAGAAAATGGAGATTTGAGTATTGGATAAACCTGCGCTCAACAGATTGCTTCATGGATTATATCATAAACAATGTTGAGACAACAATATCCTATGATCTTAAAGTAGAGAGATATGAGTTGTAATTTACAAGGCAGTTGCTCATTGATAATGCGAAAACGCATCGATAACTCAGTGTTATAAAATGCATTGTTGTGAGTAATCTGACTGGTAAAAGATATAACCATATGAGTCAAAGCTTATTCGTCCCTTGACCCAACGGGAAACAGATATCTGTAGGCCTCTCGATGATTTTGATGTTGACTGAAAGTGTTGGCTAACCAGGACTGAATTGATGTGTTCAATTAGTAGTCTTAAAGTCATAAACAGAATCGGAAATCGAGAAACAGAGCATCAGACCAAGATTGATCTTAATCCATGTCTTGAGTCTGAAAAATATCTTGTTGGACGGAGGATCATATGATCACTTATCTATGGACAGAACTGACTGGGTCAAAGTTCGGCAGCAGTTTCTACGAAACTGAGATTTGTTAATCAGAAGATAAATTTGACAATTAAAGTCATAGACTTATCCAAGTGGGAGCTGTTGGATTAGGTGTCTAAGCCATGACTTATAAATTTTATTTATCTTATTAATAAAAGCAAAGTCCATTTGGGTTGCCCTCATAGTAGGAGGTTTGACAGAAAGTTCAGTAGAGAGAAATGTTGATTTATTAATTGTTTAATAAATCAATAGAAATAAAATAAATAGTTTATTAATATATTTGGGTGATAATATATTAATTAGAAACTATATTAATTAATTAATAATTAATCTAGAATTAATTGGATTTAATTTAGTGATTAATTTAATTAATTAAAAGTGCAGGGACAGGTTTTGTAATTATTCAATAGTTGAATATTGACTGGCCAGTGGGAGTTCATAGGTGGCGAGATTTTGTGGAGCCTCCACATAAATCTCGAAACCCTAATTAGCGTTTAGATGATGCCTTGCCCATTTGATAAAAGGCTTGTCAAAGTTGAGCTCTAGGGTTTAAGTTGTACCACCTGGAAACTATAAATAGGGAACCCCCTAGGAACCCTAAACCTGTGCCAACTTGCACTCTGTCTCTCTGGAATTCTGCTGCTTCTCCTCTTGCTTGGGTGTGACACCATTTGAGGCAGGACAACTATGCTGCTAGCTTCTGGATCAAAATCAAAGGTTGGTTTTCTTATCCAAATTCTTTAGAAAATAATTGTTGGCCTTCTAGGTTTTGTTATATGTTCATAAGATAGAAAAACATAGATCCTCATCTTAGGTTACATGTAAACTTAGGTTTTCTAGTTCATTGATTGCTTAAAACCTTTCACTAGGTCGTTATGCGGTCAAAAATAAGAAAATAAACCTCACACACACTAGTATAGCGGTAGCAAGGGTCCATCCACAGAGGTTTGGTGGTCAAGATAGGATGATAGCTTACCAACTGTAGTGTCACGCTACAGCCAGAGGGACTAACTCTACTTTTCCAAAAATCACTAAAAAACACAATTCCAAAACAAAGTCCAAAATCCAATTCAAACATAAACCAAACTAAACTAAATCCAATCCTAGACTATGAATACTTACTGAAATCAGAAACAAAGCTCAGAATCCAGAAGCACACAAACAATCAAATCAAACCAAACAAGCATCCGACTGATATTGACTTGATCCATACTTCTTCCATTTTGTCTGCATTTAGTCCCTGTTTTTAACATTTTCTTGCACACAAGCACTAGCACAAAAAGTGAGAAATACCAATGCAACTATGATATAAATTCACCAAGAATAGGACGTAACAATGACTAAAATACTTGATATTACTAGGCGTTGTCATGACTCAACTGTAATTTCAAAGAGTTTTCGAGTCGATTTGGTAGAGGTGGGTATTAAATGTCGAGTTCCCGCTATATTTATGAGTGAGAGTGTAAATGTTAACGTAAGTACGAAATTGCCCCTGCCCAAGTTGGACTTCTAGTGAATTTAACGGGGTATGGTTGACGATAACCAACAGAGGGAAAAATATGAAAGCTATTGCAAGCTTTAATGACCATAAATGTGATTTTCGGATAGTTTGTCCTAACTTGAAATATCCGGTATACATTAGGGACTAAAACTGTAATTTTGTCATATATATATATATGTATGTATGTATGTATGTATGTATGTATGTATGTATGTATGTATGTATGTATGTATGTATGTATGTATGTATATATATATATATATATATATATATATATATATATATATATATATATATATACATACATATGATGAGAACACAGTCGAAACCTCCTTGGTTGCAGCCTTCACTCAGATAAAGTGTACTTGCTTGTAAAAAAAGGGATCTGAGAAAAACCGTCAACCATACCTCCGAGATTGGATCCCGAGAGCATGTTCCAATGGTAAAGTGAGTGACGAATGAGAATGTTTGTGAATAAGAGTGACAATGAAAGTTTACATTTTATGAGTAGGTTTTTGCCTTTTACACATGATTGTAGCCATGCACTCCGGATGCATGCACGAGTACGAATCATATGGTCAGGTTTGTGGGAAAAGTCTCCCATCGGGATCATGTATGCGCTATTTCCTTCGGCACGACTGCAGGACATGTTTTTGGCAGGGCCGGGGGACAAGCTCCTTCACATAGTTTTGCCGAGGATGGAGTTATTCTAGTAAGCGCATGGGATAAGAACTTGGTACTCGAGTAGTGCCGGAGGAAGGAGTAATGAGTATTATCAAATCCCCCAGCCCTTGTCATTATGGTTTCTATAAAAACTATTGGGCCACAACTTTATTCTCGTGGCTCCTTTCTTTTCGGCGTTCCATCCATTACGTTAGCATAACTGGCTTTAGCCATAATCATTGCTCTTTGAATTTTGAAATTCCTACTCACCGCCTTCCTATTTAAGGGAGAGCGGTTACTCCACATTCATTTTCTCCAATTACATCCCTTTTTCTTGATTTTTCACCTTCCTCACTTCATTTTCCCATTATGTCATTTTCATGTGTTGTCAAACCCACGCCTGAGCAATTTCTTTCTTTAAAGAAAAAGTATGGCTTTCAGCCTTCTGATGGGATCATGTTTTCGAGCCACACTCCGGTGTTAGCTTTCCGTCGACGAGTAAGATTGCAGTGTGCATGAAGCACTTTGACGTCGGCTTGCGCTTCCCTAAATCGACATTTTTGGGAGAAGTTCTTTAGTTTTATAAACTTCACATCATGCAACTGGTTTCGATCATGATCGGGAAGACCATTGCATTTGAGCTTCTTTGTCGTCACCGGGGAATATTCTCAAGCCTCTATGTGTTCTGTCATTTCTTTCGCGCTTCATCTTCCTATGAGAATTATACCATCTCCCATAGGTCGGGATCTTGGGCTTTGATTAAAAATTACAAAAGGTCCGCAAAAAAACGAAAAAATAAATATCATATTTAGATGATTAACAAAAACATGTACGAAAATTTCCAAAATTATTATAACCGAGCTTTTTAATTTTGTAGTCCTTTAGTGAGGGGTCGAAGGGATACAAATTCCATAACTTCAGGGACCTGCAGAAAAACTACCCGTCATCACTAAACAACAACAAATCCCAACCAGCAAATCCATTTGGAAAGGACATTTGATTTCATCCCTGCAACTAGAATCCCTAAAGCTCCCAACAAGTTTTTCCAAATGGATGTTCCTAATTACACAAAGAAACGCCATTCTCTTCATCCCCAACATCCTTAAACCTGTTGTAAGTCCACACAATTTACATTATCGATTCGAAAATTCCTAGCAATGAAACCTTTTGCTGTTCGCATACCTTCCAGTTGTACAAAATTTGTATATCTTCGCTTTTGATCCTTTAATTCGAGTAATCCGTGTTCCTAATCTCACAGTTTTTGGCAGTTTCCAGGTCATTTTGAGCGCGTCTCAATGGTATGCTCCCTCGGAGGTGGGCAAATGACAACCCTTCTGGAAGGAGGGAGTACATCGCAGATAATGGCAGGTAAAGACAAAACATCTGTCTTTTTGTTCATTATTGTTGCCATCATTATCATCTTTAAGGTTATTAATTACTTTCTATTATTTTAATATCGTATTCTCCCACTGCGATCCACTTATAATAATCACTCTGAGAGATGATGGGCTACAAAGGGAATCTCGTAATTTAATCGCGTTCCTCTTGCCACCATGGATTCTAAGTAGCTTCGGATCCATTAATGGGAAACGATGCTTGCTTTATCAATTGGGTTTTGTTTTGTGGGAATATTTTCACGCCCTTTTAACATTTATCTTCTTGTTCATGATTCAAGTTCGTGTATTACTGATCTAAGTAAGTTAATCTTGCTTACCAAACATTGAACCATTTGTAATTAATTCCATTCTTATGATAATTTGATTTCCTTGAGTGAAAAGGAAGATTGAGTTCTTTGAATACTTTATTTTCTTTTTATTTTTTGACAGAGGATTTAGGCTGTTGGAAGTTAGCAGCTCAGTACATTCAAAGAGAATTTAAAGAGGCAGATGAAGTAAATTTACTTGATGAAGAAGGTAAAATTTCTGATTATGTTATTTGAAGTTAGAAATAAATTCATGCAAGCCTTTTTATCTATAGTTTTTGGGGGTAATAGACCTTCATTTGGGTGTGACATGTGTATTCTTTAAAATTTTTTGTATGTTATGTTAAGTAAAGGAAAATCAAGAAAAGAAAAATATAGTTGTATTATAACTCATAAAATAGAATAAGTCATTATTATAACAAAAGGAACATTGGATTTAAAGAAACTAGTAGCCTTAATGTATACATAAAAGAAATAAAGCAGAGGTACTTTGAAAAATCTATCCAATTGTAGCATTGTACTTTCAATCTTTTTCTTATTAAGACATTATACTTTGAAAAATCTACCGTATAAATTGCTTTATATTTGGATAAAGTCACTAAAATTGGTAGATTTTTACAAATGGTCCCTGTACTCTTGATATTGCAAAAAGCAGTCACTAAACTTTCTGCAAGTTACAATCTAGTCCACAAAATTTCTGAGAATTACAAAATAGACCATGCAAAAAATTAAATTGCATTATTATTCGGAATATTCTGTTTAACTTCAATATATTTATATACTCACTTTCTGTATATATTAATGCAGATATGCATGTATTTGGTTTGAGGCCTATGATGGATCCTTTAATCTTGGTGAGGTTTCAAGCAAGTTTAGTTTTTCTTTTATTCTTTTCTTTTAGAATTATTTTAGTATTCTTTTCATTTTCCACTCGAATTGCCTCTTCCTAAAAAGGGTAAAAAGGGAAATACAAAATAATTCATCTTAATGCATTCCATATTGATTTTGAAATCAACTTGCAGGTTTGTTGTAATTCTTGCAAGAAACCTTTGAAGGTTAGTCAATATGCAACTCATGCAGGTAAACATCATTTTCCTTATTTGGCTTATATTTTTCTTTAAACACATAAAATACTTTATCTTTAATAAAATATTTTCTTCTATTTTCACAGAAATTTGCAAGTCATTAAGTTCTGTAATAGACAGCACAAAAGAACCTGGCCAAAAGAAACCTCCAAGAAAGGAACGCAAAAAGTTACAAAATAATATTTCTAGTATCCTTATAAAACATACGTTGTCTATATTGGTAAAAAGAGTAAAGTACATTGTTATTTTTTGCAATTTGTTGAACTTAACTTGAATATAGCACAAGTTGCATCGATTTGTAAGGTTGAAAGATCCGAGTTTGGTAATTTTGCTGCTAAAAATTCTCATGTGGATGAACAAATTGTAAAAGCGACTTCATTTCCTATAAAAGAAAAAGGTATCTTTCTTTATGTCCTAATTCCATTTTGCTATTTTCCTAATCCGGGTTTTATTTAAATAAAGAGTAAATTACAATTTTGGTCCTTGTGGTTTACACCAAGTTACAATTTTGGTCCTAGTTTTGAAAATCTTGCACCGATGGCTCCTGTTGTTTCCAAATCTTTTGCTTTTGGTCCCTGTGGTTTCTAAATCTTTCACTTTTGGTCCGTCCCTCTGTTATCGTTTGTGTAAACGATAGGGACCAAAATTGAAAGATTTGGAAACCACAGGGATCAAAAGTGAAAGATTTGAAAACCACAAGGGCCACAAATGCAAGATTTTTAAAACTAGGACCAAAACTGTAACTTGGTGTAAACCACAGGGACAAAAACTGTAATATACTCTTAAATAAATAAATTTGCTAATTTATTGTTACCAATTTATTCAATATTACTTCTATTATGTACAAGTACTTATGCAGATAATACAACCCTTTAATCTTAACTAGAAAAATTCTACTAATTTACAAATCTTGTTGCTAATTGTGTGATGGAACAAGGTGGGCCCGCATACTAATAAACCATAAACAATTTGCTAGTTCAAGATTTCTTACATCAGTGTAATATGAACGCTTAATTGGCGTACAGAACTTTTATATTCCATAAAGCAAGGTTGTAAAAATCGTTTGACGGTAGCTTGGCGGTCGGGTGGGGTTAAGGGATTAATCGGACTAATCGAGGATTAGTCGGGGATTAATCGGAGACCCTAAATTATAAAGGAATTTATTTAAAAATATATAAATATTAAAAATAGCAAAGTTTGATTCATTTTTATTTCGAGATGCACATCAAAGATTATTCATTTGTTTGTTTTTATGCTTTAATATTGATTTTTTTCAGTATTATTGAGTTATTAGAGAGTGTTTGTGCAATCATTTAAAAATAAAAAAATAAAAAATAAATTAAAAAGTTTAAAAAAATTAGAAAATGGCCGCCAAGACCGATTAATCGGCCGCCAAGGCCGATTTTTGCAGCAAACCGTCAAGCTGACCGATTAGGCTTAATCGTAATCGGTTGAAGACCGCCAAGCGATTAATCGCCGATTAATCGGCCGCCAAGGCCGATTTCTGCAACACTGCCATAAAGTATATTTGTTTTAAGGATAAGTCGAATTTGAAATTAGAACAAGGTACTTGTTGATCTTCATTTTCATATTTTGCTCGTTTTTTTAAAAAGAAATTGTTTCTTTTGGGTTTAAAATTAGCCAAGAAATTTGTGCCATTTAATTTATAAAATGCTTTATTTGTAATAACCAATGTTCAATGCCATTTAATGATTAGACAAGATACTTCCATTTAGAGTAAATTACTGTATTGGTCCCTGTGGTTTACACCAAATTATAGTTTTGGTCCTAGCTTTGAAAATCTTGCACCGGTGGTCCCCGTGGTTTCTAAATCCTTCACTTTTGATCCCCCGTAGTTTTCAAATCCTTCACTTTTGGTCCATGTGGTTTACAAAAATGGTAACAGAGAGAGGGACCAAAAGTGAAAGATTTTGAAACTACAAGGACTAAAAGTGAAATATTTTGAAATCACAAGGACTAAAAGTGAAAGAATTGGAAGCCATAGGGACCATCGATGCAAGATATTCAAAACTAGGACTAAAACTGTAATTTGGTGTAAACCACAGGGACCAAAACTGTAATTTACTCTAAATTTTATTTTGGTTTGTTAAGGGCGTATTTGTTATTGTGTTTGACATGCATTGGACTCAGACTAATGTCAACGGGAAAAATACTGTAAATTCGCAATTTTTTGACCCACCCAAAAATGTAAAACAAGACGAGACAGGGTCCCACGTTCGACCTCTCATTTATGTAAAAAGACGTAAATGCCCTCCTCATCCCATCATCGTAAATATCCTTAGAAATCTTATCTACTCCACCCCATACAACAAATAGTGTAACAAACCTTCAAGCTTTAGAGGAAAAGTTCGTGAATATGTTTATTTATTTAAATTTTCACGGTTTAATTTATTTAATTAATTTTATGATAACAATGATGGGGGTACAGGAATATTGGGTGTACCAGCACCACTTGCAACCAAGATTTTCTATTCTCAAAGAACTCAACGTCTCAAATCTGCAATAAGCCACATGTTTTACACGTCATCATCCACACAATTTGATCATGGATTAAGCAATGTACAATTTTCAGACAACAAAAATGGTTATTTTAATCATAACAAAACTGATGACCAATGTGAAAAGGTATGTCATAAATAATCTCGATTTATTTTTCTTTAGATAAACAATTTTACTGCCATAATTTTGAATTTCGAGAAACTATGCTTGTAGACAATTGCTCTCTGAAAAATGTGTCATGGACAGTTTTTATAGAAAATGAGGGGCATTTTCGGTACAAATGCAAAGATAGGTGTATTTTTAAGAGGTGTTGTTATTGAGCACATTTTTTAATTAATTTTTTCTTCCAAAAATGATACTATTTTTAAAAAGGGTATTTTCGGCACAAAAGCAAAGATAGGCATATTTCTCAAAGAGAATGTGTTTTCAAGCATAGTTTATTACTTTAAGGATAATGATTCGATAGAGTAAAATGAACTTTTAAAATTGTTCACATTTGGTCACTGAAGTTATTTTTGTGCCTGATTTACCGATGAACTTTTTAAAATTATTCACATTTAGTAACTTATGTTTTTTTTGTACACATATGACCATTAAACTTATTATTTTTTGTACACATATGACAAATAACCTAATGGTCATTTGTGGACAAAAAAAAAAAAAAAACATAAGTCACTAAATATGAACAATTTTAAAAATTCATGGGTAAATCAAACACAAAAATAAATTCACTGACCAAATGTGAACAAAAAAAATTGTTTATTACCCGTACATGTCATTATCCCATTACTTTATCAAATTTCTTTTTCTTAATTGTGCTATATAGCTGAATATTTTGCTCAAAACAGATAAAACATATTTCATGTACCATGGAAAATTGTGGTCCAATTATTGCAAAAAATTCAGAAGCCATTTCAGATGAATCAAGAACACTCTTGCCTATGAACTTTTCAGACCAGTTTCATGGGAATAACTCGTTAGGACATCAAAGAATTCATGTAGGAAATATATCAAACGATTCTCTTTAAGATCCTTAATCTTTTTGATAAAAGCTAAGGTAAGTTTGCTAATATTTGTGTAGTTTCATTATGTTTGTTATTATTATTACATGGAATCTAAAGATATCTGGTCAATAGTTGTATATCATGGGTATTAATTATAAGATAGTTGTTTGACAACATGGTGTAGTTATTATTAGACTCGCATCTACATTTGTTCAATTGGGCTATAAATAGTGTTATTTATTTGTACATCATGTGGAAGAATCAATTTTTCAAGTGGAAATATCACTTCCCAATATAAAATTGTGTGGTGTTAGCGTATACTTAATCCTATTTTTTTTTCTGTCAAGTGTTGTCCGAAAGTGATTATCAAAAAGTATATGAGAAAATACAATAGGCCTACAAAATTGGAAAGAAAAAAAATAGGGCAAATTTGTAAAAAATCAAGACTTTATAGGGATCACAATAATGCCGTGACTTTATTTCTATAAAGTCAAAAATAACTCTAAAAATCATGTTTATTTCAATCTAGTCTCACTTAAAGAGACAATACTTGGATTAAACCTAGGGATATATTTAGAAAAATTCTTATATTTTGACCACATATTCAATTAAGCTCTAATTGTTTATTTATTCAATTAAGCCCTAATATTTTGTTTAAATTTTATAATTTTGTATAGTAATTTGTTATGCCCTTTTTTTACAACTAATGATGTGTAGGGTCAAAATGTAATGGTCAAAATGTAAGGACTTAATTGAATAAAAATTGAAACTTCAACTCTAAATTGTTAAACGAGTCAAAATGTAAGGACTTTAATGAATATTTTCTTTTTATATATATCCAAAATTGCAAACATTTAACAAAATGTTGGGCAAAATAATAATAATTAGGGCTTAGTCGAATATATGATCAAAATATAAGGACTTTTTTGAATATATCACTTTAAACCTATAAGAATGAGGCAAATACAATAGGCAAAGAGAGAGAAATAATAAATTCCACATGTCATAATTTAGTGGGTAGGATAATGAATTAGGAGGATAAAGTAGGAAGAAATAGAATTTACCATAGGCAAAAGACTATTAGCTCTTGACTAGAAAATTCAAACATAGTAAACAAGCACTTAAAGGGTCTATGATATCAAGGTGCGTTGAAAATATGTTTCTCCCAAAGTGAGGGATTAAATCTTATTATGGATAAAAAATGTAAATTTAAGAGTATGATAATATGAGTGTGTAGGTTAGCCTTTCTTAAAAATATAAACAAACACCCATAATATGGTTTAAAAAGTTTTCATACACTTCTATTGGTTTTTAATTTACTTAGGGTCAATACGACTTTTTTCCCCCAAAGACATCCAAGGGAGTTATTCTTCTTATTAGGACGCATAGGGTATGAAATAAAAAATTGAAATGAAAAGAGTATATTTGTAACTTATTCCTAAGATAAAGGATTAATATTGAAAATTGATTTTCAATACAAGCGTGAAATAATTTTAATGGACACAATCTAATAAGTAGAATGTATATTGTTTATGTTCACTATTTCAATTTATTAGCACTGTTCCCTTATACGATAAAATCCACTTTTCTGTTTCTAAGTTCTTATTTCTTCCTTTCTTATTCATTTGTTGGAAGTACCTAATGCCAATAAAATCCAATATGTCTATCTCCCGATACTAGTTGCAGTAATGAGGATTCCCCCTATTTATTTGTTGAGACATACGAAACGAAAAAAGTAAAGATCCCCCGTTAGGTTAGGAATGATATTCTGCTCCATGCCCTCCCTCCCCTATTTTGGGGAGAGGAATTGATGTCTTTTTTTGAATCCGACGTTGGGATTGACGGGACTAAAACCCGCAACTTCCACATGCCACATACGTGGGTTCGGTCCTCCAAGGTCAGCTAGAGCTTTCTTCAACTTGCCCATGGCTAGATCGATTGGTTTCGGGTCAAATAAGAAGAACTAGAAGCTTCAACCTGTGCACGAGGTTCCAAAGTGTATTGTACGGAAAAAATGCTTTATTCGATCACTTTTTGCTAGCATTAATGGGTGATGAGATAGCGTATGATCCGTGAACTAAGTGAGCAACAAGCATTTTCTACTTTAATAAGTTTTGCTCGACACCGAGATCATGCTCGACATAAGACATCCTATTTTATGCAGGTTAAAAAGGCGTGGAACTTTTTGTCGGAAGACTCAACCGGTTTTTCCACTGAAAGTATAGAATATAAGGTGTAAAATGTAAATCACTAGGTGTTAGATGCCTCTATAGTGGCTAACTCTTAGTATTGGAGATCCATGGTGTAACGTCCCAAATTTCACTACTAAAATTTTCATTTTTTAAAATAAAGTAAAGTTATCAAAAACCATTTCAATCATCTTATGAACCATTTAAAACACCATAAATTCATTTGATCAATTTAAAGAAACAGTATTCCAAAACCCACAATTAAAGATCCAAGTTGATAAATACATGATAGCAGAAGTTTGAAATCATAATCATGCCAGATTCGAGTACAGTTAGCCTGTGCCTTTCCTTAAATCTAAAGAAGTACCCGACACATCGCAAGGACACATCACAGTCGTTAATGTGGTCAAAAATCAAGAATAAAACCTTACTATCCACTAGATAGGGTAAGCAAGGGTCGAACCAAGGAGGTCATGGTTGACCTTTTGTGTCGATAAGAAAATCGTACTATAGTGTCACTCTATAGCAGATGTATTACTACGCTTGAACTCAATTCAAATTCAAAACCATAAGTAAAATCAGATCTATGCATGAAAGACTATACATCAAAACAACGAGTAACTAAAAATATTACTTTTTATAAAAACTAAAATCACCAAACAATTGTTCCAAAATTTTAACTCAAAACAGGAGCTGAATAATTACTCCTAGATCTAAACTTAACCTCTGTGAATAGAGAACTCCTTGATGAAGAATACTCGTAACGCAAGAGTTGATACAAAACTAAAATAAACAATAAAAACCGATGAATCTGACAACGCCTAGTGATATCAAGTATTTTAGGCGTTGTTGAGCCCTATTCTTGATAAAATTATATCAGATATACCTTGGTATTCTCACTTTTCGTGCCAGGACTTGTTTGGAAGAAAAGAATGAAAACATGGACTAAAAGCGTGCAAATTGGAGAAGTTTGGAAAGGAATGAAAAATCAAAAAAATACATACGCGCGCTGCGGAAATCAACAATGCGCGACGCGGGTCCAAGGCGGTGGAACACATTCAAATGCCAATAAAACAGGAAAAGATAAGTACGCGCGCTGCGGGATCCTTAATTGCGCGGCGCGGCTGAGGGAAATTTGCAACTATAAATAGAGGCATTTCCAGCCGAAAACCCTAGCAAAGACCGGGTGTAAAATCGACCTTGAAGCTCTTTGACTCCAAGATTTCATTTCAGCAACTTCTCAATTGGTATTTTATGTTTTAGAATTTAATTTCATTTTAGTAGCAAGTAGCATTTGTAGCTAAAGTCTTTGGAAGTGACAACCACTGACTTTGAGCACCTTAGCTTTCTGTTTTGCATCATTGGTTACTGTAGTGGACCACTGGAATTCGGTTTGGGTTAATGAAAAGCATTTGGTTACAATTAATCTTAGTTTTTCGGTGTTTTGATGCTTGTGTTTGGTTTTGATTGTTTGGATTGTGTTTGGATGTTATTTTGACCTTGTTTGGGACTGTTTCCCTTGCTGAAATCAGTAGCCAACTAGGTTAGCTTAGGTATTGAACTTTGGCCAGTAACTGTTCAGTTGGACTGTAGCTATTGGTTTAGGTTATACCTGGTTTTGCTTGGATGTGTTGGATGCCTTTGTTTGCTTCTGATTCAGAGATGTACTTCTGATTTCAGAAAGTAACTAGGTTTGTTTGAGTGAGCTTAGCTTATGCTTGGCTTGGATTTGTTTGGTTATTGCTTTTGGGTATTAGTAGTTAAGAACTTAGGAACTAGATCCTCCGACTGTAGCGTGACACTACAAGTTGGTAATCTGTCATCTGATCTGACCACGAAGCTCCTGCGGATCGACCCTGACTACCACTGTGCTAGTGTGTGTGTTAGGTTTTTCTCTATTTTTGACCGCACGACGACCTAGGCGTGTCAAATTTTGGCGCCGTTGCCGGGGAGCTGTGAGCTTAGATTAGGTGATTAGTAGGAGCTTTAGTTTCTTGATTTTCTTGGAGTTTCATTTGGTTATTCTTTTTGTTTTATTGTTTTGCGGGCGTGTTGCATTCGTGCATGCGTACCCGCAGGGGTGAGCAAGTAACCCTTTTGCAATTTGATCCTGAGATTGAGCGTACTGCGCTCAAAATCCGTGCCCGTAGGCATTCTAATATCATGAGTTTTAGTCAAGTTAGCAGTAGTCCAGAATATGTTTCCCAGGAACCTTCAGGTGAGGCAACGGGGATGTCGTTTATTCCCCCAGTGTGAGAGTTTCATTTCGGGAGCACGAGTGCTTCTGGTGGTGCAGTTTCAGCCCCTGCACCCATACCATCATGCACTCCGCCATCTATTCCACCATTTACACCGGTATCACAACCACAATCTACCAATCCATTCACTTCGGCTATGTCCTGGGGAGTGCCGACTTGTGAGGGTACCCCAGTGACTAGACAGCAGACATCAACTTCTCAACCTTTTTCACAACCACAATCATCACTCTTTAAACCGCAACCTACTTTTCAACCTACACAACCACAACAATACCAACAACCTCCTCAACAACATTACCATTATTCGGAAGCAGAGGAGAGATATGATGAAGAAGAGGATGGCTGGGTTCCACCACAGCAACCCTGGAACCGAGGTCGAGGACCTCCTAGAAGAACACAGCAACATCAACAACTACCAGGTCAGCAAGGGTATAACGATCATCACACATACGGTAACCCTGCTCAACCTTTATATTTCGCACAACCGAGAAGGCAATCGGTTGCATCACATTTCCAGCCACGGGAATATGATGATTCGTCGCCAATTTATATTCCTGATAACATTGAATCTCAAGTAGAAATAAGACCTCAGTTGTTAGGAATATTGCCAGAGTTTAGGGGGTACAAGCAGGACGACCCATACAATAATCTATACGAGTTTCTAGCTATTGCCAATGCTAACAACCCTAGAAACACTAATAGGAACATATTTAGGCTTAGGTTATTCCCATTCACTCTTAAGGATAAAGCCAAATATTGGTTTACTTCCTTGCCGTCAAATAGCACCACGACATGGGATCACCTCAAGGCCAAGTTCCTATAGGAGTTCTATCCAGCTAGCAAGACAACTGAAATTAGGAGGATTATTCAGGACTTTCAGCAAAAGCCTGGAGAGGCTTTCCATGAAGCATTTGATAGGTTGAAGGAATTATTACGATCCTGCCCGCATCACGAAGTTCCTAGGTGGCAGTTAGTTAAGTTATTCTTTGAAGGAGTCAGCAAAACACATCAGGCCATGATAAATGCCTCATCAAGTGGGACATTTATGTGGCAAGACCCAGAAGAAGCTTGGCAGTTCTTGGAACAATTAAGCAATGGCTCCAAAGAAAATTTTTCCACTAGGAAGACAGTAGGTACGGCAGCAGCAGTGGGAGTCGATGCCGACTGGAAAAAGGAAGTAAAGAAGGAAATAAGCGAACTGAATAAGAAGTTTGACAGGCTTATGTCAACGCTGCAGAATGGACCGCAGGGTCCATCACAAGGAGGTCAAGGAGGACCGAAAACTCAGGAGGCAAACCAAGTCCATGGCCAGGGTCAAGGCCAGTATAATAATGGACGACCCTATAGGCCATATCATCAAGGACAGCAGCAGAACTTTAATAATCAGAGGAAAAATAATTACCAAGGGCAATCAACTAATCAGCCTAGAGCATATCAGCCTACAAATAATAACAATGGAAATGCAAATGGGAACGGCAGCAGCAATAACAATAGGGGGTCCAATAATGCTGTTAATAATGCCTCAGGGACTCAAGAAGATATGGTTGCCAAAATGTATGAAATGTTCAGTGCTACTCAGCAGCAATCCCAAGCTAATGCGAAAGCTATAGCAAATATGGAAAGGCAAATTGGCCAAATGGCTGAGGATCAGCGAAAAAGAGACAATGGAAAGCTGCCAAGCGCCACTGAAGTCAATCCAACTCATGGGCAGCGGGCTGGAAAAGAGCATGTTAGCACTGTCGAGTCTGAATGGAGAAAGGTTACTTTGAAAGATCTATTTGAAGTAGGAAGTGAAGTGGAACTTGATAAAGGAGAAAAAGTTCAAGAAAAATTAGAAATTAGAGAAAAGAATAAGAATAAGGAAGAAAAGGAGATTCCTGTTGAGGAAGGAACTCAACCAAAGACAGACAAGGAGGTCTAGGGAGAAAAGCAGTCGGTGATAGCAGGAATCAAGCAAAGAAAAAAGGATAAGAAAGGGAAAAAGAAACAGGAAGCACCTGAATTGACAGGGCCATCGATAAACCAACCTTTGTGGGATGAACTCAAGGACGCTCCTGAGGATACAAGAATTCTTCAGGAGATGTGTAAGGAAAATGGAGAAAGTAAGATTCCCACTCCTAAAACTGTAAGGTTGACGATTAAGGCAAGTGAGGCACTGTTGGGAACACTGCCTAAGAAGGAAAGGGATCCTAGATCGCCACTGATCACTGCTACTGTGGGGGATGTGGTTATTAGGAATACCTTACTTGATCTAGGTGCAAGTGTAAATGTGCTGCCAGGGTATTTATATGACAAATATAAGAATGAGGAATTGGAGCCAGCAAAGACAGTGTTGCAGCTGGCTGATCAGTCAACGAAGATATCCAGAGGAAAATTGACTAATGTCATAGTTAAGGTTGGGGATTTCTTTTATCCCGTTGATTTCTTAGTCATGGAGTACGAAAGTTTGGAAGATGCGCCCGCACTCATTTTAGGACGCCCATTCTTGGCTACAGCTGGCGCTGTGATTGACTGCAAGACAGGGGATTTGGATATCTCCTTTGGGACACGAAAAAGAAGATTGAATATGTTTGGGAACCCTGTCTCTACACCTCAAGGGAATGATGACAAGCAAGTGGATAGAAGTGTGTTAATGGAGCCTGGGGTTAGGGGTAAAGGAAAAATATGGACACGAACGGGAGAAGGATGAAGGGAGGAAGTTTTAAAGGAAACTAAGGATCACCCGTTGTCCACCATTGATAAGGAGCAGCTGCTGGACATGATGGAAATGATGGAGGCAAGACACCAGCAGTATGAGAAGGAATCAAGAGAAAGAGAGGCAAAAGTTTTTAAGCTCCTGGAGTCACAACAACAGTGGATTAGTGGCGTGAGTGATCGGATGACTCAACTCACATCTCTCATGTCAATGATGGCCCATAACTTCATACCAGAGTTCAAGCACATGTCATCAAGAGTTCAAGAAGAGGAAGAATAGGCATAGGATTAGTACGTCTGGCTGAAGACGTTAACCTTAGCGCTTGTTGGGAGGCAACCCATCGTGTCATAGGTTAGGTTTTATATTTATTAGAATTAATTAGGAAAATATATCAATTTCTACAGGTATTAGTGGTCCAAGGCAAGTGTGGGGTCGTGTGAAGAGTTTTTGAAATTTTGATGACCGCGCCGCGGTTTTCTCAATTGCACGACGTGGGATCGTAAACCTACCCGATGCGCAAGGGTTGATTTGGTGACACGCGCGCCGCGGGTTGTGTAATTGCGCGATGCGGGAAATGATCAGTCGGTTTTCTTCTATATTAAGGTAAGCCGCGACACTATTCACACACACCACGACTCGGAGCTCTGATCGACGAAATTTTCTCGTGTTTTTTCTTGCTCATTTCGTTTCCACTATCAAGGTACGCTATTCTAACTATCTATTACTCTTTTAAACTTGCGATAAGGTAGTTAATTTTAGTGATTTATTCAAAAAGTTCAAAACTTAGAAATCGCCAATGCTGACTCATAGGGTGTTTGTTTTGCCAAATAGAGACCCTAGATGAGTTAGTCGGCACTTAGGCTAGCTTGTGGTGTATTTGGATTGAGTTTAAACAGGTTAAAAGGCGATTTGGGTTTGGGTTTTGCAAACAGCCGCTCGCCGCGACGCGCCCTTGCTCTTGGGCCGCGCCGCGGTGCGGTGGGGAAGAAAGGACTAAAAATGCAAAAACTTTTTGTTGCGATGTCTTTTTGTGCAGATGATGTTAAGGCTGGACCACGATTTCCTTCAGTTTCCAGAGGGACCTGTCAGTTCTGTAGAGTACAGCTCAAGGAGAGACGCACTGATTGGTCGCCGGGTTCTCGAGGCGACGGTCATTGATAGGGATATTTTGAGGGATGCCGGGCTTTGGGGTGCGATCGAGCCATTCTTACATCGCACTTGGACTCATGGGGAGGCTTCATTTACTTGCCGGGGCTGGGACAGGCTCATGGCTACTGAGGAGGATGTCGTCTACACCGAGCTGCTATTGGAGTTCTTATCCACTATCCAGTACGCACCTCGGGCGTTAGACCCACGTTCCAGGATTGTACGGTTTCGTTTGGGAGGTGAGCAGAGGGAGTGCAACCTCCGGGAGTTCGGGAGGCGAGTCGGTATATACACCGCGACGGATCTTCAGCACCGCCACTTCACACAGTTTTTGGGGGCATGTATTCAGGGCCAGTCGGAGAGGCCTGGCAACGCCGAGGTTTGGACACCATTGTCCAACATCTTTTATGAGGCGGGGACTTCCAGGGAGAGCCATCTCCGTGATCCACTCCACCGTGTCATGCACCGCATCGTCTCCACTTCCATCATGCAGAGGGAGGGGGCGAGAAGGTGTCCGACGAGGACATGACATTCTTCTGGGTCCTTCTCGACCCCTCTAAGTTTCTTCACCTCCCCTTCGCCCTAGCCGTTGCCCTATCCAACCGTGCGACGGGTGCATCCGCCAGCAGTCCATTGGCCCGGGGGTATTTCATCACCCGCCTGGCCCGTTCATACGGGATCCTCACTGCTCCTGTTGCCGCCTCCTTGACTGCTTTACCTCCATCTCGCACTATGGCACGAGCATTGGAGAGCATGGGGCTGATTCAGTAGCAGCGCCCGGGTCAGTTTATCAGGGCAGAGACCGAGGCACCCCAGGACCCTCAGCCAGCGTATGCCCAGCCGGGCCAGCGACGGCGGAGGCAGGCAGCACCTGCCAAGCCAGCACCAGCACCACAGCCTCAGCTACAGCAGGAGGACCCATCCGCCCTCCACCGATTGGAGGCCAGAGTCGCTAGGATCGAGGACCAGTTGGAGTGGATAGGGGAGGTACTTCTGGATTTGGCCAGCCAGCAGGGACGACGCCCCCGACCATTCCCAGCCAGAGCCCATAATCATGAGGTTGGACCTTCCAGGCCACCAGGTGGCGATTGATGTACTTTTTCTTTCTTTTTATTTTTAGAAAATATGTACTGTACCTATTGTGACAATTGTAAATTTTGGTCAACAAATGTCAACTGTAATCAAACGAAGCGTACGTTAATCTATATGTTGAAAAGTTATTTTCCATAACTTTTGCGATGAATTATTAATATTATAGTATTAGGTATGCTAAATCAAAACAATTATCGGTTAAAAGTCAAAAATACGGACAGCAGACTACTGTAGCGTAAAAATTCGATAATCGTACAATTATTATTTTGAGAATAATAATATTCATAAAACGATCTACTCGTAAATACGAACCCGTGGATATATAGAACGTCAAAAACGGAGTTCGTACGTGGAAGTTACAACCATTAAATCGCTGTGAACGGATAAATGTACACAGGGTTTGGACTCAAAATACAAAATGAGGTGCCTTAAACATCAAATATGAAATAACAATTCATATGATAAGTAACGTAATAGTATCTAGTATTTAATTCCAAAGCTAAATGCAATTTCCGGTAAAATGCCGAAAATCGCGAAATCGGAAGAATAGTGCGCTTAAACGCGTATTCCGACACCCAACGAATTATATTTCAATCAAAATAGATGTTTGACAATGTTTTTATACAAAATAATTAATTAGAACTTGTCAAAATCTCACAAAATTTCACTAAAACGTCTTACTATTTTATAAAAATTGCACATTTTTATAAGTAGGATGCTATTTTTATAAAAACTAAACCACCCCACCCCACCCCCTACCCATTTCGGCAGCCCCCATAGGAGACAAGCTATCACACCATAAACTTACTTTTAATTTTATAATCTTAGGCCTTAAAAGGCTATAATTAATTTATTAGAAAGAAATCCAACAAAAGATGACCATCTTTTCCTTTGGCAAGTGACAAACCAAACAATTCATTTCTCTCTTTTCTCCCCTCTCTTCTTGCTCTCGGCTCACACCATGACCACCATCATCTTCCTCAAACATCAATTCCAAGCTCTTTTAACAAGTTCAAGTGGTAAGTTTCATCCATCTTTTGATTCTAAACAACAGAACACAAGTTTTACACCTTTTACACACACTAACATCCATCCATATCCATTGGATATTAGTTTTGTTCAAGGGTCTTTGAGCTCCAACCTTCATCATCTTCAAGGATCTTTCAAGCTTCTTGGTAAGTTATGATCATCTAGTGATTTAAGTTCTAAATACCTTCATTTACTCTTTTACACACACATACTCATAAAAATCCATTGGATAATAGCTTTGTCCAAGGGTACTCCGGGTCTTAGAACCAAAATCTTCAATCTTTTTCCAAGAAACCTTAAGATCCACACTCAAGGTGAGTTCATACCCCTCATTTTCATCTTTTCAAACCTTTTCGGGGGAGAATACAAGTTCTTTTACTATAAATGTTGTTTTATTCAAAATTATATGTGATTAAATGTTATATATGTTGATTTACACAAGTTCATAAAGTTAGTATTTGGGTAAAAATACCATTGACGTGAAATATGGATAGATCCTTGTAAGATGTTCATAATGATACATAATATGTTTGTATAAAAGTCTTTAGATTATAAATAAATTGTGTAAAATGTTAGATCTCGGACAAAAATGTTATAAAGATGAATTTGACATGAAATATGTATAGATCCATGTTTTGTGAACACTTTGACATATTATGTTGTGTAAAAGTTACAAAACTACAAATAAAGTGTACAAAATACTAGATCTTAAGTAAAAACGTTATAAAAACAGAAACTAGTAAAAACTACGTTTTTATAAATAAAAACACTATTTTCTAGCAAAAATGGTTATAATCAAGTTATTACACCATTTTTGTGAGAAATATCTCAAAGGATGATATTTATAATCATTTGAATAAATTACTTCATTATTATTCACAAAATATGATTATTACGACGCAATACTAAAAATAGACTATTATTGGAATAGTTTATGAACACAAGTTATTATGACGTTTGAACATGACAAAAATAATTATATAAGATTATATAATTATTAAACTATACTATATTATCATGGGAAAAATGATAATGGACTATTACAAGAGTCTTTATATACAAAACGTACGTAAACAAGTTGATTGGAATACATACATTTTTGTGAGATGAATCTTCACAGTACTTTTATAAGTACCTACTATAAGTCCTGAACATTTATAACCAGAGTCTCGGTAAGAGAGCGTGATATTTGAGTATAGATCTATACGGGGCTTGACAACCCCGCACCTGAGCTGCTAGCTACAGCTTGACCGGCAGGTCTGAGGTGTCCAAATGTCTAACATTCCAACGCCTGAAGAACGTCGCAGCAGGCCAACTAGTCACAGTATGGTTATATGGTATCTCACATGGGAAAATAATCAACTTAATATTTTTATAAATTGTTTACGTGGAAACACACATTTCAAAGAAAGTATACTACAATTTACATATTACATTTTAGTCTTTGGGATTTAAAGACTTGGACATTTTTATAAGAAAATATTGGATTTTCTTGGTTTTCAACACTATTGATTTACAAACAAAAGACATTTCTATACAAAAATCTTATGAACTCACCAACTTAATTGTTGACACTTTTTCAACTACTTGTATTCTCAGGAAATTGATAAGGTAAGCCTCAACGCGATTTGAAGAGACGTTACGACGTCGTTTTTGTTCATTTTGAAATCATTTGTAATTGTGATTGAAACACGCAACGTTTTAAACGATGTAACCTTTGCAATTATTTAATGATGGTTGTGTACTTGGATTCCACTATTGTGTAACTTTGTTATGATATTGTTCATGAAGTCATCCACCCTTAAACTATTCCGCCAATACGGTTTGAGGGTGTGACAGATTGGTATCAGAGCATTGTTTATAGTGAACTAAGTATATCAATCCATTTAAAGATATACAACTATAAATACAATGGGACTAAAACTCTCGAAAACATTTTCGTACAAGTATACTTTAAAAATTACAACGAAATTTTTATAAAAAGTATAAGTACATACATACATACTAGAATGATATCATGACAAAAACATACAAAAGTAGTAAGATGAGTTGAACACTACGGATAGGCCTAAGTGTTTTGGTAATTATATCTTGGATAAATAGAGCCTGATCAACTGTATTGATCCAAGATATGATTAACGCATACTTAGGAATAGTCGTCGGGAACAACGGGTCCGAACACTTACCAGTAACCAAAAGAACTAAACATAAAATTTAAAATACTATAGGAGTATTTTATGACGCTATAAACAAAACATGAAGTTAAAATACCATATGAGTATTTTGTATACATTACTTAGTTATATATAGGTGTATTTAAGAATCCCCTTTTATATACTTATTACACCCCAATCCTCGTACAGACGCTATGGCAGGATTCCATTTGCCAGGAGACCCTTATTTCCCCGAGGAAGGAAATGGGGGATGGATTAACGAGGAACCAGAAGAAGAACCGGAAGAAATGTCGGATGGTGAAGAGCAGTGGGACGAGGAGGAGTCCGAAGACGAACCCGAAGTCATCAACCCCCGTCACCCAGTCCGCAACCTACATGCACCACCGCCACCACCGCAATTCCAGGTATATCGCTACCCTGGTGGCCCGTTATGGATGTGTACACCTCGAAAGAGGGTACTTCCCATTCACCGCCCCTTACTAATAGAAGAACCTCTTCAGGGCCCGACACCAGATTGGGCAAAACAAATACGCCGCTGGAGCCGCGAACAGGATTTGCGACCCCCGTACGACCTACTCTACGACCACTACGACATCAGCAGAGGGGGCTATGCAGACCGAGCTTTACCAATCATGGTCGGACGCATCAGCCGTCATGAGGAGCGGATTAGGGCAACCTCCAGTCAGGTCATGGACGTGGGAGCTACTGCCGAGGTCACTACAGCACGCCTTCGACGCGTAGACGAGGCCCATGACCACACCTCCAGATGAGTCGACTCACTCGAGGAGGACGGACGGACCGCTATGGGGATGTTTCACGAGGCCTTTGTACGGATATCTGAGTCCGAGGAAAGGATACGAAACATAGAGCGAAGAGCCGAGGAGGCCGAGCGAGAGGCTGCCGATCTGAGGGCACAGGTGGATGCACTATGTAGAGCTGGGGGATCCAGATCACCATGAGTGGTACTTTTACTGCTCAAATTTTGTTATAGACTAGGACTTTACGTGTAGGCACTATACGCTACTCGCTTTATATGTAGGCGCGACCCTACAATTAAGTGATTACACTCTTTGTGGGTCGTTACGCCGCCCGTTTGTTTTTGCATTGTAGGCCTCTGCGAAGGTCAAATTTTCCATATTAAAAATCATGTAACGCTACAAATTATTATTAATATGATGACGTGATTTACTTATAAAACGTTGTACAAATATTTGATATGTATGTTTGGTACTGGTTTATGATTACAATCTACGAAAAGAAAAAGACAAGGAGAAACTTAAAAATATAGTCGCCATGTCCTAACAACAACATACTTATAATAGTCCTTACAGAAACTAACCAGCGTCAAATCTTGAATCCTTGTGGCAGAAATATGCCACCCCGTAGAAGAAACGCTAGGCGCGCACCGATCGCAACTCCCGAGCAACCCATGATGGACTCAGCCACTTTCCAGGCTGCTGTTACTGCTGCGGTAGCAGCTGCGATCGCTCAGATAAATCCGAATGGGACGAATGGAAACGGAAGCAGAAATGGTACCAACGACTCCACAAATGGAGAAACATCAAACCAATCGCGAGTATGTTCTTACAAGGACTTCGCGAATTGCAAACCAGTAACTTTCCATGGTACCGGTGGTGTCCTTGCTCTCACGAGATGGATTGAGAAAACAGAATCAATCTTTGATATCTTCGCCTGTCCCGAGGAATTTAAAGTCAAATACGCCGCTTGTACCTTTGCCGAGACGGCCATGTCCTGGTGGAAGGGCCACGTTAAGGCTCTGACACTTCCCGTGGCCAACTCAATGAGTTGGGAAGAGCTGAAGACCATGCTGATGAAAGAGTACTGTCCTAGAGGGGAGATCCAAAAGCTAGAATAAGAGCTGTGGAACCTTACCATGAAAGGTTCCGATCTGACCTCCTACAGGAACCGATTCAATGATTTGGCAACCCTTTTCCCTACTATGGTCACACCAGAATCTGTGAAGGTGGAACGTTATATCTGGGGGCTATCTCCTCTGATTTAGGGGAATGTAGAAGCGGCAAGCCCCGCCACTTTCGACAGCACAAAACGACTGGCCCAACGATTAGTCGACCATGGGGTTCGCCAGGGCACCATGACCTCTAAAACTGAGCAACCAAGAGAGAAGGACCACAAAAGAAAGCCCTGGAACAGGGGGAGGAATCAGCCGAACCAAGAACATGCCAAGAGACAACAGATTGTGGCAGTCCGTGCACCCACTGTCCCGACTACCCCGACAGCAACTAAACAGTATAATGGAACACTACCCAAATCCAACAAGTGTAATTTCCATCATACCGGAGCCTGTAGAGAAATGCACTGCTTGAACTGCAACAAAAAGGGTCATACCGCCCGTTTCTGCAAGACGCCAGTTCCACAAACCACTCAAGCCTCTAATGCTGGGGTGAGTCAAGCTTGCTATGGTTGTGGTGAGACGGGGCATTTTAAGCGTGATTGCCCAAAGACGAAGAATGTGGGGAGAAATGGAAGAGTCCTAGCCATGGGACGCGCTGAAGCGGTAGAGGATCCTACCGTGGTTACCGGTACGTTCCTCGTCAATAATTCATATGCTTGTGTACTATTCGATAGCGGTGCGGAGAGGAGTTTCGTAAGCCACGAGTTTAAATACTTACTAAAACAAAAATCACAACCACTCGATGAAACATTTACAGTAGAAATGGCTAATGGCAAAACAGAAAGCACAAACGACATATACATAGGCTGTACACTTACCCTGGACGATCACTCCTTCCAAATCGATTTAATGCCTGTTAAAATAGGAAGTTTTGACGTGATTGTTGGTATGGATTGGCTAATTCCCCATCATGCCGACATCATGTGTTACGAACGAGGAATCCGACTTCATCTGCCGGATGACAAGACCTTTGTTGTCTACGGTAATAAACCCAGTACCAGCCTCCGAATCGTGTCTTGCATCAAAGCCCGAAAATACCTACAGAAAAGATACCATGCCTTCCTAGCCCACGTTGTTGACGAAAAGAAAGAAGTAAATAACATCGAAGAAATCCCCGAAGTCTGCGACTTTCCCGACGTATTCTCAGAAGACCTTCCAGGAGTACCACCCGCACGACAAGTCGAGTTCAGAATCGATTTGATCCCAGGAGCCACCCCAGTAGCAAAAGCGCCATACCGATTAGCCCCGGCAGAAATGCAAGAATTATCCAGCCAACTAAACGAACTGCTAAGTAAAGGGTTCATCAGGCCGAGCTTCTCACCTTGGGGAGCGCCGGTCTTATTCGTAAAGAAGAAGGATGGATCATTCCGTATGTGCATTGACTATCGGGAGTTGAACAAGCTCACCATCAAAAACCGATACCCGCTACCCCGAATTGACGACCTGTTCGATCAACTCCAAGGATCGAGTTATTTTTCAAAAATCGATCTGAGGTCGGGATATCACCAACTCAAGGTTCAAGAAGAAGATGTTCCTAAAACGGCATTCAGAACTCGCTACGGTCATTATGAATTCGTTGTGATGCCCTTCGGGTTAACCAATGCACCCGCAGTGTTCACGGATCTGATGAACCGTGTATGCCGACCTTACCTAGATAAATTCGTGATAGTATTCATCGACGACATACTTATCTATTCACGAAGTAAGGAGGAACATAGCCAACACTTACGACAAGTTTTGGAGACATTAAGAGCAGAGAAACTGTATGCGAAATTTTCGAAATGCGAATTTTGGCTTCGAAAAGTGGACTTTCTAGGCCACGTAGTCAGCAAAGAAGGGATACATGTGGATCCTTCCAAAATCAAAGCCATCGAAAGCTGGAAAGCACCAAGAACTCCGACAGAGATCTGTCAGTTTTTGGGCCTTGCTGGCTATTACCGAAGATTCATACAGAATTTCTCCAAAATTACAAAGCCACTTACCACCCTGACACAGAAGGGTGTAACATTCAAGTGGGGAGATAATCAAGACACCGCCTTCCAGACCCTAAAGAAAGCTTTGTGCAGCGCTCCTATTCTGTCCCTTCCAGAAGGAACAGAAGACTTTGTGGTCTATTGCGACGCATCGAACCAGGGTCTGGGCTGTGTACTCATGCAGAGAGGAAAAGTCATTGCTTACGCTTCAAGACAACTAAAAACTCACGAGGTCAACTACACTACACATGACCTCGAGTTGGGAGCAGTAGTGTTCGCATTGAAGATCTGGAGACACTACCTGTACGGCACAGAATGTACGGTATACACCGACCATAAGAGTCTCCAGCATATTCTCAACCAAAAAGAACTCAATATGAGACAGCGACGATGGGTGGAGCTACTAAGTGACTATGAATGTGAAATTCGTTACCACCCAGGGAAGGCCAACGTGGTAGCTGATGCCCTCAGTCGAAAGGAGTACTCGGGCCGCCGAGTGAAGTCATTAACAATGACGATCCATTCCCATTTGTCCACTCAGATCAAAGAGGCGCAGCTAGAAGCCTTAAAACCTGAGAATATCGCAAATGAAGCCTTGCGAGGGATGGATAAAAACCTTGAAGTTAAGGATGACGGAGCTCGTCATCTCATGAACCGAATTTGGACCCCGAAGTTTGGCGGATACAGAGACATTGTCATGAATGAGGCTCACAAGACTAGATACTCCATTCACCCTGGGTCCGACAAGATGTACCTGGACCTTAAGAAGCTGTATTGGTGGCCAAACATGAAGGCAGAAATTGCTACTTACGTGGGCAAGTGCCTGACTTGTGCCAAGGTTAAAGTAGAATATCAAAAGCCCTCGGGTCTGCTACAACAACCAGAAATACCCGAGTGGAAGTGGGAGCAGATAACTATGGACTTCATAACCAAATTACCAAAGACAACCGGTGGGTTAGACACTATATGGGTAATCGTAGATAGGCTAACCAAATCCGCTCACTTCCTGCCAATCAAGGAGACTGATAAGATGGATAAGCTGGCAAGGCTCTACCTCAAAGAAATTGTAAAATTGCACGGTGTGCCAAGATCAATCATCTCGGATAGAGATAGCCGGTTCACTTCACACTTTTGGCAATCATTACAAAAGGCTATGGGAACCAAACTCGATATGAGCACAGCTTACCATCCGCAGACGGATGGCCAAAGTGAAAGAACCATCCAAACGCTAGAAGACATGTTGAGAGCCTGTGTGATAGACTTCGGTAAGGCGTGGGACACCCACTTACCGCTCATTGAGTTTTCATACAACAACAGCTATCACACTAGCATCAAAGTTGCTCCATTTGAAGCCCTATACGGACGCAAGTGTAGATCCCCTCTGTGCTGGGCTGAAGTGGGTGATACTCAACTAGCCAGAGGTCAAGTACCTAACAGCACTCTCACCGGTCTAGAGATCATACGAGAGACAATGGAGAAAATTGTTCAGATCCGCGAACGATTGAAAGCATCTCGTGACCGACAAAAGAGCTATGCAGATAAGCGACGCAAGCCTCTGGAATTCCAGGTTGGTGACCGAGTGTTGTTGAAGGTCTCGCCATGGAAAGGAATGATACACTTTGGAAAGCGTGGGAAGTTGAACCCCAGATACATTGGGCCATTCGAAATCCTTGCTAGGATCGGCCCAGTAGCCTACAAATTTCAATTACCGCAGGAGCTCAGCAATGTCCATCCCACCTTTCACGTATCCAACTTAAAGAAATGTCTGTCCGATGAAACCCTTATCATCCCGCTCGACGAAATCGAAGTGAACGAGAACCTTCATTTCGTGGAAGAACCCGTAGAGATCATGAACAGAGAGATCAAGAGAACGAAGCAGAGCCGCATACCAATAGTTAAGGTCCGTTGGAGTGCCAAGCGTGGACCCAAATTTACTTGGGAGCGTGAAGACCAAATGAAGCAGAAGTATCCACATCTCTTCCCAAACCCTTGAGAATCCACTCAAGAGTTAAATTTCGGGACGAAATTCTCTCTAACGGGTAGATGATGTGACAATTGTAAATTTTGGTCAACGAAAGTCAACTGTAATCAAACGAAGCGTACGTTAATCTATATGTTGAAAAGTTATTTTCCATAACTTTTGCGATGAATTATTAATATTATAGTATTACGTATGCTAAATCAAAACAATTATCGGTTAAAAGTCAAAAATACGGACAGCAGACTACTGTAGCGTAAAAATTCGATAATCGTACAATTATTATTTTGAGAATAATAATATTCATAAAACGATCTACTCGTAAATACGAACCCGTGGATATATAGAACGTCGAAAACAGAGTTCGTATGTGGAAGTTACAACCATTAAATCGCTGTGAACGGATAAATGTACACAGGGTTTGGACTCAAAATACAAAATGAGGTGCCTTAAACATCAAATATGAAATAACAATTCATATGATAAGTAACGTAATAGTATCTAGTATTTAATTCCAAAGCTAAATGCAATTTCCGGTAAAATGCCGAAAATCGCGAAATCGGAAGAATACTGCGCTTAAACGCGTATTCCGACACCCAACGAATTATATTTCAATCAAAATAGATGTTTGAAAATGTTTTTATACAAAATAATTAATTAGAACTTCGTTTCGTCAAAATCTCACAAAATTTCACTAAAACGTCTTACTATTTTATAAAAATTTGCACATTTTTATAAGTAGGTGACAACGCCTAGTGATATCAAGTATTTTAGGCGTTGTTGAGCCCTGTTCTTGGTCAAATTATATCAAATATGCATGGGTATTCTCACTTTTCGTGTCAGGACTTGTCTGGAGAAAAAGAACAGAAACAGGGACTAAAAGTGTACAAAAAGGAAAAAGTATGGAAAGAATGAAAAATCAAGAGAAGACGTATGCGCGCCGCGGATTTATCTCCTGCGCGACGCGGATGTAAGGCGGTGGAACACATTTGAATGACGAAAAAACGGGGAACGGATAAGTACGCGCGCCGCGGATTTCACATTTGCGCGGCGCGGTCACGGGAAATTTACAACTATAAATAGAGGCATTTCCAGCCGAAAACCCTAGCAAAGACCTGGTGAAAACATCGACCTAGAAGCTCTTTGACTCGAGGATTCCATTTCAGAGGCTATAATTTGGTATTTTCATGTTTTAGATTTTATTTTATTTTAGTTAAACATTTGTAAACTTTGAGTTGAATCTTTGGGTGTGACAACCATTGAATTCTAGCTTAAGGTTCTGTTTTTAGTAGTTTTGGTTACTGATTTGATGTTTGGATATTGGTTTGAGTGAATGAAATCATTCGGTTACCTTAAATATTGATTTTTCGGTATTTCGGATGCTTGTTGGAGTTTTGATTGTTTGATTGTGATTGGATTTTGTTTGTGGCTTGGTTAGGACGATTTTCCCTTGCTGAAAACAGTAGCTAACTTAGTTATATTGAGCATTAAATCTTGGCTATTAACTGTCTCATAGTACTGTTAGTTATTAGCTAGTTTATGCTGTGCTTGGTTTTGCTAGTTTGAATGCCTTCAATTGCTCCTGATTCAGAGATGTACTTCTGAATTCAGAAAGTAACTAGGTCATTTGGACATAGCTAAGCTTGCCTTGGGTGTTTGAATATTGTTCAAGGTAGAAAGATAGAAATTAGTTCCTCCGACTATAGCCGTGACACTATCAGTTGGTAATCTCTCATCTAGGCTAACCACGTAGCTCCTGTGGATCGACCCTGACTCCACTATACTAGTGAATGTTAGGTTATTTCTTATTTTTGACCGCATGACGACCTCTGCGTACACGTCAAATTTTGGCGCCGTTGCCGGGGAGCTGTGAGCTTAGAATAAGTGAGTAGTAGGAATTTGTTTCTTGCTTTTTGAAATTTCATTTTGGGTTAATTTCATTTTGGTTTTGATTTTTGTGGGTGTGTTGCATTAGTGCATGCGTACCCGTAGGGGAGAGCAATCATCCCCATTACAGTTTGATTCTGAAATTGAACGTACTGCGCGCAAACTCCGTGCCCGTAGGCGTTTAAGCATCATGAATTATAGTCAAGTTAGCAGTAGTCCGGTTAGTGTTGCCCAGGATCCGTCAGGAGAGGCAACAGGGAGATTTTCTATTCCCCCATTATCAAAATTCCAATTTGGAAGTTCGAGTGCGTCTGGTGGTGTAGTTTCAGCCCCTACACCCATACCATCATGCACTCCGCCATCTATTCCACCATTTTTACCCGCTTCTCAACCACAATCCACCAATCCCTTTACATCTGCTATGACTTGGGGAGAGCCGACCCGAGATGGCACCCCAACTCCTAGACAGCATACACCAACATCACAACCACAACCAGCCCTCTTTAAACCTCAACCTACATACCAACCAACACAACCTATACACTTTCAACCACCGCCTCAACCGCAATACCAATACCCAGAGACGGAGGAAGTGTACGACGAGGAAGATGAAGGATGGGTGCCACCGGCACCGCAACCACAATGGAACCGAGGTCGGGGACCTCCCAGGCGAGCACCACCATACCAACCAGGTCATCGGGAATACAATGATCATCTTTACGGTAACCCCGCTCAACCCTTACATTTTGCACAACCGAGACGGCAATCGGTTGCATCACATTTCCAACCGCGGGAATATGATGATTCGTCGCCGATCTATATTCCTGATAACATAGATTCGCAGGTAGAGATTAGACCCCAGTTATTAGGAATATTACCAGAATTCAGAGGGTATAAGCAGGATGATCCCTATAATCATTTATATGAATTCTTAGCGATCGCTAATGCTAACAATCCCAGAAACACAAATAGAAATATTTTTAGGCTTAGACTGTTCCCGTTCACTCTTAAGGATAAAGCCAAGTATTGGTTCACGTCGTTGCCATCAAACAGTATCACTACGTGGGATCAGCTCAAGGCGAAGTTCCTTCAGGAATTTTACCCAGCGAGCAAAACAACTGAAATCAGAAGAGTTATTCAGGATTTTCAGCAAAAGCCTGGAGAGGCTTTTCATGAAGCTTTTGACAGATTGAAGGAATTGCTGCGATCTTGTCCGCATCACGAGATTCCCAGATGGCAGTTGGTCAAGTTATTCTTCGAGGGAGTTAGCGAGACACACCAAGCTATGATAAATGCCTCCTCCAGTGGGACATTTATGTGGCAAGATCCAGAAGAAGCCTGGAGATTTTTGGAGCAGTTGAGTAATGGCTCCAAAGCAAACTTCTCCACCAGGAAGACTACAAGTACGGCGGCAGCAGTAGGAGTTGACGCTGATTGGAAAAAGGAAGTGAAAAAGGAAATCAGTGAATTGAACAGAAAGTTTGATAGGCTTATGGCAACATTACAAAATGGACCGCCAAATTCGTCACAAGAAGGTCAAGGAGGACCTAGGATGCAAGAAGCTAATCAAGTTTATGGCCAGAGTCAAGGTCAACACAATAATGGACGACCCTACAGGCCATACAACCAAGGACAACCACAAAATTTCAGGCAGAACAACTATCAGAATCAATCGAATAGTCAGCCTAGAAACCAGCAGTCTGCAAACAATGGAAACAACAACAACAACAAGGGACCCACCAACGCTACCAACAATGCTCCAGGGACCCAGGAAGAGATGATATCAAAGATGTATGATATGGTCACAGCAACACAACAACAATCTCAAGCGAACGCAAAGGCCATCGCAAATATGGAAAGACAAATAGGTCAAATGGCTGCTGACCAACAAAAAAGAGATAATGGCAAATTTCCTAGTGCTACTGAAGTCAATCCTACTCATACTCAACGTCCAGGGAAGGAGCAAGTCAATACTGTTGAATCAGGATGGCGAAAGGTTACTCTGGAGGATTTGTTCGAGGTAGGGAATGAAGTGGAACTAGGGGAAGAAGGAAAGGCTTTAAAGAGCGAGAAAAGTAAAGAAGGAGGAATTCCGGTTGAGAATGGCACTCAACCCGAAATAGATGAAAAGGTCCAAAAGGAAGAGCAACCAACGATTGCAGGGATTAAGCAAAAGAAGAAGAATAAGAAAGAAAAGAAGAAGCAGGAAGCAACTAGATCAACGGGACCCTTAATGAACCAGCCCCTATGGGATGAGCTTAAGGATGCCCCCGAGGACACCAGGATTTTACAAGAGATGTGCGAACAAAATGGGAAGAACAAGGTACCTACACCGAAAACGGTGAGATTGACTATGAGGGCTAGCGAAGCATTATTGGGAACACTACCCAAGAAGGAGAAGGACCCCGGATCACCATTGATCACTACAACCGTAGGGGACGTGGTTATTCGAAACACCTTACTAGATTTGGGAGCAAGTGTTAACATCTTGCCGGGATATCTGTATGACAAATACAAGAATGAAGAAATCGAGCCAGCTGAAGTTGTACTGCAGTTGGCTGACCAATCAACTAAGGTATCTAGGGGAAAGCTAACCAATGTCATAGTCAAAGCTGGCGACTTTTTCTACCCCGTGGATTTTCTGGTGATGGAATATGAAAGTCCGGACGATGCGCCTGCGCTTATCTTAGGACGGCCATTCCTAGCTACTGCTGGTTCAGTGATCGACTGCAAGACTGGAGACATGGATATTTTCTTCGGGACCAGGAAAAGAAGATTGAATATGTTTGGGAATCCAATTTCGTTACCCTCGGAAGAAAACGGCAAACCAGCAGACAGAAAAACATTAATGGAGCCAGGAACCAGAAGCAAAGAAAAGATATGGACACGTACGGGGGAGGGTGGAAAGGAAGAAGTTCTAAAGGAGACCAAAAACCACCCGCTGTCCGCCATCGACAAGGAACAACTGCTGGAAATGATAGATATGATGGAAGCAAGGCATCAGCAATATGAAAGTGAATCCAGAAAACGAGAGGCGAATGTTTTCGAGCTATTGAAATCTCAACAGCAATGGATCAGTGGTGTGAGTGATCGGATGACCCAACTCACATCCCTTATGACAATGATGGCTAATAATTTCATGCCAGAATATCAGCAAATGTCATCAAGAGGCCAAGAAGAAGAAGAAGGATCAGCTTAGGAGCAGCACGTCTGGCTGAAGACGTTAAACTTAGCGCTTGTTGGGAGGCAACCCATCGTGTCATAAGTAGGTTTTATATTTCTTAGGATTAATTTAGAAAATACATCAATCGTTTGCAGGTATTAATGGTTTCAAGCAAGTGTGGGGTCGTGTGAAAAGGTTTTGAAATCTTCAAGACAGTGCCGCGGGTTTTGGAATTGCGCGACGCGGGTTCGAAACTCAACCCGATGCGCAGGGGTTGAATTAGCGACACGCGCGTCGCGGAAACGGGAAATGCGCGCCGCGGGATACGATCAGACGGTTTTTGCCCTTATACGGTGAGCCGCGGCTCACAACTCACAACACGCGACTCGGAGCTCTGGTTATCGAAATTTTCTTGCAATTTTTCTTGCTCATTTTGTTCCCACTACCAAGGTGTGCCATTCTAACTATCTATTACTCGTTAAAACTAGCGATTAGGTAGTTAATTTTAGTGATTTGCCCAAAATAGTTCAAAACTTAGAATCACTAATGCTAGCTTATAGGGTGTTTGTTTTGCCAAATGGAGACCCTAGATGAGCTAGTCGGCACCTAGGCTACCCTGTGGTGTATTTATATTGAGATTTAGCAGGTTAAAATGAGGAATTGATTCGGGGTTTTGAAACAGCCGCACGCCGCGCCGCGCCCTGGCTCTTGGGCCGCGCCGCGGTGCGGTGGGGAAGAAAAAGGACTGATCTTGCAAAAAAATTTTTTGTTTTGTGGGTATATTTTCTTTTTGCAGATGATATTCAGAATGGAGCATGCTTTCCTCCAGTTCCCCGCGGAGCTGGCCAGTTCTGTTGAGTATACCTCGTGGAGGGATGCTTTGAGGAGTCGCCGGGTGTTAGAGGCGACGGTCATTGATCGAGATATTCTTAGAGACGTAGGGCTCTGGGGTGCGATCGAGCCGTTCTTACATCGCACCTGGACCCACGAGGAGGCGTCATTCACATGCCGTGGCTGGGACAGGATCATGGCCACGGACGAGGACATGGTCTACACAGAGCTTCTCCTGAAGTTCCTGTCTACGGTCCATTTCGCTCCCAGGGCGGGAGACCCGCGTTCCAGGCTAGTACGTTTTCGTTTGGGGGGTGAGCACAGGGAGTGCATCCTCCGAGACTTCGGGAGGCGCGCCGGCATCTACACTCCAGAGGACCTCCAGCACCGTTTCTTCACCCGGTTCTTTGGGTCATGCATTCAGGGGGAGCCGGAGCGCCCTCCCAACATGGAGGTTTGGACACCGTTGTCCAATGTGATGTACGAGGCGGGGGCCTCGAGGGAGAGCCACCTACGCGATCCACTCTACCGCCTCATGCACCGGATCGTCTCCACCTCCATCATGCAGCGGGAGGGAGGCGAGAAGGTGTCAGGGGACGACGTGACATTTTTGTGGGTCCTCCTCGACCCATCCAGGTTCCTCCACCTCCCTTTCGCCCTTGCGACCGCTCTCTCCACTCACTCTACCGGCGCCTCCACCAGCAGTCCACTAGCCAGGGGGTATTTTATTACTCGCCTGGCCCGTTCCTATGGCATCCTTACTGCTCCCGTGGCAGCTTCTTTGACTGCTCTGCCTCCATCGCGCACTACAGCACGCACGTTGGAGAGGATGCGGCTCATTGAGCTGCAGCGCCCAGGACAGTACATCCGGGCACCAACCGAGCCTTCTGAGGCACCTCAGCCTGCGTACGCCCAGCCCGGCAGGAGACGTCGGAGGCCAGAGCCGCCAGCACCAGAGCCTGCACAGCCGCAGCCACAGCAGGATGACTCACCAGCCCTCCGCCGGCTGGAGGCCAGAGTCACGCGGATTGAGGCTCAGCTCACGATGGTTTTGGACCAGCTCGAGTGGATCGGGGAGGTACTTATCCAGACCGCATCGGCCCAGGGCAGACACCCCCGACCATTCCCAGCCAGGTCCCACGATCACGAGGCTGGACCCTCCAGGCCACCGGGTGGTGATTGATGTTTCTTTTTTTTCTTTCTTTTTTTTCTTTCTTCTTTTTATTTTTCTTGGGATATATGTATAAACTTATGACACATCTATCTGTATATTATTTTTTTTTTCTGTTATGTGTGTTTTAATTTATTTGTTAAGTGATGCATGATATACCATATTGAGAGGGAGTTGTCTCATACAAGTGTGGGGTCACTGTGCCCCCTCCACTTGTCTTGACCACCGGCGTGTCCTACTGTAGCGCTACAACTCTAGCATATGAATCGAGGATCTTTTTGTACGCACTATACCTGTGATATGAAGCACCAAGCAGTCCATCGTCCAAAAAAAGGGTACTCTTTCTCCCTTGCTTTGAAATAATTTTTGTACAACGGGAACGTTGTACGGTTTTAAGTGTGGGGTGTGGACGGTCGAAAGAGATATGTTTGAAATTTTTGCAGAACTGATCAATTTTTCAATTTTTAGCAATATTTTTAAAAATTTTTAATGAATTGCAATTTTTGAAATGAATGGTTCGTGATTGTGATAGCATCAGTATTTTTCAAGAAATACTGTTTAGTTGTGATCATGCTATTAGTTAGTCAAATAAGTTGAGTTTTACGAGGGTAGAAGATTGAGCCATTTTAGGATTGGAATTTAGGAAGGAAAAGTCAGTCAGTGGCCTTTGTTGTTCGAGCCGGTAAGTCTAAAATGGGTGGGCCTTATGCACCTTACCACCTAAGATCGTCTGGTCTGGGATGGTATTTCCGAAAGCTCGCTACACGGACAACATCGAAAGTCATGGACGATTCCTTAATGGCCTTTAGAATCTGAACGAGTAAGTACACTATATTGTGGACAGAAAGTTTGTAATCAAGGGTTCTTTAGAAAGCCATGAATTCCAAAGAACAACTCAATTATGTTTTCACAAACTATTCCATTCTAACTCGAAGAGCAATAAGCTTTGAAACTAAACACATTAAAAAAAACTGTTCGATTCTCTATTACAATTTGTTAAAAACTCTCTTGCTTGGGGACAAGCAAGGCACAAGTGTGGGGTGTTTGACAACGCCTAGTGATATCAAGTATTTTAGGCGTTGTTGAGCCCTGTTCTTGGTCAAATTATATCAAATATGCATGGGTATTCTCACTTTTCGTGTCAGGACTTGTCTGGAGAAAAAGAACAGAAACAGGGACTAAAAGTGTACAAAAAGGAAAAAGTATGGAAAGAATGAAAAATCAAGAGAAGACGTACGCACGCCGCGGATTTATCTCCTGCGCGACGCGGATGTAAGGCGGTGGAACACATTTGAATGACGAAAAAACGGGGAACGGATAAGTACGCGCGCCGCGGATTTCACATTTGCGCGGCGCGGTCACGGGAAATTTGCAACTATAAATAGAGGCATTTCCAGCCGAAAACCCTAGCAAAGACCTGGTGAAAACATCGACCTAGAAGCTCTTTGACTCGAGGATTCCATTTCAGAGGCTATAATTTGGTATTTTCATGTTTTAGATTTTATTTTATTTTAGTTAAACATTTGTAAACTTTGAGTTGAATCTTTGGGTGTGACAACCATTGAATTCTAGCTTAAGGTTCTGTTTTTAGTAGTTTTGGTTACTGATTTGATGTTTGGATATTGGTTTGAGTGAATGAAATCATTCGGTTACCTTAAATATTGATTTTTCGGTATTTCGGATGCTTGTTGGAGTTTTGATTGTTTGATTGTGATTGGATTTTGTTTGTGGCTTGGTTAGGACGGTTTTCCCTTGCTGAAAACAGTAGCTAACTTAGTTATATTGAGCATTAAATCTTGGCTATTAACTGTCTCATAGTACTGTTAGTTATTAGCTCGTTTCTGCTGTGCTTGGTTTTGCTAGTTTGAATGCCTTCAATTGCTCCTGATTCAGAGATGTACTTCTGAATTCAGAAAGTAACTAGGTCATTTGGACATAGCTAAACTTGGCTTGGGTGTTTGAATATTGTTCAAGGTAGAAAGATAGAAATTAGTTCCTCCGACTATAGCCGTGACACTATCAGTTGGTAATCTCTCATCTAGGCTAACCACGTAGCTCCTGTGGATCGACCCTGACTCCACTATACTAGTGAATGTTAGGTTATTTCTTATTTTTGACCGCATGAAGACCTCTGCGTACACATCAGTAGGATGCTATTTTTATAAAAACTAAACCACCCCACCCCACCCCCTACCCATTTCGGCAGCCCCCATAGGAGACAAGCCATCACACCATAAACTTACTTTTAATTTTATAATCTTAGGCCTTAAAAGGCTATAATTAATTTATTAGAAAGAAATCCAACAAAAGATGACCATCTTTTCCTTTGGCAAGTGACAAACCAAACAATTCATTTCTCTCTTTTCTCCCCTCTCTTCTTGCTCTCGGCTCACACCATGACCACCATCATCTTCCTCAAACATCAATTCCAAGCTGTTTTAACAAGTTCAAGTGGTAAGTTTCATCCATCTTTTGATTCTAAACAACATAACACAAGTTTTACACCTTTTACACACACTAACATCCATCCATATCCATTGGATATTAGTTTTGTTCAAGGGTCTTTGAGCTCCAACCTTCATCATCTTCAAGGATCTTTCAAGTTTCTTGGTAAGTTATGATCATCTAGTGATTTAAGTTCTAAATACCTTCATTTACTCTTTTACACACACATACTCATAAAAATCCATTGGATAATAGCTTTGTCCAAGGGTCCTCCGGGTCTTAGAACCAAAATCTTCAATCTTTTTCCAAGAAACCTTAAGATCCACACTCAAGGTGAGTTCATACCCCTCATTTTCATCTTTTCAAACCTTTTTGGGGGAGAATACAAGTTCTTTTACTATAAATGTTGTTTTATTCAAAATTATATGTGATTAAATGTTATATATGTTGATTTACACAAGTTCATAAAGTTAGTATTTGGGTAAAAATACCATTGACATGAAATATGGATAGATCCTTGTAAGATGTTCATAATGATACATAATATGTTTGTATAAAAGTCTTTAGATTATAAATAAATTGTGTAAAATGTTAGATCTTGGACAAAAATGTTATAAAGATGAATTTGGCATGAAATATGTATAGATCCATGTTTTGTGAACACTTTGACATATTATGTTGTGTAAAAGTTACAAAACTACAAATAAAGTGTACAAAAATACTAGATCTTGAGTAAAAACGTTATAAAAACGGAAACTAGTAAAAACTACGTTTTTATAAATAAAAACACTATTTTCTAGCAAAAATGGTTATAATCAAGTTATTACACCATTTTTGTGAGAAATATCTCAAATGATGATCTTTATAATCATTTGAATAAATTACTTCATTATTATTCACAAAATATGATTATTACGACGCAATACTAAAAATAGACTATTATTGGAATAGTTTATGAACACAAGTTATTATGACGTTTGGACATGACAAAAATAATTATATAAGATTATATAATTATTAAACTATACTATATTATCATGGGAAAAATGATAATGGACTATTACAAGAGTCTTTATATACAAAACGTACGTAAACAAGTTGATTGGAATACATACATTTTTGTGAGATGAATCTTCACAGTACTTTTATAAGTACCTACTATAAGTCCTGAACATTTATAACCAGAGTCTCGGTAAGAGAGCGTGATATTTGAGTATAGATCTATACGGGGCTTGACAACCCCGCACCTGAGCTGCTAGCTACAGCTTGACCGGCAGGTCTGAGGTGTCCAAATGTCGAACATTCCGACGCCTGAAGAACGTCGCAGCAGGCCAACTAGTCACAGTATGGTTATATGGTATCTCACATGGGAAAATAATCAACTTAATATTTTTATAAATTGTTTACGTGGAAACACACATTTCAAAGAAAGTATACTACAATTTACATATTACATTTTAGTCTTTGGGATTTAAAGACTTGGACATTTTTATAAGAAAATATTGGATTTTCTTGGTTTTCAACACTATTGATTACAAACAAAGGACATTTCTATACAAAAATCTTATGAACTCACCAACTTAATTGTTGACACTTTTTCAACTACTTGTATTCTCAGGAAATTGATAAGGTAAGCCTCAGCGCGATTTGAAGAGATGTTACGACGTCGTTTTTGTTCATTTTGAAATCATTTGTAATTGTGATTGAAACACGCAACTTTTTAAACGATGTAACCTTTACAATTATTTAATGATGGTTGTGTACTTGGATTCCACTATTGCGTAACTTTGTTATGATATTGTTCATGAAGTCATCAACCCTTAAACTATTCCGCCAATACGGTTTGAGGGTGTGACACCTATGACATCACTTTTTATCTTTTGTTTGTTTATATTATTTGTCATGTTGCGTTTAATGTTTTGTTGAGTCATGCATGTTATACCAAATGGGGAGGAGTTGTCTCAAACAAGCGTGGGGTCACCGTGCCCCCTCCACTTGTTTTGACCACCGGCGTGTTCACTGTAGCGCTACAACTCCGGAATACGGAATCTAGGATCCGTTTGTTCACAATTATACCTGTGATACTGAGTACCAACCGAGCAATCTACTGTCCAAAGGGGTAACTCTTTCTCCCTTGTTTTAAATAATTTTGTACAACGGGGACGTTGTACGGTTTTAAGTGTGGGGTGTGGACGGTCGAAAGAGTAATTTTTGAAATTTTTGCGGAAAACAAATAATTTTCAAATTTTTAGCAACTTTTTCAATTTTTTAATAAATTGCAATTTTGAAACGAATGGTTTGTGATTGTTGATAGCAGTGGTATTTTTCAAAGAATACTATGTAGTTGTGATCATGCTATTATTTAGTCAAATAAGTTGAGTTTTATGAGTTTAGAAGATTGAGTTGTTTTAAGATTGGAATTTAGGAGGGAAGTGTCAATCTGTGGCCTTTGTTGTTCGAGCCTGTAAGTCTAAAATGGGTGGGGCTTATACACCTTGCCACCTAAGATCGTCTGGTCTGGGATGGTATTTCTGAAAGCTCGTTACACGGACAGCATCGAAAGTCATGGGCAGTTCCTTAATGGCCTTTAGAATCTGAATGAGTAAGTACACTTCATTGTGGACCGAAAATTTGTAATCAAGGGTTCTCTAGAAAGCCATGAATTCCAAAGAACAGTTCAATTATGTTTTTGCGAACTATTCCACTCTAGCTCATAAGGCAATAAGCTTTGAAACTGAACACAGTCAAAAATTGTTTGAGTATTTATTACAATTTGTTAAAAACTCTCTTGCTTGGGGACAAGCAAGGCACAAGTGTGGGGTGTTTGACAACGTCTAGTGATATCAAGTATTTTAGGCGTTGTTGAGCCCTATTCTTGATAAAATTATATTAGATATACCTTGGTATTCTCACTTTTCGTGCCAGGACTTGTTTGGAAGAAAAAAATGAAAACAGGGACTAAAAACGTGCAAATTGGAGAAGTTTGGAAAGGAATGAAAAATCAAGAAAATACGTACACGCGCCGCCGAAATCAACAATGCGCGACGCGGGTCCAAGGCGGTGGAACACATTCAAATGCCGATAAAACGGGAAAAGATAAGTACGCGCGCCGCGGGATCCTTAATTGTGCGGCGCGGCTGCAGGAAATTTGCAACTATAAATAGAGGCATTTCCAGCCGAAAACCCTAGCAAAGACCGGGTGTAAAATCGACCTTGAAGCTCTTTGACTCCAAGATTTCGTTTCAACAACTTCTCAATTGGTATTTTATGTTTTAGAATTTAATTTCATTTTAGTAGCAAGTAGCATTTGTAGCTAAAGTCTTTGGGAGTGACAACCACTGACTTTGAGCACCTTAGCTTTCTGTTTTGCATCATTGGTTGCATCATTGGTATTTTCGGTGTTTTGATGCTTGTGTTTGGTTTTGATTGTTTGGATTGTGTTTGGATGTTATTTTGACCTTGTTTGGGACTGTTTCCCTTGCTGAAATCAGTAGCCAACTAGGTTAGCTTAGGTATTGAACTTTGGCCAGTAACTGTTCAGTTGGACTGTAGCTATTGGTTTAGGTTATACCTGGTTTTGCTTGGATGTGTTGGATGCCTTTGTTTGCTTCTGATTCAGAGATGTACTTCTGATTTCAGAAAGTAACTAGGTTTGTTTGAGTGAGTTTAGCTTATGCTTGGCTTGGATTTGTTTGGTTATTGCTTTTGGGTATTAGTAGTTAAGAACTTAGGAACTAGATCCTCCGACTGTAGCATGACACTACAAGTTGGTAATCTGTCATCTGATCTGACCACGAAGCTCCTGCGGATCGACCCTGACTACTACTGTGCTAGTGTGTGTGTTAGGTTTTTCTCTATTTTTGACCGCACGACGACCTATGCGTGTCAGAATCTTACCAGATATGAAGCATAATCTGAATAAAGACGGAATTAAACTAAAGACTCTAGAGTTCTTCTCAATGGATGGCTCTCCGCTCGCTGAAACTTGATCTATAGACCTCTATTTATAGTTGCAAAAATCATGAGGTTCGTGCCGCTAGACAGGGCTTTTCGCATCATGAGTCTGCCTTTTCCCCGACATCTCGCACTTTAAAATTCGAGTCAAACTTTAGATCAGTTCTTATCCTTTGACTGGCGCCGCGAACATCAATCCTCCGGCGTCGCGAACTTCTGCTGATCTTATCCTTCGTTCTTATATCCATCTTTGTTAAAGTTTACACTTAAGATCCTGTAATTTGAGTATTTTTCCTATATAAGCACTTACACCAAAAGTGAGCGTAAATAGTCATTTTAAAATTATAAAATAACTAAAACACAGTCCAATAATGCATAAAAATATGTAATATAAAAGCACGTTATCAAACACCCCACACTTGTGCTTTGCTTGCCCCTAATCAAATAGAGCTTTTAAGACCTTGTATCATAAACTTAAACCTTCTTGAAAATCCCTTAGTTCCAAAGTTTATTGCTAAATACAGTAACTACACTTAAACCAGTTTTTGAAAATGACCGGGATACCCTTGGGACTCAAGACTTTCTATAAAACTCTTGATTACAAACTTTTCGTTAACAACTGTGCAAACTGTTCATATTCTAAAGGTCATTAAAGAAATTCCCATGGCTTTCTATGATGTCCGTGTAGCGAGCTTTCAACAAAATTATCTCAAACAAGTTGATCTTCGGTAATGAGGTGCATAAGTGCCCTAGGGCTACGCTTTTCAGGTCTATCGGCTCGAACAACATAGGCCACTGATTGAAAATCCCCTCCTGACTTCCAATCCTATGGTATTTCTAAATCAAAACATTTTTTCTATTGATAATTCTTGAATTAAACTCAAATTATTTTAACGAAAACTAGCATACACAACTACATAGTATTTCTTGAAAAATACCAATTTGCTAAAAATCTGAAAACAAGTAAGAAAAAGGGTTACCCTAGGACGACGAAATACTTGAAGGTCGAAATCGGATGCATTTCAGGGTTGAGTTGTGGGTTTGAATTATGTGACAACCAAAAATATTGTACAAGATAGAAAGTTTGACGCTTAAATACTTAAGTGTTATAACCAAGGGCAAAATAGTCAAAATGGTAAAAATATATAAATTTATATTTCAAGACCTTTAATTAGGTTATAGTGAAGTGTTACTTCGTTTAGAAAATTGCTTTAAAGAGGTGAGGACAACAATGGAATTTTGGGGACAAAAGTGAAGAAAACTTTTGTCAATTCTTTACAAATTAATATCTAAAACTCTATAAGGAATTGGGAAAAAGTCATCAATGAGACTTTGGTAGTATTTGATGTAATAAGAATATAGGAAAAAGATTTGGATCGTTTGGAGTTATAACGAAGAAGTTATGACAGTTTAAAGATGACAAAAAGTGATACATATGGCCAAGTGTCTATGTTTAAGAGCTGATAGCAGAAAATCTAGTTAGATTCAGATTTAAGTCAGTAAGCATAAAATCTAAAGCTCATTTCCATCTTTCCAACGATATAAAGTTTGTAAAAATCGGGTATCGTACGTACAAATTATGAGTGTGCAAAGATCGGGAAATATTAAGTGCAAGTGCAGAAACTTTTAGCTAAGGCATGAATAGAAGGGCAATTTGGTATTTTTCATGTTTGACTGGTCAAAATCAGCCTTGGGCTGATTTCTTTTCCTATGTGCGCGTAATTGGGATCGAAGAAAAGAAAAAGGATATTGGGAAGGAGAGTTCGAGCAGAAAAACACACGCACGCATCATTAGATGCGATTCACGTAAATCAAGAGGGCAAATGTTCAATTAAGGATGGATTTCAGCCTCTGTGGGTAGCAATTTTCATCAACTTGAGGAGGGTGCAGCAGCAGCTGCGTTTTTCCGAGCTCTGGAATGTCGTTAACGGCAAGCCACCAGAACTGTTGCAGCGGCAGCGACGGTGGTCGGGGAGGGACCCCTTTGGTTCGATTTCCAACCCAAAAACGAGTTTAATGCTTTTGATTTCTACTAAGTTCAACAGAAAATTAAATGTAACATCTTGAGCCCTAACTTAGCTTGAAGTTCTTGACTTTTCTTGCATGTATGTCGAATTTGGAGCTCGTTTTATGATCTTTCATCGATTTAGGGGTTCAAAACACTCAAGGATGGTAAATGTTGATGTTTGACCCAAAAGTATTGAATGCATGTTAATAAATTGAGAATGATTCATGAAATATATGCTCAAAACAGTTTGGAAGCTTTAATGAACCAAGTTATTTGTTAGGTAAATTTGAAATTGTTGACATATGTTAGGCTAAAGAAGATAATGATATAAATTGGTATGTTTTTGTTATAAAGGAAGATATTCAATTGTTGTCAAGTACATGTTTATGCAAATATGGAAGAAATGGAATGGAATTAGCAATTACAACGCTTAATAGAAAAGGGAATCAGAATCTAATGGCAAAAGGCAAGAATAAGACAAACTTGGTAAATATGAATTTGGCTTGAAACACGTTGATACACTTGGATTTTATAAGTACTAGACATATGTTGGAAGTAGAATGGAATTGTATGTTTACACATGTTAATGAGACAAAATTTGAGAATTGGAATGGAATTGAGAATTTCATCTTTTAAGGGACAAAAATTTAATATGGGTTTAAATAGTGTTCTAAAAGACATAACACTTAATGGAAATTCTATCTTGAAGTGTTGTGAAGGTATTGAAATTATATGAATGAAAAATAGCATTATATGCAGCGGTTTCTATTTTTACAAACTTAATTGTTTTGGATTTGTCAAAACGACATAAAAGAGGAAAACAAGAGATGCTTTGACATCTAAGCAATTAGTATTATATTATAAACATGTTGGAACTATAAAGTTGTTTAAATTGCATGTCTATCCCAAGAAATACCATATATGGTCAAAATGGGACAAAAAGGGTAAATTTGACGTATTTGGATATTAAACTTTTGTAAGGCATGTTTAACCAATGAAATGGTATTGGATAATGATTAGAAGGGTTTATGACTGATTAGTCAAATATTACTAGTTTAGTTGTATAATATGTTTCTAATCTTTTATTAAATCGTTAGACCTTGAAGGAATGCTTGGAAGCAACAAAAGTCAATAACATTTAGGGATATGTGGATTAGTGTAGCTAGACATACCTAGCTACCGAGGTGAGTACATGAGGAGTTTTCTGGGTACATAGCAACAAGTTTTGTTTTAATGTTTGAATGTTTTTATGCTAAATGTTTTATGATTAATGGTCTGATAAATGATTTTTTAATTTTGAATTAAAAGTAATGCTTTATGTTGAAAGTTTGATAAAGAATGTCAATGATATGAAAACTTTTACTCTAAAACTTTACTATGATGTTTATGTACTTGTAATGAATATGAAGTAAAGACCAGTTTGCAATAATATGAATAATGAACTAAGAAAATGATAAAAGTGAAGTGAAGAAGAAATCTGGATAAGGACCTTGCCCGCAAGTAGGGGTCAAAAGACACTACTGGGATGGTACCTGTTGGAATACGATAACATAAAACAAACGCAGCGGAAACAGAAATCTAAATCGCATTCAACCAGGATCACAGAATCATGCACACTTTTGTAACTGTAAAATCAAGAGGGTTCAAGACATACCTTTTAAATCTCAGATCTGATTTTTTTAGGATGACGAGAGCCCAAAGTAGAACTCCTCTAATGTAATCGCACCCAAGACAACTATCCAGCACCCGTTGATGTAGTATATACCTTTGCTTGAAGTTTTAGCACGTAATACTTAGGGTTTTGAAAGAAATCGGCCGTATACCGAGGGGTGGGAGGAGAGTGACGAAAATTAGGGTTTGGCAGCCTTACAACTCAGATCTAGGGTTGTATTTATAGTGCTCCTCATCCTTATCCCCTCCTTTGTGGATATTTCACTTTAGTCCTTTATCCTTATTAAGTTTCTAATTAATATACCTTTACTTTGGTATATTAATAAACTTAACCATTAAGTTTCTAATTAATATACCTTTACTTTGGTATATTAATAAACTTAACCCCTCAAGTTTATTTTCGATCTCTTTTAGCTAAATCGTCTCTTGCGTGTAACCCAAAAGGACCCTACTATTTATAATAATATTACCAACTTGTTATAACGATGGGCATATAACCAACAGTCTCCCACTTGCACTTGTTATAACAACTGTATGGTCTAATATTCATTAACCTAGTAAGGTGTATGTCATCCTAGACAAATGCCGTGTTCATCTAATGAAACAGCCCTTAGGCAAGTGATCAAATATTCCTTTGATCTACAAGATATCCATATGAACGTCTGACATGGAATTCTGTCAGTCTCAAACATTCAATATTATGTTTCCCGATAGAGATTTATGATGACCACAACAAACTGCACTTATTGATTCTATATCAAATCAGTTCGAGTACGGCCGTACATTTGCTGTCAACACCAAATCATCGAGGGGCCCACGGATATCGCTTCTCCTGTTAGGGCAGAAGGAACAAATAAACTTTGACTACACGGATCTCGCCCACTCATCATGTCATATCTGGACATTCCCTGTATGGCTGCCAGTTACGGACAACGTTGGAGAAAACCAAGACATAACAGACTGCAGGACTAAGAATCAATGCATCTTCGCTTGAAGAATATAAGATATTACCATCTTAGAATTACTCGTGACACATTCCATGAAGTAATCTCTAAGTACAGGTTACTCCAATACTTAATCCCTATTAAGTACACATGAGAATTAGCGCATCTCTATGATATGTCCATCTCTATGGACAATTTACTAATTCCTCATGTCAGCCTTGAATCAATACTTACTCCTAAAAGTATGACCTACTGTGGACGTTTTGAATAATAAAATAATTATTCAGGAAGTCAATAAAACATGCAAAATTGGAACATAATGATAAACTTATGAAATGACTGCCTTCATGCATATATTAAGTTCTCCACATAATAATCTTCAAAACAAATAGAGTATCACATTGCTTGAGTTCCAAACACAAATCAAACTAAATTAAATACACTTAAACCAACTCATTTGCAAATCTAATGCCCATCGACCTAGTATGAGAATCATGCTTGGCCTGAGATAACGGTTTAGTGAATGGATCAGCAAGATTATATTCTGATGTAACTCTACTAATCGTGATGTCTCCTTCTTCAACGAGCCTCCGGATATAATGGTACTTCCGGTGTATATGCCTTGTGCGCTTGTGAGCTCTGGGTTCTTTTGCCAAGGCGACTGCACCCTCATTGTCACAGAAGATCTCCACTGGACCATCAATGCTAGGAACAACACCGAGATCCCTGATGAACTTCTTCATCCACATGGCTTCCTTTGCAGCTTCATTAACTGCAATATACTCAGCCTCCGTTGTCGAATCAGCTACTGTTTCTTGCTTGGTACTCTTCCAAGTTACTGCCCCACCATTCAGTAAGAACACGAATCCTGACTGCGAACAGGAGTCGTCTCTATCGGTTTGGAAGCTAGCATCACTATAACCACTTACAGTGAGTTCTTCCATGCCCCCATAGACCAAGAACACTTCCTTCGTCCTTCGAAGATACTTAAGAATGTTCTTGACTGTGGTCCAATGATTTTCACCAGGATTGGCCTGATAACGACTCGTCATACTCAAGGCACAAGAGACGTCAGGCCTTGTACATAACATGGCATACATGATCGATCCCATTGCTGAAGCATATGGGATTCGACTCATTCTCTCTCGTTCATCACTAGAACTAGGACATTGGTCTCTACTCAATGTCATACCACGTTGCATAGGCACGAATCCTTTCTTGGAATCCTGCATCTTGAACCTTTTCAAGATTTTGTCTATATATGTACTCTGGCTTAAACCAATGAGTCGCCTAGATCTATCTCTATAGATCTTTATACCAAGTATGTATGCCGCTTCTCCCAAGTCTTTCATAGCGAAACAATCCCCAAGCCAAGTTTTAACACTTTGCAACATTGGGACATTGTTTCCCATTAGCAGTACGTCATCAACATACAGCACAAGGAAGACAACAGCACTCCCACTAGCTCTGACATATACACATGGCTCATCTTCACTTCTCGAAAATCCAAACTCTTTAATTTTCTCATCGAAGCAGAGATTCCAGCTGCGAGATGCTTGTTTGAGTCCATAAATCGACTTCACAAGTTTACACACTCTATTGGGATATTTGGACTTTACAAAACCCTCTGGTTGTGTCATATACACATCTTTTGAAAGTTTTCCGTTAAGGAAAGCGGTTTTTACATCCATTTGCCATATTTCATAGTCATAAAAGGCTGCGATGGCAAACAATATCCTGATAGATTTAATCATTGCCACTGGTGAAAAAGTTTCCTCATAATCAATCCCTTGGGTTTGAGTATAACCCTTTGCCACCAGTCTGGCTTTATATGTGTGTACTTTTCCATCCATGTCTGTCTTCTTCTTGAAGACCCATTTACACCCAACTGTTTTAAGGCCAGGTGTTTGATCAACCAAGTTCCAAACTTGGTTATCATACATGGATTTCATCTCGCTCTCCATAGCCTCCTTCCATTTGGCAGCATCTGGGCCTGCCATTGCTTCCTGATAGCTGGTAGGTTCATCGTCATCTACCATTGACTCATCACCTTCAGTAATATGTAAACCTTAAAATTCAGGTGCATGACATACTCTATCAGATCTCCGGACAGGAGGTGGAGGTATGTCAGATTCCCCAGCTGTACTTGGCTGAGGCTCAACAGGTTTTTCAACCTCTGATTGAGAGCTAGTGCCAACATCAGGTCCTTTATTGGTTGGTTCTTGAATCTCCTCAAGATCAATTTGGCTCCCACTGGCCTCTTGGTGTATCAGCTCCCTCTCTCGGAAGACTGCCCTTCGTGCAACAATCACCTTGTTTTCAAAAGGTTTGTAAAACAAATACCCAAAAGAACTAGCAGGATAACCAATAAAGTAACACCTCTCTGATCTGGGTTCTAGTTTGTCGATGGCTTCACGACGGACGTAAGCCTCACAACCCTAGACTTTCAAATGCGCCAATAAGGGTTTAGTCCCATTCCATATTTCAGAGGGTGTCTTGCTGACCTTCTTAGTTAGTACAAGGTTCAGGACTTTTGCTGTAGTCTCCAAGGCATAGCCCCAGAAACTGATTGGAAGCGTAGCACGACTCATCATGGACCGAACCATATCAAGTAATGTTTGGTTCCTCCTCTCAGCTACACCATTATGTTGTGGTGTTCCGGGAGGAGTCAACTGTGAAACAATTCCACAGTTCCCCAGATGATCGTAGAATTCTTGACTAAGATATTCTCCACCCCTGTCGGATCGGAGGATCTTAATCTTTTTGCCCCGTTGATTCTTTACTTCGTTCTGAAATCTTTTGAACACCTCGAAGGTTTCAGACTTATGTTTAATCAAATAAACATACCCATATATGCTGAAGTCATCAGTAAATGTGACGAAGTACCTTTCTCCATGTCTTGTGGCTGATCTGAACGGTCCACACACATCAGTGTGTATGAGGTCCAACAGATCCTTGCCTCTTTCAAAGTTCCCTGTGAATGGCGCTTTTGTCATCTTTCCTAATAAACAAGACTCACATACATCATCAGACTTGAGGTCGAATGATTCCAAAATCCCATCCTCTTGGAGTTTGGCGATGCGTTTCTTGTTTATATGGCCAAGTCGACAATGCCATAGACATGATTTATCCAATACACTTTTGGATGTATCTGAATCAACATTTAAGATTAAGCTATTATTTCTTCTAATGCTCATGATAGTTTCATAAATACCATTTGTAGGACATGCTTTAAAGTAAACACAATCATTTTTGAAAACCAAAATATTTCCATTATCAAAACCAAAATCAAAACCGTCTCGATACAAAGCACTAAAAGAAATAATGTTTCTAGCCATTTCTGGAGAATAGCAACAATCTAATAAATTAATAGAAAATCCAGTAGAAAGCACGAGCTCGTAATCCCCAATCCTCTTGACAGCAGCTGTATGTCTGTTGCCCATGATCAGGTCAAGCTCCCCATGCCTTAACTTCTTACTTCTTCTTAGTCCCTGCACATCAGAGCAAATGTGAGTACCACATCCCGTGTCTAGGACCCATGAATTAGTATTAGAAGTATTATGGAGTTCTATCATGTATATACCTGAGGTACCAGACACTTTGGGCTTGATCTTCTTGATCTCCTCTAGGTATTTAGGGCAGGTTCGCTTCCAGTGTCCCTTTTCTCCACAGTGGAAACAAATGGCCTCATCAGGGTTTGGTGACGGCACTATCATAGAACCAGCCTTGCCCTTGTTGCTAGAGTTGGAGTTGGGGTTACCAACTTGACCCTTCCCTTTGCCTTTAGGCTTCTTGGCTTTCCTTTTCTTGATTGCCCCTTCCCTGATTGCCAATACCGGAGCCGTGGAGCTGGAGTTCTTAGATTTAGACATATTTGCCTCAGCAGTTTTTAGCATGCCATGTAACTCCATTATGGTCTTTTCCAATCCATTCATATTAAAATTCAGTGTGAACTGACTGAATGTACTGCTCAGCGAGTGGAGGATGATATCCGTAACCAATTGTTGAGCGATCGGAAATCCAAGTCGCTCCAATCTGTCAACGTACGCTTTCATCTTAAGCACGTGTGCACTGACAGCGGTTCCCTCCTGCTGCTTGCAATCTAGTAGGGACATCATAGTGTCATACCGTTCCTGTCTAGCCTGCTCTTGGAACATTTCCTTGAGCTGGTCGGCCATGTCGAACGCCCCAGCGGTCTCGAAACTCTTTTGGAGTTCCGGAACCATGGTCGCCAACATGAGACAAGCAACCTCATCCGACTGATCTTTATGCTTTTGCCAAGCATCCCTAACAGCTCTAGTTGCATCATCAGCTGGAGCCTCAGGAAGAGCTGTGTCCAGGACCCATTCTTTCTTATCATACCGGAGGGCGATCCGAAGGGAACGCATCCAGTCCAAGTAGTTGGATCCGGTCAGCTTATCCTTAGAGAGGAGTTGCATTAGTGAGATATTTGTAGCCGAATTCGAATTTCCATTTGTGTTTGGAGCCATCTATATGAAAAGTAGATTTAATTAGTTTGATTAATCCTTAAAAAATTAATTACCCAAAACAATAATTTTACTTAAGGCTAGAATCCATATTTCACTTCTGGTGGTGAAGAGGTATGCCGTAGTCACCCCCAAAAGTTATTTAGGTAGGCAATACTCTTTGCCAACTTCAATCTCTATGAAGCTTCTAGATCTTTCGGGATTTATTGAATCTGATCAATGGCATGTTTAATCCCATCATGCTCATCCTCTCTCTCGTGACGGGTATGCCGCGGATCATGAGTTTGGATGGTAAATCGACCACGAAGGACCCACGTGACACCCGGCCCATGATTCATGAGTTATCGCGAGTATCACATCATTTTGGCCGAGTCCAATCCGACGCGTTGGCTATAGCACTTACCACGCCGGAAGGGCCCGGTTAAATGTGTGGTTCTTTGTGGGTAGCATGTGATTTACATTTTCATAAAACGGGATTTTGTTTCGTTTTTGTTAAAACATTTTAACATTTTAATTAGCATAAGGGTCAATTTAAACTTTTAAAACGGTTTGAAACTGCCAATTTGACTTTTGAAAATTCTATTAACTTTTAACAAATTTTCTTACTTGTGTATTTTCAGTAATACTTTTATCTTGAACACTGTTCTATCAAACCCTTTCGGTAACTCCACTCGATCAAATGTGACAGGCGGTGAGGGTGGTAAGCAATGAATGCTATTTAGAGTAGGTGAGCCTAGTCACGGTCTGACCAATGTTTTTATTTTAAGTTATACATATAGATACAATTCTAATATACATATCATTTAAAATTGTAAGTATTCTTTGAAAATTATGTTTAACTATTAATTCTATTAAACACGCAAGGATGCAGTGTTAATAATTAATTTAAACAATCATCCATTAAATTTTGAAGCATTTTAAATTTTGTGTTTAGCTATTAATCCTATTGAGCATGCAAGCATTCTATATCAATGATTAATCTAAACAATCATACAATACTAAAATCACCCTTTTATAACAAGAAATCTGATTTCAGAAAGTAAAACATCACGACCGCCGCGACGTGAAACACGATAAAACGCGACGCGGTAATCAAAAGAAACCGATCATGACAAGAACGACGCGGCGCGGAACACTAGGAAACGCGACGCGGCAAAACCCTAATGATCGTAACTTTAGAAAAACCCGCGACACGATAATTCAAGTACCGCGGCGCGGACGTCGATCAGATTCGATAAATCAGAAAATCATGATAAAGCTGCTCTGATACCACTGTTGGAATACGATAACATAAAACAAACGCAGCGGAAACAGAAATCTAAATCGCATTCAACCAGGATCACAGAATCATGCACACTTTTGTAACTGTAAAATCAAGAGGGTTCAAGACATACCTTTTAAATCTCAGATCTGATTTTGTTAGGATGACGAGAGCCCAAAGTAGAACTCCTCTAATGTAATCGCACCCAAGACAACTATCCAGCACCCGTTGATGTAGTATATACCTTTGCTTGAAGTTTTAGCACGTAATACTTAGGGTTTTGAAAGAAATCGGCCGTATACCGAGGGGTGGGAGGAGAGTGACGAAAATTAGGGTTTGGCAGCCTTACAACTCAGATCTAGGGTTGTATTTATAGTGCTCCTCATCCTTATCCCCTCCTTTGTGGATATTTCACTTTAGTCCTTTATCCTTATTAAGTTTCTAATTAATATACCTTTACTTTGGTATATTAATAAACTTAACCATTAAGTTTCTAATTAATATACCTTTACTTTGGTATATTAATAAACTTAACCCCTCAAGTTTATTTTCGATCTCTTTTAGCTAAATCGTCTCTTGCGTGTAACCCAAAAGGACCCTACTATTTATAATAATATTACCAACTTGTTATAACGATGGACATATAACCAACAGTACCTCCTGTTGCGAAGTAGTTGTCTGAAGCACACCCTTCTGGATGGATGTGTTCCATTCCACGGAGGTGATGAAGTTACACAAGCACACCCTTACGAATGTATATGTTCCATTCGGGAAGGGGATGACTTTACGGGGGCGCCCGTAAGAAATGTAAGCAAGATTAATGAATATGAATGTAATTGGTCTTTAAGATGATAATTAAGTAATGAATTTACGTTTTAATGATAAAGTGAAGGATCTAATGTTTTATGATGAAGTAATGACTTATGTTTTGAAGTTATAGCAATGAACTTTGTTTTAAAATGATTTTATGATTTGATAATGAAGTAAGGACTTTATGTTTTGATGACAAAGAACAACTTATGCTTTGATGACAAGGTAATGTTTTATGTTTCATTGAGAAAGTAAGATCTTTTGTTTTGAAGATGTTGGTTGACAAGGATCGATCAAACAAGAATAAGAACAAGAACAAGAAGGTTTTTCATACAGAAAACGTGTTGATCTCACACAGAGATCCTTTTGATTGATTAACCAAGTTATAATTACATAAACCCTAGCTATGTATTTATACAATGCTATACTACATATATTTGGAGTATCCCTACATTCCAGGGAACTCCCAACTATAAACATGATAAGTATGGTAACTAGATAAACTACAAAAATAAGATAAACACTACAAAATGCTTTAGCTGACAGACTTCAGACGAACCAGTTAGTAGCAGCGTGTAATCCTCCCTTTGATAGCATCAGATTCAAAAGTTGTTATTTCCGGATCAGCTGGTGCTGATACTGAACAGCCCAACAATCTCCCCCAATCTGATGATGTCAAAACGTTTTCAACTAAGAGAGGATTGGCCAAGAGATGCAATGTACTCAGCCTCAGAGAGAATCTCAGGCTTAATCCATTTGTACTCAGGAGCATGAAGCTGAGGCTCTCTTTTTCCAAGCTCATGAGAGATCAGCATATGGAACCCATCAGCTGACTTGGCTTTAAAGCATTCAAGAAGAAGATGGAAAAGATGTTTAGTAGAGGCTTTCTTCAGATCATCTGTGCTCATGAAACACATCTTTCCATTACCATCTTCATAGGTCATCCCATGGACTGGAGTCCTGACCAGGGTACGGGCTTCAGCAGGAGCACCAAAGGGAGGATGTTGTTGAAGTCCTTAGTCCCGTAGAGAGCCAGATGATGATTCAACTGAGTTTTCCTTCTTCTTTTTCTAGGACCAGAGGGACCACCTTTGACAGATCGAGCAGAGGCTGGAATTAAATCAAGACTATAAGCCTTATCTATCCATTTCTGAAGGGCAACACGAAGCTCTTGAGAATACAGACCCTTATGCTTTTGTGTGACATGAAGCATCTCCTCCCATTCAGTAAATCCATACTTCACAACTTCATTTATGAATACTTGTTTAGGAACAAGTACTTCTTTGTCTTTCCTTTGAAGATGCAGAAGCACAATCTTTTCTCCCTTATTCTTGGAGTAGCCCACCTTAACAATAGGAAGACACGGGTGCCTTCTTGAAAAGACACTAGCATATTTTGCCAGATCAATTCTTCGATTGGCACTTTCAACTTTGCTGGCAATCTTCCTTTATTCCATAGTCATGGACTCAAAACAACTCATAAGATCTTGCTGCTGGCTCATCCCTCCTTCTTCTTGAACCAACTGTTTAGCGACCTTAACATCCTTTGAACAGATGATCCAGTTTGTCATGACCAAATTGTGTTCAACAACTAACTCTTCAACCTGATCAGGGGACATGCACCACTCTTTAGCTAGCTTGAGTACTTGAGAGGATGTCTTCTGATGTTTTGATGTTTCAGGGACTGAGGAAGACTCAGCAGTGCATTTTCTTTTGAACACCAGAGGGACGTCATCATCAGACATGTCAGCTGAAAGGTGATCAGCACATGGAATGGAGGCACCTTCTGGAGCAGAGGAACTTGGGTTTTCAACAGGAAAAGGTTGTCCTGGATATAGCACAGCAATAGGAGCGACATGATAAGGCATATCGAAAAGGCCTTCTTCGTCATCAATGTCAGATGCGTATGCTACCTCTGGCTCCCCCTCAGAGTTAGCCTCTTCCTCATCCCCAGTACTTCCTTCAGACTTTTGCTCCCCCTTAGCAGGAGCAACAATTGAGAGCTGAAGCGGATTTGACATTGAGGGAACTTCTTGAGGCACGATAGTTTCCGCATGCTCCCCCTCAGCATGAGACAATTTTATATCTCCACTGATCAAGGCAGAGATGATATCCCCTTCATGAAGAGGATCTTGAGTATCTGGCACATTCTCCCCCTTTTTGGCATCATCAGAAGGAGGATCGTGAGTATCATCAGAAGGAGGAGGAGGAGGAGGTGGTGGTGGTGGTGGTAGTGGAGGTGGTGGTGGTGGTGGAGGTGGTGGAGGTGGAGCGGATTTTAGAGAGGGTGGTAAGTCAGCAGCAGTTGCGTTTTCAGGCATGACATTGACCAAGGACCAGTTAAACAACTTCTTCAGATAAGCAACATCGGTTTCCAATTGCTGAAGTCGTGAGGACTGAGTTTGAGAGATCTCAATCAAAGTCTTGAGGGATGCTTGAATGTCATCCAGCTGTGAGGAGCTAGATGAGGGAACAGGATCAGATGATGGTCCAGGTTCAGGGGAGGAGAAGTAGATGTGTTGGGACATAGGAGGGGTAGTAACTACTGGTGGTTGTTCTTGGGTTTTAGGTTGAGTTTCTGGCTCGAGTTCAGGTTCAGGAGATGCAAAGCGGATATGCCCAGTGCCTCTTACTGAAGAAGGGATCATCTGAAGAACGTTCTGAGAACCATCGATGACATCCTCAGATACAACCATAGCAACATCCTCATAGTCTGAGGAATCAGAGGAAGACTCAGACGAGTCATCAGTAGAAGTCTCTGATGGAGTTTCCTCTGCTTCTAACGAACTTTCTCTTAAGGGAAAAGGGATGGGTGTATTTCTAGAAATGTGCACAGTAGACTTGTGAGAAGAGGTTACCGTTGAGAAGATCGGTGGGCCTGATGTGATGAGGGAGCCTGAGACCCAGAGGCAGTGGAGTCTTCATGATTAGTAAGAACCACCGTTTGAAGGACAGGATGAGTGGTCCTGAGAAAACATTCCCCCTGGTAGGGTGAATCTATCCACCCAGTAATGTACGCAACATCAGCAGCTGAGAGATATTCCATAGATTCAAAGCTCAAAGCCAGAGCCAAGAATCTTGGAAAAGCAACGTAGCTCGTACGAGATTTGCATGACACAAGGGTTACCAGCTGGTCGAAGATGAGACGAGCATAATCAAAATTCTTGTTGAGGGCCATTCCATACAGAAGATGGAGTTCGTATGTGTTCAGTTGATCCAGACTACTTTGTTTGTAGCCTAGACATCTCCCAATGACCCCGGTCACAAACTTCCACCCTGCAGGAAAACATTGACGGAGAATTGTTTTCTCTGCATCTCGCTTCCCAGCAAGATTCGGGTCATAAGCCAGTAAGTAAATAACCGTTTTAGAGCTTTCTTCAGACGGAAGATCGGAGAATGGAGCAGAGAAGGGTAGACGGAGGCAGCGTCTGAAAGTGTCGACGGTGAAAGAGACTTGTGCTTGACATTTGCCAATGGTACCAACAATGGAGTCTGAATCAGAGAGAAAGTTGTAGGTGTACCAAAATTCAGCAACCATGGAGGGCTTAAACACGTCTGGCATTCCCGAAATTGCAAAATTTGAGGGGATTCCCTTTCAAGAAGTCAACGAATTGCTTGAAACCCTGATCCTTGAACTTGGGTGGAATAGCAAAGATGGTCGCAACATTGGTGGAGAGCACGAGAACGTTGGAGGCGGGACTAGTAGCAGCCTTGGAGAGGCCAGTTGGAGGGACAAACTCAAACACACGAGACATTGTAGATGTAGTGAAGCAAATTAGGGTTTAACTGGTCAGGGTGAGGATGAGAGGTGTTTGCATGGGAAAGATGGTTTAAGGTATTTTGAAAGGATATATATATCTGTGGGGAGTTATTTTGAGAGATGGCGAGATGGAAGGCGAAAAGATCGGGAGGAGGTCTTGTGATGATTAAGGAGCCGAAATGTCAGGGACATATGGCAATCATCAACGGTCAGGATATGTGGCTGAGATAAGATAGATAAAGGCGGAAGCGTTAACGGTTAATCTCAGCGACAGATGACCAAAATATCCCTTGGCTAAAAGGACCAGCCAGTGCTTCATATACTAAAGACTTTGCTTCAGCACATGGAAGGATCATATACCTTGCAGGGCGTGCATACAGTAGCAGCTTCTAGGGACATGGTTTGGTAGAGAAACTTCAATAGAGAAATTTAAAGATTAACGGAAACCCTTTGTCTTTTCAGGACCAGACAATACAGTCATTAGTTGATACAATGATTAGCTGATGAGGCGGGTCAGTGCTTAATGTCTCAGCAGGACAGAAGACTTGACATATGGCAGCATGTTTCCAGGGACAGGGTCTGGTTGAAACAAAAAGAAAAAATCACTCAGGCCCAAAAGAGACTTTTATCAGAGGGACATGGCAATCTCTCATCAGTGGATAGACTAAGCTGGAACACTGATGAGAGTGAGTGGCTCTATTATATCTCAGGGCCTATCTTGCCACTGAGAAACGATACTTAGACACATACAACAGCATGCTTCTAGGGACGTAGGTGTCAGAGTTGCAGACTAGATCAATGATCACCGTCAAATCAAAAAATCTCTGACATGATCACCTTAAGAAGATTAAAAGGTGATTTGTCACATCAAGCATTTACTCCAGGAGAAATGAATCGCCTTAAAAATGGAAGTTTCGAGATTGCTGCCAGAGTCTGGTCTATAAAAGGAAACAAACATCAGAGTACCAAGACCACACAAAACAACTATAATATATACACAAAAAATACACTCGTGTACAGAGGATGGCTGAAAGTCCATTCAAGCGTTGGGACAAAGTGGAGGTGAAGATGCTGGATGAAGGAGAGTTTCAAGGTGGAACATATGGAGGAGTGATAGTTGGAATCTGGCTGCATAGGTATGAGGTTAAGTTGACAACTTCGACTGACAGTGCAACAGGGAGGCTAATGAGGGTTTCTTGTGGTTGGAGAGCGCTTCAGCCAGTACCACCGAAAGTGTTGGTTGAGTATAAGCCCTTTGACATGGTGGAGGTTTGGTACAGGAGAGGATGGTGGCCGGCGACTGTCTTGAGGGTAACGGACCAGAAGCAGTGTGTGGTGAAGATCTCAGAGGAGGTTCAGCTGGTCGTTGATGAGAATGAGCTTAGAGTTCATCAGCTGTACACGATGGGAAATCCATCGTTATGGAAATATTTCAAACGTTAGTAGAAGTTAGTAAAAAAATGTAATGAAGAAATGTAAGATATTAACTTTTAATGAAATGAACCATAGTTTTTGTTTGTGATTTTTCAAAACCAAAGAGATACAAAAACAGAAAAAAATAATAAAAGAAAAATACACAATTTACTGAGAAATCATTCCCAATTCGCCAATGAAGTACAACATCTTTTGTTCATCAAGAGGTTTGGTGAATATGTCTACCAGTTGTTGCTCAGTGGGAATGTATAGAAGCTCAATCTTTTCTTTCTGAATAATGTCCCTGATGAAATGGCGTCGGACATCAATGTGTTTGGTCTTCGAGTACTGGACAGGATTTTGAGAGATGAGAATAGCACTTGTATTATCACAGCAGATAGGAGTCTTTGACAGAGTCAACGCGTAGTCCATCAGTTGATTCTGAATCCATAGCACTTGTGCACAGCATCTACCAGCAGCTACATACTCAGCTTCAGTAGTTGAACATGCAACTGATGACTGCTTCTTGCTCGACCAGCTGATTAGTCGATTTCCCAGTAGTTGGCATCCTCCAGAGGTACTCTTACGATCAAGAGAGCAGCCTGCAAATCAGAGTCTGTGAAACCAACTAAGTCAAAAGAAGACTCACATGGGTACCAGAGACCCAAGGACGGTGTGTGTTTGAGATAACGAAAGATTCTCTTGACAACATTGAGATGAGACACTTTAGGATTGGCTTGAAAGCGAGCACACATGTTGGTAGCAAAAACAATATCAGGACGACTAGCAGTGAGGTACATAAGAGATCCAATCATGCCTCTGTAAGATGAGGCATTGGCATCAACACTAGTGGGATCAGCAGATAATGACACTGAAGTACTCATAGGAGTTTTGGCAGGTTTGCATTCAGAGAATGAGAATTTCTTCAACATATCCTGAAGATATTTGCTCTGGATGATGAAGATTCCTTGAAAGGACTGCTTGACTTGAAGACCCAAGAAGAAGGGCAGCTCACCCATCATGCTCATTTCAAACTTTGAGCCAAAGATAATGTCATCGACATAGACCAGAGCAAGAATAATCTCATCACCTGATCTCTTGATGAAAAGAGTGTTGTCGATAGCTCCTCTGTGATACCCCTTCTCAAGAAGATATGATGCCAGAGTGTCATACCAGGCACTGGGAGCCTGTTTGAGCCCATAAATAGATTTGTCTAATCGATACACATGGTCAGGGAAAGCATCATTGCTGAAGCCAGGAGGTTGTCTCAGATAGACTTCTTGAGGGAGATCACCATGCAGAAAAGCAATCTTCACATCCATCTGAAACACTTTGAACTTTATGAAAGAGGCAAAGGCAAGGAACAGTCTAATAGCTTCCAGACGAGCAACAGGAGCAAAAGTATCATCATAGTCCAGCCCTTCCATCTGAGTGAATCCTTGAGCAACCAAGCAGGCTTTGTTTCTGATTACTATTCCATCTTCATCCATCTTGTTTCTAAATACCCACCGAGTACCAATAACTGACTTTCCTTGAGGACATGGAACCAGAGTCTGAAATTTGTGTCTCTCGAATTCATGGAGTTCATCATGCATAGCCTTAATCCAGTCAGCATCAAGAAGTGCATCATCCACTTTCTTGGGTTCAATCAGTGAAACAAAATTCACATAGAGGCAGAAGTTGCTAGTGACTTTTCTTCGAGTTCGAACTCCTGATGTAATGTCTCCAATAACCTGAGTGATAGGATGATCTCTAACAGTTGGAAGAGGTTGTGAATGAGAGCCTTCTTCGCTTTCAGCATTATTTGGGGACACGATGTCATCAGAGGAAGCTTCAGGAGACAAAGGAGATTCAGGAGAGATATCGGCAGGTACATGAGTCTCATGAGAAGGCATATCATCAGCAGGTGAAGATGTAGCAAGATCATCGGCAGAAGGCAAGTCAGAGGTAACAAGACTATGATCAGGTGGAGCTGAGGAGATGGGATTGAGAAGTTCTTCAAGGACTGAATGCTCATGTGACTCGTGCTGATGTGGAAAGGTTGATTCATCGAACCGCACATGGATAGACTCGATCACCTTTCTTTTGTTCACATTGAAGATCCGGAAAGCTTTGGAAATAGCAGAGTATCCCAAGAAGATGCCATCATCAGACTTTGCTTCAAACCTTGACTGTTGCTCCCCCTGTTTCAAAATAAAACATGCACAACCAAAGCTGTGAAAGTAAGAGATATCAAGGGATCGACCTTTCAGTACTTCATAGGCTGTTTTCCCATGTCTTTTGACAATGATAGATCGATTTTGAGTATAGCAAGCAGTGTTAACAGTTTTAGCCCAGAAGGACAAAGGAAGACCAGCATCAACCACCATTGTTCTGGTAGCTTCAATCAAGGTTCGATTTATTCATTCAGCAACACCGTTTTGCTCTGGTGTTCTCACAACAGAGAAGTTTTGGAGGATTCCCTTTTCTTCACAAAAGGCTTCCAGAGTCTGATTGCGAAACTCAGTACCATGATCACTTCTCAGCTGCTTCACTTTAAGATTGAATAGAACCTCTGATTGCTTAATCAATGAGATGATTTCAGCAGCAACATCACTTTTACTTCTTAGGAACATGACCCAGGTGTAGCGAGAGAATTCATCCACAATCACCAGCGAATACTTTTTGCCAGCAAGTGAAGCCTCAAGAACAGGTCCAAAAAGGTCCATATGCATCAAGTTGAAAGGAGACACAATAGAGGAACACTGTGTAGATTTGAATGAAGCTCTGACTTGTTTACCTTTTTCGCAGGCTGGGCACACTTTGTCTTTGACAAAGTTAATCTTTGGAAGACCCCGAACCAGCTGGTTCTTTGAGATCTTTGATATATTCTTGAAATTCAGATGAGATAAGCGCTTGTGTCATAGCCAGTTGATATGTGATTGTGCTCGTGAGAAGAAACATCTCTTCAGGGTTTGATCAGTTGAGAACATGTCTAGGATCTAGATATCATCAAACCCGCTTGGTAGAGAGAACAACTTCTTTAGCAGCATTGACAATGTTTCCTTCTTTTTTGTTGAAGCAGACTTCGTAATCAGCATCACACAGTTGACTGATAGAAATGAGATTGTGCTTTAGACCTTTAACATATGAAACATTAGAAAATTATACAGATTTACAACGAATGGTGCCATAGCCCTTGGTTTGACCCTGACTATTATCACCATATGTAACCACTGTACCATTTTTCTTAACGAAATCTTCTAATAAGGACTTGTATCCAGTCATATGACGAGAGCATCCACTGTCAAGATACCAAATATTTTCATGGCCCTGCAGTTAATTACTAAAGCACATGTGAGACCTTAGTGAACCCATATGGAAATGGGTTTGAAACAAGAAAAGATATTGTAGCATTCAGATGGAAGACAATTTAAAGAGTTTTCTTTTTTAGTCCATTTATCACAACGAGTAGCTATATTTTCTTTTCTGTCAGATCTTGACTCAAAATTGCACTGATCAGCAATATGAGAAGAATCACCACATCTGTAGCAGGTTCTGATGGGTTTAGATTTCTTTGTTTATGAAAATTTGAATTTATTGACTGCTTTTGAGAAGGTGAATTTCCTTTTAAGATCATCAGAGGTAGTGGCAGATGTGAGATACTCAGGAGCTTCACCGACAATATTCGTGACAGTATGAAATTCACCATCAGAGATTGAAAATTTGATGAGATTTTCAGTACTAACACAAAAATTTTCCTGTTCAGTTCCTTTTATGGAAGGATCAATATCACTAATTTTGGTTTGAATGTTGATGTCTCCTTCCTTGTTATCAGAACAATGTTTTTCAATGGCTTCAGTTTCTTTTTGAAAACCTGAGGGGACAAATTTGTTTTTAAAATACTCAATCAATTCTTCTTTTGAAGGAAAAGCAGGTTCAGATTCAACGTTTTTGAAAATCTTGACAGTGGATTCAAAATCTCCACCAAGAATTTTGGTAGCCTGAAAAGATATCTAATCATTTATGAGTTTGGAGACTTTCTTGTGAGAAAGAGTCCAGTTTTTGATGATCAGTTGAATATTTTTAGTTACAGTTTCAGCAGCTTGTTTTTCCTCAAAAAGCAGTTTGTTAGACAAGATAACGTCACGACATTCAATTTTTAACTTAGAGTAGTCAAGATCTTTGTTTTTTATTTGATTTTTCAGTTTTTCATTTTCAAGAGTCAGATGGTGTCTGTTAAAGTTAGAGTTTTCAAGACAAACACACAAATACTCAAAAGCTTTATTTTTTCCATTCAAAGATAAATTGACAAAGTCTTTGACCTGATACAAAGTGGAAGAGTCATAATCTTTGGCAGCATCAGCATCAGCAGCGTTGGTGCTGCTGCTTGACTCTTCAGCAGATCCACTGGTAACAGCCATCAAGCACATGTTCTGATTCTCATCATAAGAGGAATCAGCTTCTTCTTCCCACTTCTCTTTCTCCTCTTCAGCAATCAACACTTTGGAGCCCAGATTTTTCCTTTTAAGAGAGGCCACAAGTCTTTTGTACTTGACTTCATAAGACTCATCCTTTGAGTTGCCTTTCTTCACATTGCAGTCCTTGGCGAAGTGCTCAGTACTTCCACAGTTGAAGCAGTTGCCATCGTTCTTCTTGTCAGCAGTGTGTTTATGACTGTCACTTATGGACTTCCTGAAGTTCAAGAAATTTGGTTTAAACCCACCAGAGGAACGTTGAGGCCCATTTCTCCTACTGTCCTTGTACTGATTGAATTGTTTGACAATCAGTGTTGCTTGAGATGCAAGGTCTGCCATATGCTTGAATTCTTCATCTTCAGCATCTGATTCTTCAGCAGGAGTAGTCTCAGACTCAGTGTCCTCCTGGTTCTTTGAAAATAAGGCAGCAGACCTTTCACGTTGACTATCTCTCATAATCTCTTTCCTCTGAGCCTTAATCTCCTCATGAATGCGGAGATTTCCAAACAGGATCTGAAGATCCGTGGTGCGAATCTTCTCACTATTCTTGAGAACATCTACATGATGCTCCTATTTGTCTTCCAGGGAGTCGAGAAACTTGAGAACAAGGATAGAGTCAAGCTTGACAATGTTGAACCTTCTCATGTCGTTTACCAGGCAGTTGAAGCGATTGAAGGTCTGAGTGACATTTTCATTCTTGTAGGAGAAGAAGTGTTCGTACCTTCGGTTGAGGGTGTTCTCCTAAGTAGCTATCACTTCAGCAGTGCCTTCGAAGGCGACAGTGAGAGTGCTTAACATCTCCTTAGCAGATATGCAGTTTTGAACCAGATGGTAAATCTCATATGGAAGAGAATTACCAATAGCAGCTCTAGCTCGAGTGTCAAGGTTGACAAGTCTCTTGTCATCCCCAGTGAATTCGTAAATGGGGGTGGCCTTATTCTCACCAGTAACACCATCCTTGGTAACAGTGAAGTGGGGAACATAGGGGCCGTTTTTGAGAATACCCGGCATGTGATAATCCATGGTTTCAAGAACCATAAGGGCTTTGCTCTTCCACATTCAAAATTATTGGCATCGAAGGGAGGGATTTTGTTGCTAGAGGTGGAGGAGAAAGAGGAAGACATTCTTGAATGATTCAGAAACCTGCTCTGATACCAGTTGTTGGTTTACAATGATCGATCAAACAAGAATAAGAACAAGAACAAGAAGGTTTTTCACACAGAAAACATGTTGATCTCACACGGAGATCCTTTTGATTGCTTAACCAAGTTACAATTACATAAACCCTAGCTATGTATTTATACAATTATATACTACGTATATTTGGAGTATCCCTACATTCTAGGGAACTCCTAACTATAAACATGAAAAGTATGGTAACTAGATAAACTACAAAAATAAGATAAACACTACAACACGCTTCAGCTGATAGACTTCAGACGAACCAGTCAGTGGCAGTGTGTCATCCTCCCTTTGACAGCATCAGATTCAAAAGTTGCTATTGCCGGATCAGCTGGTGCTGATACTGAACAGCCCAACAGAAGAGGAATTAAATATTTCTTTAAATTATGATGAAAACTGTTAACAAGATTTTGGTTTAACTTGTTGGGTCTAAAACCCATGTATCTCACGAGACTTTTGTCTCATGTATTGTTTGTTTTAAAATGCTATGTACTTAGGAACAAGATACTTGTTGGCAGACGATAAAAGAAGAGGACTTCGAAGCCGATATGAGGATTGTAGATAGAAAAGATATTAAGAAGATACGGTTATCTCAACTTGGTATAGTTATTAACATGTAATTGAGAGATTTTATGATTATGGTTTTCGAATACCCTTGTAGTTGTATTATAAAGTTGTGTTATGTCCCGTATTGTTTTGGGCTGTTTTATTGAGTTGATTCAGTATGGATTTATTCATATAGCCCAAAGGTCATGCCGAATTTTTGGTAGAAATGTTAGCTTAATACGAGACATAGCATTGAGATTTTTCAGGCTTTACTATGATTGTTTTGATATGAGTTTGTAACCCCCAGTGTTGTTTAAATACTTTTAAACTTATTTGTTTTATAGGGACCAAAGGTTTTAAAAGTTGGCTTAAAGTCTAAAAGAAAAGTTTTTTTGAAATAACGAAATTTGTATTTATCAATGTTTTAAAAATGATTAACTCATTTTAGGTGAAAGAAAGATGGGGTGTTACAAATTATTTCAAAAACTGTCCATAGACTAAGCGCAACAGTGAACACTCTAGGTATAACTCAAGTGTAGGGGTGTCAATATCCAAAAATGGTAGACAATCCTCTCCACAATTAGTAACACAATCACATAGTTGGCTATCACTGTTAACAATATAGCTTCTACCAAAAAGAGATTAAGTTTTTAAATGTACAAATTTGAACTAAAAATGAAAAGAAAATATACACTGTAAATATTCATCGTGCTGCTTGCCTGACCTCGCGACGCTAACCAAGTGTGTTAGCGGCGTGAAGGTATGGTATTGCTGGGCTTCAATCGAACCCACCTGAAGCTTACCGCCGCCAACTTGGGGTCCCCGTGTCGCTAACTTCGCTGTTTGATTTTCCAATCATTTCAATCACCGCTAGCTTCACACACACAACCAAACAATCACACAACATTTATTCATTTCCTAGAATAATAAATAATAGTTAAGAAAACCTAGAAAAATGCATAAAAGTATAAAAAATCCAACTAAAATGATAAAAAAAAAACTAAAATTCATAGTTCTCCAAGCTAGAGGAGTCTTGACCTCCACCAACAGGAACTTAATCCGGCTCTTCCTCTGGTTGTGGTCTCGGTGGCTGGCTACAAAAGTCCAATATAAACGTCTTTATGCAATCACCAATCCATCTCACTTGTATGAATGCTTGTTCTGCCTCCGATTACAATCATGCACCACTTGTCAACGTCCTTATCTCAACCCGCTGTTCCAACACTTTTCTTTTCAATATACGCGTCTCATCCAACATGTGGAGAAGATCGTCGTCTGCTGGCAAGGTTTGCACCGGGTCTTGAGCCCCCATCTCAAAGAAACTTAATTGAAGGATTGAATTTTCGTAGTTGACCATGATATGGCAACAAACAAGCTTAAAAAAGGTCGACTTTTAATGACTTCCATTCCTAATTTATATGCGCATGTGAAACAACATTACATATAATGGTAACTGACGAAACCACGAATTGCAAAAACACGACTTATTAAACATTTTCACTCAAGCATTTCATCACTGTGCATCAGAAGGCAGAAGCAGCGGCAATACAGAGGTGATCAGGTGATAAAATCACTAAATCGGAAATCACGATCAAGAATTCACGATTGATGCTTGTACCTTGTCTTGTTGGCAGCATGGTTTTTTTTTCCGAACACAGAAGCAGGCGATAGAGAGCAAGGGGGAGAAAGCTTTCCTTTTTGTTTTTGCGCATTCACGTCTCACGATAGCGAGCAACAACGCCTGCCCAAATCCGCTTCTGATTTCTTTTCTGGACTTCTGGTTTCCTTTCCTTCTTCTTCCGGGCTTCGATTTTTGGGCTGAGGACTACATGTGGGCTACTTCTAGACCGAATTTGAGTAGTGGCCCTGCCACTGTGGGCATAAGCCCAAATCCGCCGCTATATATATATATATATATATATATATATATCATGGTTGCAGAAATCGGCCTCGGCGGCCGATTAGTCGCCGATTAGACGCTTGGCGGCCGTGAGCCGATGACGATTAACGCTAGTCGGACGTATTAGTCGCTAATGGTCAATATCGGTCAACGACGGTCGTGGCGGGTCTTGGCGGCCTAATCGGTCAATGACGGTCAACAATTGAAATTTTTTTCAAGCGGGTTAAAAGTGGTCAAAAGTGAAATAGGCTCCAAATTTGAAAACTAAATTTCAACCCTAAATTTTCATTCGGGTCAAAAGTGGTCAAAAGAGGTCAAAAGTGATCAAAAGTGATCTCTCTTTCTTGTTTTATCAGACATCGATCTCTCTTTCTTGTTCTTGTTCCCCAAAAGCTATGATTCGCTATTTCATTTGTCCCTTTGTGGTGAGAATTGAGCCATCTAAAAAACAAATATAGGTAACTTTTTAATAGATTACTAGGTAATTATATTTAATAAATAATAATAGATTAAAGTTAATTAAACTAAAAAATAAACCAAATAAAAAATGAAATATATAAGGGTAAGATGGTTATTTCAAGTCTGTCAGGGATCAAGCGCGTAACAAAAACATAAAATAAGGACCGTCCAAGTTAAAAAAAAGAAGAACTTTGATGTGCATTTCGAATTAAAAATGAATCAAACTTTGCTATTTTTTATATTTATATATTTTTAAATAAATTCCTTTATAATTTAGGGTCTCCGATTAATCACCGATTAATCCCCGATTAGTCCGATTAATCGCTTAACCCCACCCGACCGCCAAGCTACCGTCAAACGATTTTTACAACCTTGATATATATATATATATATATATATATATATATATATATATATATATATATATATATATATATATATATATATATATATATATATATATATATATATATATAAAGGAAGCATTTTTCCTCTCACTACATGCATTTGAAACCTTCATGACCTTTCAAATTCTCACTTAATATAATCAATATATTAATTTAAATATTTTATCACATTAATTTGAGATTTTTTTTCTTTATCCCACATTGCTTCACATACATATATGGCTTTTTCTCTTTCTCTTATATAATACAATTCATTTGTTTTCATTATCCATCAAACTTGATCTTTCAAGTCTATTATTAATTTATGATCATTTTATCATAGAAACATTCTTTTATCGCAAGTTTTAAAAGATTTTTACTATTTAGTTTCAACTTTAAAAAGTATTGAAACTCAAAAGTAAAAATTAAAATTAGTTAAAACTTTTAAAAAGTTGACTAGGTTGGAAGTTTATAGTACGTCGTTTTTATAAAGTGACATCGGTGTAAACATTTTTCGATTCACCAATATGTATATGCGTAGTTAGTTCCTTACTTAAAACTTTTAAAAACTTGACTAAGTTTAAAGTTTATAGTGTGTCGTTTGTAAAAAGTGACACTGGTGTAAACATTTGTCGATTTACCAATATGTATATACGTAGAAATTTTATTAAAACTCAAAAATGAAGATGAATATTATTAAAAAAATTTGAACTTTATATATAATCTAAACGTATAATATATTAAACATAAATTGTTATCATAATAGATATCAAGTTTGCATCCAAAACTCGATAACGTTACATAACTACTTTTTTAAATTCAATTATAAATAGATAGTCAAATATTAAAACCTAGAAACATGCTATTAAAATCTATTATTAATTAGTGGTCAATTTATCATAAAAAATATATTTTTATCTCAAAGTTTTAACAATTATCCTATTTCAAAATCACCGAAACTAAAAGAGATGAATATTTAAATGAGTTAAAAACTATTAAAATACCAATTGAGTTACACGTTCATATTAAGTCGTGGCCACATTTCGATGTGTGATGACAACGTTGTAAACATTTTATTTTGCTTTCATAAGATTTATGCACATCGAACTTTCAAACAATAATCCTTCAAATTTCAAACAAATATGTTTATATCTATAAATATTATAATAGATGTCATTTAATAAATATAGTTTAAGATGAATTTTTATCATGTACCACATTTATTTTAATTTATTAGAAAAATAGATCGAAGTGGACATCGGTTAGTACCCGTCCAACTTTTACGAAAACGATCCTAAAACTAAAATCAAAGGTTCATGGAATGTTGCAACCGATTCCTAATCTGGTTACAATCAAGAACACAAAAGAACAAAGATATGAGAGAAATGATTTTAACATATCTACTTATAGATGTTTTTTTTCTTGAAATTTGTTTCTTAAGCTATGTGGGATGAAATTATATTAGTCTCTTTATTTATAGATGTTTGATTTTTCTTCAATTGTGTTTTTAAGCGATGTGGGATAACAAAATGATAAAAATAACACACTATGAAGGAAATTTTGATCCCACATCATCATGATAAACCAACTCAAGAAGCATTTTTATTCTATAAATAAAGGTCTCCCTCAAGTTAAAATAATTATATAAATCATTTGATATTTTTTTACTCTTGGAAATATTTCCAAATATTAAAGTTCAATGAAATATATAGTTAAAGTTTTCTTTTCTTAAACCAAATTTATGTATTATGATATAGTTAAAAATAATGAAGAGATTTTTCTATATATATGTATTTTAATTTGGGATAAGAATAACATGCATTTGTTTATATTCTAATTAATAAAAAATTATCCTGCACAACGCGCGAATATTCTCCTAGTATATATATATATATATATATATATATATATATATATATATATATATATATATATATATATATATATATATATATATATATATATATATATATATATATATATATATATATATATATATATATATGTGTGTGTGTGTGTGCGCGCGCGCGCGCGTGCATGCGGGTGGTTGGTACTAACATTAGTTGACAAATAATGAGCTTCAAATTATTGAACTATTGAATCAATTTGTCCAATAAATTTATACCAACACGCGTAGCCAAGGAATTTTTCTAAACTTTATAATTTAATATTGGTGATAGCAGTCCAACTATCTTTTGAGATAATAATATTTGAATGGCTGTATCTGTTCATATCCCCCCTCCCCCCGCCATTTATATATATATATATATATATATATATATATATATATATATATATATATATATATATATATATATATATATATATATATATATATATATATATATATATATATATATATATATATATATATATATATATATATATATATATATATATATATATATATATATATATATATATATAATCTACTCACTCCGTCCCAAAATGATAGTCCACAGACAAATAACACACTGATTAAGAAAATATTAAATGCATCTTACTTTTTCCCACAAAATGACTGTTTTACCATTTTACTAGATGTGTTGGCTGTTACAATTAAGTTAGGGGCATTTTGGTAAAAATGTCATTTATATTTAGAAGTGGACTAACATTTTGGGACAAACTAAAAAGGAAACATGGACTATCATTTTGGGACGGAGGAAGTATATTATACAATATGTGATTTTGTTTTAGAGAAGTGCCATTGACGTAAAATTAACCAAAAGTCAAATTGAATGTAAATATTTGTTTCATATACGTCGGTTTTTTATATATTTAATTATATCATTTTAAATATAATATTATAATTAAAAATAAAAAATTAATATTGTCCTATAAGGCCTAACGCTTTGTTCTTCAGGAGTCCTCGTAGTGCCCTTAGGACATTTATCACGGCCGTACATACCATCATGGATACATTATAATGAACCATGATGCGATGTTGCATGTTTATGATAACGAGCTACAAAAAACCATCAGTGGTCCCTTTATCCTTGGAAATAGTCACCCTAGCTACCTCTCACTTCTTTTCATTTTTTAATTTAAAAGCTAAATTTAAAATAATATAAAAACTAATAATTTCAAAAAAGGGACCACCGATGGTTGTTGTAGCTCGTTATCATAAACATGCAACATCGCATCACGGTTCATTATAATGTATCCGTGATGGTATGTACAGCCGTGATCAAATGTCCTAAGGGCACTACGAGGACTCTTGAAGAACAAAGCGTTTGGCCTTATAGGACAATATTAATTTTTTATTTTTAATTATAATATTATATTTAAAAAGATATAATTAAATATATAAAAAACCGACGTATATGAAACAAATATTTACATTCAATTTGACTTTTGGTTAATTTTACGTCAATGGCACTTCTCTAAAACAAAATCACATATTGTATAATATATATTATATAATGAGATTCTATAAATACCCTCCTGTAGTCTAGTTACACCCCCTGATTTGATTTTTTGTTTTTTTGTTGTTTTTCTTTTTGGTTTTTTGTCTATTTTGTTTGTTTGTTTTCATTTTCATTTTCATTTTCTTTTCTTTTATTAATATATTTTGATTTATTATTATTATTACTATTATTGGAAAAACAATAATAATGAATTTAGGTTTTATAATTTTTACGTTTTAATAACAATAAACAATAGTTTTTTTAAGTAATTATGACACAACGAACAACGTTTATAATTTTATAAAATTATGTCAAATTATATCAAAACGGTTACGTCAAATTTGACCAAATGTCGAATTAATGAATTTAGCATTTATAATTTTTACGTTTTAGTAACAATAAAACAATAATTTTTTTAAAGTAATTACGACACAACGAACGACGTTTATAATTTTATAAAATTATATCAACTTATATCAAAATGGTTGAACGAATGTATGAAAAATAACAATATAAATAATAATATCAATGCAAAGTTTGGTCCAATATTACAATTGCACGGTGCGTTATATGGATAACGAACATAAATATTTAGTCGAGCATTATACAATGTTTTCTATTCCGCATAATGTTCTGAGCACGTACAATCCAGGACAAACAGATATGGTGTAGAACTGGGTCGACGGATCAAAAATGACGATTTCCGACTAATAATAACGTGAATTTCGATTACCTACAAACGATATAAACCCGAAATATTTTATAAATAATAAATTATACGTACAACCAATTAGTTTATAAACGACTGAATAAATTCGAACGACAAAAAAGAAAACATTGGATTATCAATAAATACGAACGATTATAATTTTATAAATGGTAATAACAATAATAATAATAATAATAATAATAATAAATGAAAAGATAATAAAGGACAAAATAGGGATAAAACAAATTTGATAGTCAAATAGGGGGGGTATAAAATGAAAGCAAAATTTCATCCATATCCTTGTAAATATTAAATATTACTTTAATATCCTTATAAATTTTAAAATTACATACACGTCCATCTAAAACTACAAAATTCACATCTATATCCAAATTTCTATTTTCATTAAAATAAAACTAATTTAATGCTAAAAAAATTATCTAAATTTCAAAATACCTAAAGTATCCTTCCAAACTACTTATAAGTAAAGCAAGCAGTGCCTTTTCATTTTCTCACCATTAACTCTAATTCTCACCACTATTCTTACTGCCATCGTAATTGTCTTCGTACCATCCTCTACGTAATTATAAATTTACAGTGAAATACACGCTATCAAAGTAGTTATTAACAATTGGGGGAGAATTTAACGAATGAAAAAAAAATGAATTGGAACCTAATTGTATTGGAGATAAGCGAGTTTGAGGTGGAACCAAACAAAATTATGAACCAATCAAAATTGAATACTTCCTTAATTAGGTACAGTTTCTTGATTCTTTAGTGAGTTGTCATACTCTTTTTGTTCTAGTGCAAGTGTAAAACAATCAAAATTGAATACTTACGTAATTAGGAACCAAACAAAATTATGTAATTAGGAACCAAATCGTGATGGGTTATGGTGTCGGCGGTGCTCTAATCGTCAATGGATTTTCAAAAAAAGATGTTTCTTCAAAACGAATTTGGAAAACAATTTGAAATTGAATTCCGCCACCATGATTTCGGCTCTTTACATGTGCTCAAAGCTTGCTGCTTTACGTTTTGGTAGGTCTGTAATGAATTGGGCTATGAAAATTATGAACAGCTTTTCAAGAAATGTTGTAATTTCAGATGGGAAAAGAACAGAAGAAATTAGTCCAGATGTTCTAATAAGTTAAATAAATTGATTCTCGATATTAGTCCAGCTTTTCAAGGAATACTAGTTTCTATTTGATTCTGACTTTCTGTAAGTTGCAATGAAGAAGACGACAAGTCAAAATGGCTCTGTAGCTCGCGATGAGAGTTAATGGCACACAAGAGGATTGCGATGAGAGTTAAACAACGTACAAGAACACGATTTTCAATATTAATCCTAATTAAATTGATTCGATTTTAATTTTTAATTTGAGAAGGGTAGTTTAGTAATATAATATGATAATTTGAATTTTAGATAAGTTTTTCAATATTAAATTAGTTTAATCCTAAGTAAAATAGAAATTTGGATATAGATGTGAATTTTATAGTTTTAGACGGATATATACGTAATTTTAAAGTATGTAAGGATATTGAAGTAATAATTAAAGTTTATAAGGATATAGATGAAATTCTGCCTATGAAAAAACTTGGTGCCTATACTACAAATTGATCGATATGTTCTCCTGATTAAATTGCTCTAAATTTTATGTAGCCAAAATCAAGATTAATTCGTATTATTGAAATTAAGTTGAACCAGTTCGCCATTTATTCACCATGAGCATTTTATATGGTATTTTTACTCTGGAGTAGATTTTTCTATATAAACACCACAAGGTTCACAACCGTATACTCATTTTGTAAGCTGGCAAAGGACATTTAAGGCATATATATGCAACTTGTATATACCCATTTTGCTGGCTGCAACTTAGCTTTGTTAAAGCACATGCTACTATATGCTACTTCTATAAAATAAAATACACCGATAGAGAAAAACAGGCAAATAGACATCTCCGTGTCACATGCTAGTTATTCAAGCCAATTGGCTGTCTGCTTGATCTACACCAACGAATTCCTTACAAAGGGGATCTTACAGGATAAATTTTTGGGTAGTAGATATTTCCGTAGCACATGCTATTAATTATATAAAAGCACATGCTGTTAATTAACCGAAGTTTGGAAATAATAAAGACGTTTTAGAGAGAGAGAGAGAGAGAGAGAGTTGACCAGCACAATATATAAGGTCTATATATTGCTGCCCAATAATGGATGCAATATCATCTCTTTTAAGCACTTCAACTTAATTTTTTGAAAGTGTAATTTCCGTTTCCATCTTATTCTCGGTCATCAAAACGATGTCTGTACCAAATCAGTTTGAACAGCTTAGATTACCACTACAAGATATAATATCAGCAACGAATAACTTTGCTACAGAAAATTTCATCAGAGAAGAAGGGTTTGGGACAGTGTTCAAGGGAGAACTTATTCTCCATTCGAAGGGGCGTACTATGGTTACTTTGAAACGATTAGATCGTAAATATGGGTTTGGAGACACCGAGTTTTGGACGAATATCATGATGCACTCAGCATACCAACATGAAAATATCGTCTCCCTTTTGGGGTTTTGTGATGAGGATGGCGAGAAGATCCTCGTTCATGAGTACGCAACTAGGTCAAGTCTCAACTTTCATCTCGATAGCAACGATCTAACCTGGGTTCGACGCCTTACAATATGCATTGGGGCGGCTCGCGGACTAGTGTATCTCCATGACCCTGCTGGGACGCAACAAAGATTACTGCATCGTGATATTAGTAGTGCCAATATTCTGTTAGATGAAAACTGGAATTCAAAGATCACAGGTCTTGAACTTTCAAAATTTGGTCCTGCCAATCAGAGATACAAGAAGCTTATAGAGGTGGATATCGTAGGGAGAATAGGGTATTGTGATCCGCAATATATAGAGAACGGGTTACTAACAAAGGAGTCAGACGTTTACTCCTTTGGCGTGGTGTTGTTTGAGGTTTTGTGTGGGAGGTTGTGTTGTGTCAAGCAGGAACGTCATCAAAGTTTAACTAGATTGGTACGAAAGTCTTACAAACGGAACCACCTTCACGAGATTATCTTTCAGAATATAAAGGATGAAATTAATCCTAGTTCTTTGAAGGCGTTTGCAACAATTGCTTATCAATGTATAAAAAGAGACAACAAAAAACGTCCATCAATGAAGGATGTCGTGAGAAATCTTGAAAATGCACGCACATACCAAGTACGCTCCTTTTTTCCCTTTCGGTACTTACTCTTTTTTTTTTTTTTTTTTATAGTAACCTTCGTCTATCTTTTTCATAATAATTTTAAGAAAACTAAAAAGAGAGATTTTATTAATACAACGTATTATATTGATTTATAGTTGTATTATATAAGGAATAAAAAATATTCTAACTTTTATAAACTGAATTTGTTCCTAACTCGAAATATAAACCTTTGCGTGTATGTATTTATGTATATATGAACACCGAAGAACCTATGGTCCAATGGTGAAAAATTATGTAGATATATTTATTAGGAGCACTCTCAACCTGTTTACCAGATTGTGTTTGGGTTGAGATTTTCAACCCGTTTACTAAAGTCCAATCGGAAAATGACCTAACCCATCTAATTGGCATCCCTACTTTTTGTAGGTTTACAACATTAGTTAATTTTTAAGATAAGACAATATATTCGTCGTTTAATATCGGATAAAATTTCTTCTACACATAGGGGACAATACTTTGATTACTGGTAACATATAAACTTCTTCCTCTTTGTCTATCTCCTTCTCAGAGAATCAAAACTTTCATCGCAATTAAAAAAACTCATGGAAGAATGTTATCAGAATAACCGATTGATGCATTTTGTGCTTAAATTTAATAATTAACCAATAGAGTTTAAGTTCCATGAAAAAAGCAATTAAAGCATATATAGGGATTGAATGATTGATTACTTAGTTGTGATTTTACATAATTGAGAAAGGGGTGAAAGATTCCTTACAGAGAGTTTAGACTTTTGTGTCATTTTCATTGCGCAAGTGGTATCTGCCTGTTTTGATCTTCGAGTTTAGAATATAATCATCGTTTTCGTCGCTTTTCCCACCAACCAATGCCCTACCTGTTTGTATTTCAATTGATTTGGCTGTTGGTTGATTTTACTGGGAAATGTACTCATTTCAATACATTTCTTGCATCTTTTGGCACTTTATCCTATTAGACCTGTTTAATTTTTATCTAGTCTTATAATAACTTTAATTTTTATCTAGTCTTATAATAACTTATTTGACGTTTTTGAATAAGATAAAATCAACTAGTTTATAAGTAATAAGTCAGGAGTATCGTGTGTGTAAACTTGCTTAAGGTTTTATCAGCCAAAACAGAGTTTTGATAACATATAAAAGTTATTTTACATTAACTTCAATCAAAATCAACTTATCTAAATTTACAGTTTTACCTGTGAGGCTATGACACAAGCATATGTAATTAAAATGCAAGAATATTGGGAATCAATGACAAACTATGAGTTTGGCTTCTACAATATAACGCAAATTGGTTTACTTAAATGTAAAATATCTATATAAGAAAATACACAAATGGACAGAAAACTGATAGTAGTTGGTCTCTTGGCAATTGTCCTGTAGATGTTTCCCGATGGTTACAAAATATCACTAACAGCTATACAATCTGCTACCAACAACTTTGCTGCAAACAAATGCATCGGGGTAGGAGGATATGGAAAAGTTTACAGGGGAAAACTACTACTTCCGGAGGGACCTATCAAGACCGTTGCTGTAAAACGTTTAAATCATACAGATGAGCGAGCAAATCGTGGGTTTGAGAACGAGCGTAAACTTTCCAAATACAGGGATGATAATATTATCAACCTCTTGGGATATTGTGAGGATCTCAACGAGAAGATCCTTGTGTACGAGTACGCACCAAAGAGAAGTCTCGACTATTATCTAAACAGCAATAATCTAAGATGGGTTGAACGCCTTAAGATATGCATTGGGGCGGCTAGCGGACTAGCGTACCTTCACAATCCTGATGAAAACCAACAAAGCGTGTGGCACCTTGATATAAAAAGTGGCAACATCTTACTAGAGGAAAACTGGAATGCCAAGGTCACGGATTTTGGTCTATCCAAATTTGGTGTTGTAAAACAGGAATACATATCTCGTAAATCTGGTGCTGTAGGTACGCGTGGGTATTGTGATCCGATATATCTAGCGACAGGGTTACCAACAAAGGAGTCAGACGTTTATTCCTTTGGCATGATGTTGTTCGAAGTTTTATGTGGGAGGTTGAACATTGGCAATGAATATGAGCATCGATCTTTAGCAGAACTGGCAAGAAACTGTTACGAAAAGAACGACCTAAGTGAAATTATCTTTGGTAATATAAAAGATGAAATACACCCTAGTTCAATTCGTTGAGAGTGTTCGCTACAATTGCTTATCGATGTTTGAAGAGAAATCTTGAAGAGCGTCCATCAATGAATGAGATCTTGACAGCACTTCGAAGTGCACTCGGATGTCAGACTGGTCACTCTTTTCCTTTCTATTTTCTTTATAGTCGTTTGAATCTACCTTTTCAGTTATAATTTTATGAGAACTAATATATATTCTTACACTAACAACAAATGTGATCGAAAGGATGGGTGGTTGGATCTTTTACTAGACAACGTTTGTTTATACATACTATGTGTCCAAGTGTCATAACTATTGTATAACAAAATATACGCCTCTGTTAAGGTTTCACCTCTGCATTTGACTCCACCACCAACACCAAGTCCAAAGAGCATCAATATTTATAGATCCTTAAAGCCCATGTATTCGGAGACAAGCCATCCAATTGTAGGAATATTATGGGAGGCGTCTCGTAAACATGCAAACCAATCAAGGTATGTGCATTTCTAGGATGGAAACTGCTACTAGTGCTTGTAAGAAGGATGGCATTTATAACATAATGTGTCCTATTTTTCTTTAGCTTCACCATTCATGAACTCTCTTATTTTGTAGGTCTCCTGAAATCGATGAAATCGATGTTACTGAGCTTCAAATTGATATTACTGAGCTTGAGAGTCTGTTTTGTAAACGCAAGGATAGAGCTCTACAAGATTCTCAAAATCCCATACCAGAAGGCCTTCGTATGGTTAGTTAACAAGTACTTTAACAACCACATATAAATTAATAATTAAAAACATCTCACTGCTTCATTATTGTGGGAAATCATTCAAATTCTTTATGTAAGCATTATTTTAAGTGATATTTTTAATTTTCTTGAAATTTCCTTTTCAGGTTTGTTAAAATATGTACATATTTTAATATCATTTTACAATCTAAACAGAAATGTATTTTTATATTTAAAAGGAACTTGCTTAGTTTTGTGTAGGAAAGGAGTTGAGCTAAATGAGAAGAGCTAGGCTAAGAAGCTGATGGGCTAATGATCGTGGGCTGCTGGTGTCTCATTTGGGCCGATGCTGAAATAAGATATGTGGGCTGGTGGGTTATCCTTTAACCCTAGGTATATAATGGAGAGGAAAGACTGATTTTAACCTAATCAGATTTTAGAACATCTTGCATCAGATTTCGCTCTCTCTCTTTCGTCACTCTCTCTCTTGTTCTTCTCATCTGCTACGTAACTTGAGTTTCTTCTTTAGGTTTAGTTAGAATAGGTTAGGTCTAGATGAGTGTGAGTGTTATGTAGTGAGGTTTTGCTTGTATTTGTATGAAGAATCTGGTTCTTATCAATAAAAAGAGAACTGATTTTAGTATTTTTTCGGTTTGTCAAGATGGTATCAGAGCTACAAGCTCTTGTGTGACCTTGTCTCGATCTCTAAATCTGTGTTCTTCTTCCTTCTCGATTCGTCAGACTCCCTTCTGGAGGGTCGGTTTTTTTGCGAGATTTGGTGTGCGTTTTTTTTGTTTCGAGGTTATCATTTCTTCTGTGCGAGATCTGGTGGTACTCGTCAGACCTGATCTCTGGAGCGACTTGGTCATCAAGTTCTGGAGGTTGTTTTTTGTCCGATCTGGCTCGCTCAACCTGTTCATCGAGTTCTTGGCTAAGTGGTTCTTGCTCCGTATCAGATCAGATCCGGTATCGGTATTTTGACTCTCCTGTTTCTTTTATTGTTTGTTTGTTTCGTCTATGACACTCCGGATCCGAGTCGAGACTTTAGTTTTTTTGTTTTTGTGCATTTCTTTAAATAGAAAACTTGATCTATGAAGCTCATTTCGAGTTGAGATCTCTTTGTATATTGGATCAATAAGACTTAGATGAGTTTAGATCCGTTTTTCTTGTCCTTTGATACCATAGTTTTGGTTGTTATCGAGGCTCATGTCTCGACATTTGCACCAAACCTGAGTTGAGGATTTGTTTTCTTTTACATTTGTTGTGCATATTTCAGATCTGGTCCTAATTCCTTAGATCTGGTTACATTTGTTGTACATATTTCAGATCTGGTCCGTATTTCCTTAGATCTGAATAAATAAATTGTTAATCAATCTATTCTTGTTGTTATAAACTGTTAAATTGAACTATTCCTCAGATCTGGTCATTTCCATAGATCTGGTCCTGTTATAATAAATTGCTATAAATTTGTTGATCAATCTGTTCTCAGATCTTGTCCTGTCCAGATCTGGTCTATTTTCTTTATCTCAGATCTAGTCAGTTCTAGATCTGGTCCATATCTTGTTTTTTTTGCTAACGGTTGTTGTTTGTTTGGGTTACGATCTTATATTCGTTGGTTTTAAAGATTAATCACCGATTGGTATATTTCAAGTTGCTTCCGCTCACTGTAAGTCTTCTTTAAGCCTTGTTGTAGCAAGGACTCTGTTCTGGTTTTTTTTTATTACTGGAACACACCTTGGCCTATAGCAAGGTTCCCTTCTTGTATTTATTTTCTGATTAAGTAATATTTTTCTTGAACAACATGCCTGCTACTAGTGATCCTGAGAGTAGTAGTTCTGGTCCTATTGTAAATCTAGATGATCCTCTGTGTTTGCATGCTAATGATATTGTCTCTGTAACTATAATTGGATTTAAATTGGTTGGGACCAGCAATTATAAAAATTGGGCCACTGCTACCGTTAGGGCTCTTAGTATTAGGAATAAAGTTGGTTTCATTAATGGAAAGTGCTCTCGTCCCAAAGAGGATGTGGCAATGGCTGATAAATGGGATCGTGCAAACAATGTAGTTGTTTCTTGGTTGTTAGCTTCTATGACTGAAAATATATCATCTGTTTATATTTTGTCTGAAAATGCTTATGATTTGTGGCTTGAACTAAAACAAACCTATGAAAAAATAAATGGATCTGTCACTTATAATGTTTTTCAAAAAATTAATATGCACACTCAAGGATCTGAAAGTGTTTCTGACTACTTCAACAGTCTTAATGGATTGTGGAAAGAGTTTGACTCTCTATCTAAGATAAGTGAGTGTACATGTACTGCTTCTAAAGATCGACAGTCATTTTCAAATCAACTTAAGCTGTTTCAGTTTTTAATGGGATTAAATGAAAGTTATAGTTCAATTAGAAGTAATATTTTAATGCAAGAACAATTGCCTAGTGTGCAGTCTGCTTTTGCTACTATTTCAAGAGAAGAATCTCTTAAGCACAGTTCTTCCATTGGAAATTCTAACAAAAGTCAAAATTCTGTTTTTGTTTCTAAAGCTCCTGATGTTAAAAGGAAAAATGCTAAAAATTTGAACCTGGTTTGTAAACATTGTAATATAAAGGGTCACACTATTGAAAGGTGCTATAAACTCATTGGTTTTCCTAAAGATTTTAGACCAAGAAATGATGATAATTCACAGAACAAGTCTAGTATTAATGTTGTTACTTCTGATAATTCTGTTTCATCTGTTGATAATAATAAAATGGAGTTACAATTCACAAATGAGAAAGTTTCCAAAATTTTAGGATTGATTAAAGAAAAGTCTTCTCTAGAAGGTGTGTCTGCTAATATGGCAGGTATATCTAGTGTCCCTAATGTGATTTGTGCTTATAATTCTATTAGTAATTGCCTTGGATATCGTGATTGGGTTGTAGATTCTGGAGCAACACAACATATGACTGGAAGTTTTACAAATTTTGAAAATTATGTTGATGTTTCTGACTTACAAATGAATGTGGATCATCCTAATGGGACAAAAGCTATGATTTCTAAAATTAGAGACTTAAAAATTTTACCCTCACTTGTTTTAAAAGATGTTTTGTTTGTTCCAGAATTTAAGGTCCATTTGCTTTCTGTCCATAAACTTGCCCGTGATAGTAGACTAGGGGTGTATTTTGATGAAAATAATTGTTATTTGTGCAATACTCAGGATTTACACATCAATCCAATTGTGACGACTGGTAAAGTCTCAGGAGGCTTGTATTTTCTAGATAATAAGAAGGTGAGTTGTAATAATAGCTCTACATTGGCTGTTTGTTATGTGTCCAAAATGACTTGGCATCAGCGACTTGGCCATCCCTCTGATCAAGTCCTTGGTGTTTTGAAGGACAAATTGAGTCTAGGAAATGATAGGTTGTCGTTGTGTGAAGTGTGTCATAGGGCTAAACAAATTCGTGAACCGTTTCCCTTAAGTAATCACAAGACATCTAACTTAGGAGACCTTGTTCACCTTGATGTGTGGGGACCCTATCGTGTGTCAACTAGAGATGGGTTCAAGTATTTTTTAACAATTGTTGATGATTATACTCGGGCTGTTTGGGTCTATCTTATGAAAACAAAGGATGAAGTATTTGAAAATATTGTTACCTTTTTTAACATGTTAAAGATGCAGTTTTCTAAACCTGTGAAAATTTTTAGGTCAGATAATGGAACTGAATTTGTAAATTCAAAGGTTGAGAGTTTTTTTGAAAAAGAGGGTGTTTTACATCAAACTTCCTGTGTGTATACACCTCAACAAAATGGGGTTGTCGAAAGGAAACACAGGCATTTAATGAATGTTGCAAGGTCTTTACTTTTTCAGTCTGGGTTACCTTTGAATTTATGGGGGGAAACTGTCTTAACTGCTACTTTTTTAATTAATAGAACGCCTACGTCTGTTTTAAATGGAAAATCACCGTTTGAAATGATTTATAAAGTTGAACCAAATTTTGATTTTTTAAGAGTTTTTGGGTGTTTGTGTTTTGCAACAAAGTTAAACAGTTCCGATAAGTTTGCCCCTAGATCGAATAAGTGTGTCTTAATTGGTTTTTCAAATGTAAAAAAAGGTTATAAATTGTTAAGTCTTGATGATAAATCTATTTTCTTTTCCAGAGATGTACGTTTTTACGAAGCAGTTTTTCCTTTTAAACTGGCAACTTCAAAAGGAGATCCAGATTTGTCTAAGTCTGGAGTAGATCATACAAATTTTTTTGATTGTTTATATCAAACTGTCCCTATTTGCCCTAGTCCCGAGAGTCCCAATGATGCTTGTGTTCAAGGTAGTACAGAGAATGTTATCTCCCCTTCGGTTCAGGATGGCGAAAGAGCTCTCGCAACCGAGTCGGAGGAAAGGAATGAACAATATGTTGAAATTCCTAATTTTCCTGAGGGAACTTCAACATTTGAAAATTCTGAACCCTCTCGATTTGATGATGCTTTAGGTGCCCCACTTCTAGGGTTTAGAAGGTCTAGTAGAAATAGTAGAGTTCCCTCGAAATATGATGATTTCCTCATAGAAGGTAAATATAAATTTGGTATTGAAAAAACTGTTGGATATGCACATCTTGATTCTACTTCTGCTTGTTTTGCTGCTTCTTTAAATAAGTCATTTGAACCTAACAGTTTTGATGAAGCTGTTAAGGATCCCAACTGGGTCCAGGCTATGAATGATGAAATGGAAGCGTTAAACCGGAATAGAACTTGGGTTGTAACTGACTTGCCAAAGGGGCGCAAACCCATTGGTTGTAAGTGGGTTTATAAAATTAAGTACAAGTCCACAGGAGAGATTGAGCGTTTTAAGGCGAGACTAGTTGCCAAAGGCTATAGTCAACGAGAGGGTCTTGATTTTGATGAAACTTTTTCACCAGTTGCTAAATTTACAACTGTTAGGTGTGTTATTACAATGGCTGTTCAATTTAATTGGAATCTTTATCAAATGGATGTTAATAATGCTTTTTTGTATGGTACACTTGAGGAAGAAGTTTATATGAGTTTGCCACCTGGCTATTTTTCAAAAAATGATAAACAGGTGTGTAAGCTTGTTAAGTCTTTATATGGACTGAAACAGGCTCCTAGAAAATGGAATGAAAAACTTACGTCCTCATTAATAAAATTTGGTTTTGTACAAAGTAAAAATGATTTTTCGTTGTATACCAAACAAAGTGGAGGTTTATTTCTTGTACTTTTGGTTTATGTAGATGATATTGTTCTTACTGGAAATAACGAGCTTGAAATAGAATCTGTAAAAGATTTCTTGAAGTCACAATTTTTGATTAAAGATTTAGGTCTTTTGCGGTTTTTTCTTGGAATTGAAATTGTTAAAACTGATAGTGGGTTGTGTTTGTCTCAACGTAAGTATTGCTTGGAATTGTTATATGAATTTGGACTTTTAGCATCTAAACCTATTAGAACTCCACTAGATGTAAATGTTACAATCTCTAGTGATGGTTCTGATGGGAAAGATGATTTGCTAGACAATGTAACTGAATATCAAAAATTAGTTGGAAAGCTAATCTATTTGACAAATACTAGGCCTGACATTTCATTTACTGTTCAAACCTTGAGTCAGTTCATGCATGCTCCAAGAAAGTCACATTTGAAAGTTGCAATTCGTGTTTTGAGATATTTGAAATTATGTCCAGGAAAAGGTGTTTTAATATCTAAATGTGATGAGTTGTTATTATCTGCTTGGGCTGATTCTGACTGGGCAAAATGTGTAAGTTCTCGGCGTTCAATAACTGGATATTGTTTGTTTTTGGGAAACAGTTTAGTTGCCTGGAAAAGTAAAAAACAGTCAACTGTTTCAAGGTCTTCTACCGAGTCTGAGTATAGAGCTCTTGCTACAGTAACATGTGAAGTTTTGTGGTTGTTGAAGTTAATGAAAGATCTGGGTCTGAAATATAAAGTTCCAATTAATTTATATTGTGATAATCAATCTGCTATTTTACTGTCTCTTAATCCAGTGTTACATGAAAGAACAAAGCATATTGAAATTGATGTTCACTTGGTAAGAGATAAAGTTTCTGAGGGGGTGATAAAGGTTGTAAAGGTTAATTCTTTTGAACAGATTGCTGATATTTTCACCAAACCTCTTGGTGTTAATCAGCACAATGTTTTGACAGAAAAACTTGGTTTGTATAATGCATTTCCTGTTTAGATTGAGGGAGGGTGTTAAAATATGTACATATTTTAATATCATTTTACAATCTAAACAGAAATGTATTTTTATATTTAAAAGTAACTTGCTTAGTTTTGTGTAGGAAAGGAGTTGAGCTAAATGAGAAGAGCTAGGCTAAGAAGCTGATGGGCTAATGATCGTGGGCTGCTGGTGTCTCATTTGGGCCGATGCTGAAATAAGATATGTGGGCTGGTGGGTTATCCTTTAACCCTAGGTATATAATGGAGAGGAAAGACTGATTTTAACCTAATCAGATTTTAGAACATCTTGCATCAGATTTCGCTCTCTCTCTTTCGTCACTCTCTCTCTTGTTCTTCTCATCTGCTACGTAACTTGAGTTTCTTCTTTAGGTTTAGTTAGAATAGGTTAGGTCTAGATGAGTGTGAGTGTTATGTAGTGAGGTTTTGCTTGTATTTGTATGAAGAATCTGGTTCTTATCAATAAAAAGAGAACTGATTTTAGTATTTTTTCGGTTTGTCAAGAAGGTTCATCCGGACAGAGCAAATAGTGTCAACATCATGCTTCAAGACATAAATCTTCCTCTAGATGATATTATCGTAAGTTCGTTTTTATGAGTGTTAAACACTTGGTATCTAACCATAAAACCCACAAAAGCAAGCCAAATCAAAACTAGTATGGCGCCCGGTTATAATTATATTAAAATTTTAATGCATATTGAAGTAGTTGTGTTTAATTTTCAGAATACCATCCTTACACTAGATTCTTCTGCTATGAGGGTTGATCAAGTTTATGGTCTTAATGAATTTTGTCCAACAAATGAAGAAATGGAGATGCTAAAGGTATTGCATACTCGTTTCTTTCCCTTCTTGTTGTTCATCGGATGTTTCCCTCATATCCATGCTCAACACGTGCACATGGGAAATTATGTCACATTGTATATATATTGTTCACTCGAGGAACTGCAGTGTATAGCTTGTATTCTCCACCTATACTCCCATCCCTTAGTACCGTGTACAGTTTCCAATAGATTCCCTACAATCCTTAATGCAGGTTTGATATTTTGGTTTTCTTAAAATAAACATATACCCCTTACTGTTTAGTTTATGCTTATTGTTTACATCTTGAATGAAAATGCTTGGAGAATGTGATTCCGTGCACATATGTTAAGAACTAGTTGCTAGCTTCCCTTATACAATCATCTTTCTATATCTCAGAGTTATACAAGAGTCATGAAAATGCTTGGAGAATGTGAAAAGGTAATTCTAATCCTAGATTAGAATTATTTGTTTTAGAAACATATAACTTGTTACATAATACATCATGGTACTTGGCCTTTTAGTTCTTCATGGCGTGTGCGATGATCCCAAGGATCAATTCAAAACTACAAGTTTTTGCATTCACAATTACTTTTAGCCATCGGGTGAATATTCTTACATAATTATTTTGTTATTCGAATAAAACGTTGTTTGGTTTAGCTTGTTTATTTCATCGATTTAAAAAACTTGCAGATTAACAATTTCAGAGACACCCTGAATATTATCAAATATGCTACTAAAGAGGTGACTTTCATCTAGAATTCCTCAATTTGATATTTCACTCATTACTAAATCTTATACCCTCTTAAATATGCTACCATGATGCATCACTCGGAGTCTTAAATTATGAACATACTTACACTTTTCTGCGAAGTCTTAATTTCATCTACAATATTTAGATCAGGGAATCAACAAAACTAGCTAAGATAATACAAATAATTATCAAGTTGAGGAACAAAGTAAATCCAGGTATATATCAACGTCAAATAGAAATCGTTGCTTAAGTGTCCATTCTATTTTTAATGCAATTTCGTATATTATCAATGTTGCAGAATCCGGCCGCTCAAGGTTTCAAGCTAGAGAGTCTTGAAACATTGGGTTATACATGGGCAATAGACAAGCAAGTCACACTGTTGCATTTCCTATGCAAGGTAGAAGCTCTATAGGTGTTTAATTTTTACGTACATTAGTTATTTACTTTAAACAAAGCCATATATAATTATGATATCCACTTAATGAACATCTCTAATATGATCCATACTTGTACGAGATGAATCCTTTAAAAAATGTAACTTATTGTTAGCGAAAGATTCTTTAGTTAGATCAGAATTAAAATTCATAAAACTTCTTGTTACTTCAATCATGTTTTAACTTCGGGTACTTACATACTACTATTGAGTACCGAGTAGGTGGTTGCTAAGAAGACACCTGAGTTGCTGGATTTTTACAAGGATCTGATTCACTTACAAGATGCCTACTGGGTAAGTTGAATACCTTAAACTAGTTAAGTTTTTGTTGCTAGTTATGGGGACGCCTATTGCTGACTTGTAATCTGCTTTTTCCATTGGGTGTGCACATCAAACCATAAGATACAAAACAAAATTATGTATGAGGACAAGTCTAGTATAATCAAAGGTGTTGAGAAGGTTCAACTGGAATTCAATGCTTCAGTTAATGACGATCCGATATTTGCTCAATCCCAAGAGGTAATTACATATTTACCAACTTAAATTTCATGTATCTTTTGTAAAACTGGTTCAAAAACTCAGAATGTGGGAGAGCAAATATTTTATCGAGTTTAAGACTAAAGAATCGACCTACCAAGTTAATAGCTTAAGATTGATGTGGTAAAATCATCGTTTTGATAGAAGTCGAAATGTCTTGATGTATCTCGCAATTGCAAAGACTACTAGCCTCGTACCAAGATTTAAAGGATTACATACTCAAGATGTCTAATTTTAAATCCTTTAGACTAGTGGTGTATTCATAAGTGAGTGATCATACAAACTTTCAGCTGAGTAATTTCTAAAACTTATTGAGGTTGTGAATTTGATTAAATCACAAGGATTTTAGTGTTGTAAAATTAGGAGGTCCATTTATATCTTATTTAGGGGTTGTTTCTTCTTTTCCCCATTAATTCGCATATCGGTAAAGTGGTGTATGGGTAAAAGATCTCTGGGTGGATATAGTGTTAAATAAAAATGCATGTTTCCTTATTGTTTTGAATTACATATTTGAACTTTGAATCTATAACCATCAGTCTTATAGTTTGCTCGTTTTTGTTATCTACTCAAACATTGGTTATCAATTCAAACAAATTCCATGTGTTGGTTGCTTTTGAGTGCATACATATTGTTTAATGGCTTCTATTAATCAATATTGGCTACTATTTTCATTCTATAAACTAAATTAGTTCTCAATCTACCCTCCAGGCCTTGCAGAGATTCCTGAGTAGTGCTGATGCAGAACTCCCACACCTTACCTCCTTGTTTGATAAAGCGGTGAGTCTCTCAATACTTAAGTCCTATAATTTTTATATAGTTTCACTCGTAACACCATTTAGAAACGAAAGACAAAAATATCAGTTTTACTTCATAACAAGCATACATGCGATGCAGGATCAATATGCAGACTCACTTGTCATATATTTTGGGGAGGATCCCAATCGATGTTCATGGAAACAAGGTTTGTTGTAGTTTTTAATTTCACTAAATTCTCACAATATTCAAGAGAGCTTTTCTAATTAGTTATTTATAGTATAGCTGTATACATATATAGCATAGACTAATATGCATCGCAACATGATAAGAAAACTATTTTGACAGTACACCACTAATAACATATAAATAAAAAGGTAGGTATTATGATATATGAACCGTTGAATAGACATGTGGGCAGTTTTAGTCTGGAACATGGTTTAGAGGACTGGTGATTCAAGTGTAGAGGGCTTTTTGTTGGAGTTGTGCTCCTTGAGCATTTTATTTTGGGGAGAATATATATATATATATATATATATATATATATATATATATATATATATATATATATATATATATATATATATATATATATATATATATATATACACACACACACACAATACACACACACACCGTAGTTAATTGTAATACATGTATGTATGCATATGTTGTGGAGTAAAAAATCTAGCACCCTATATCTTTGCATGTTACGTCCTCACCCTGTCCTTTTTTTCTCTTCCCGAACTCGTCAAGGAAAGAAACTAAACTCTACATTGTATGTATACTCCACAAGGGGAACTTAAATTCATAAAAAAGAAAGAGAACAACATATTGAGTCTCGAACTTACGATAGTTGACTTCGCTTTACTGCTATTGTTTGTGAGAAAAACAGATTTCTGGAAAGGAAACTATATAATGCGATGCAACAAGAAATAAATCAACCTTATACTAAAAACATCCAACACTAACAATGTTCAAGTGGTCATATAGTTTGACGTTAATTTGTTCATTAGTACATGTGGATATGTCATCTTTTTTCCATTTTTTTGTAGTTATAACTTCTATGGTGTGTTTTATCGAGAAGTTCAAGAAAGCACACACTCAGAATAAACTAATCGAAGCGGATGCTAGAAAGAAGGTTTTCAAAACCTTTGTTAAAGAAGGAGGCCCGAGGTCATACATTGTTTGATGATGATTATTCTCTTCATTTCCATACTTAGATTCCTCTGTAGTCTTTAGATATGCATATAGTTGACACATAATAGTGGTTTTCTTTGGTAGATTCACCTAATGTGTACCAGAATCGGTGTAAACTATATGCTATATGTTGCCTTTATACGTAACAGTGATAGATAAAAGGTATAACTAAAAAGTTAGATAAAGAATTTAATACATTACATATGATCCATTAATTTTATTAACCACACAAATAAACAATGCACAATCCCAAAATAGAGATAATTAACAAAAAAAGTATCAAAGTACATGTCTACACCATACAAGTTTCCACAAAAGTAAATATTATTTTACTTCCTCATATTTTTATTAGGGGCTAAAAGAGGGTATCCAATGAGGACCCGTGTGTTAATTTCATTGCACTTACAATACTAAAAAACGACTAACCATACCACTTGTGGTGATAAAATAACAAATCGGCAGAAGCTGAAACACTTAAAAGCATGCCCTTGATTTTCTATGATGCCCTTAAAACTAGCTTACCACTTGTAAGAGTCATTAGTTGCAATTCAATATTAAAAGAAAACTAAAATTCTTATATATTTATAATTTATATCTATAATCTATATCTATAATCTATAATCTATAATATATAATCTATATCTATATCTATAATCTATAATCTATAATCTATCTACCTATAATCTATAATCTATAATCTATAATACTATATAAAGCATATTGATCATTTCTTGAATTTGAAGAGGTACAAATTTTGATGTACATAATAGCTATGCAAAAGCTAATCTATACTTATTAATAAACAAAGCCATTTAGTGCCACATGTCTTCTTTTTAGACCTCTATTTGCCATGTGGCACCCTCACATTTCCTCTAATTTTGATTTCCCGCTCATTTAAACATTAATTGTAATATCTTCTTTTTCGCTCTATGATTATATGCGTCCTGATTTTTCTCTCTATAACATCAGCAAGTCAGTTTCCTAATCCTATCACACACAGCTCGGTCAGAATTTGAAACGTAAGTTGCCTAAATCTCTCCACATCCATATTCAAATCCTTCTATCACCTCCTTCGTCTAGATTCCAGTAGAGCCGATGACTCAAAGAAGAACCCTAACCGTAATTCCTTTACCCTTTGTTCCTCACCCGTCTCTAACATCACGATCCATACGCATCTGTGCATCCAGCATCTCTCCTTCATCGTTGCAACTCTGGCGACATCTAATCCGTCGGACAGCCTCTTCGGCGCTGCATCCTAGCGACTGCTTCTCCGATTCCATATCTAAGTGCTTCGTCAACATTGGCTTGGATTCTCAGGTGTATCAGTCCGGCTACGGTTTGTCTGACTCCATCTTCGGCACTGCATTCCGGCTACGTCTCCTCCATCAGACTGCAGACTGCATCTCCGACAACTTGTGGTTTAATAAATTGATTTTGGAAGGATTTTTTTGCACAATTTTGAGATTGATGGCGAAGGATTTGAAGGTTTGATTGAAATGGTAATTCTAACCTCCCGATTCTTCTCAAATTTGACCTTTTTTTCTCTTACAGCGCTAGATGTGGCGTTGGATCTGCTTGTGTTGATTTGATCCGGTTATTGATCTTTCTGCCCATTTTTCTCTTCTGGTTCAACTTGGATTTGGTGAATCTATATAAGTCCTTTCGATTCAGGTTTTTGATCTTTTTTATAGGTTACGATTTTCCTATTTTTACTATTACATTTGATCTGCTTCCGCCACTGCTAATAATCCAAAGCAATTGGAACAATATCGTGGGGGTAAAACCAAGCTGGAAGGTTTTTTTGCAAGACATGTTTGATTCCTTTTTTTATTCGCATATGTGCTTTTCATGATTTAATGGTTGGTTTCATTTTATATTTTAATTTTTCATTTTATATTTTAATTTTTCATTTTATATTTTAATTTAATCATTTTAGACCAGAGTATCAGGTGATGAGAGTATCAGGTGATGAAAGAATCAAAAGGCAAAGCGAATCCACGTCTTGTGAACAAGATTCTTCTTGAAAACTTAAATGCTAAAAGATGATACGGTACCCCTGAGAATCTTCTTTTGTTAAATATTTTAACTAGGTTACAAACCCGTGTAACACACGGTTGAAAATTAAAAAAAAACTTATATAATATGAAAATCATTTTATAGTGAATATGACAACAACAATGATACATGATTTAATAGGTAAAATATCATTTCCCTAAATTTCTTATAACTCGCTCATACCATATTAAGAGTCAGTATATTTAAATTAAGTTTCATTAGGTATTTAAACTTCTTAAAGCTTTTGACTTGTAGTTTTATTACACGCTCATACACTAACTATTCTACATTGATTATCTTTTTTATTTATTTGACTTGTAGTTTGAAATATCATTGAATAAAAGTTGAGAGACAATATATTCATTAGGAAAAACCTTCTCGACTGTTCCGCTTTACAAACCTGCATCATTAGTATGCATTGTGAAATTTAACACTGATGCAAACTTGAAATTCTAGATATGAACTATAGCACCTTGACTTGTGATTTCATTTAATCTATGTCTAAAAGTTAGTTATTATGGTAGGATGCTATTACTTTTGAGCTCTTAGACCTTTACCAAACCTGCGATTTTGTTTAATCTAAAGTCAAAAGTAGGATGCAATTAAAAGATATTTTTTAATCCAAAGTCTAAAATCCTAAGTCCATGTACAAGAACCAAAATCATTACAAATCAAGGACCAAATATCTTGAAACCATTATAGGGGCAATATGGTCAACTTGAACAAACTAATACCAGGTTAGTTAAATTTAATGGTACAGGAACCAAAATTATCACAAATCAAAGACCAAACATGTTGAAACCATTACAGGGGTACAATGGTCAACTTAAACAAATTTATAGCAAGATAGTTAAATTTAATGGTATAAGCTCCAAAATCATTACAAATCAAGGACCAAACTTCTTGAAACCATTATAAGGGTAAAACGGTAAACTTGAATAAATGAATAGTAGGATAGTTAAATTTAATCGTACAAGAACCAAAATGATAGAAAATTGATACTTGGACTAAAATTGTATTTTTCATAAAACCATAGGTACCAATTCTGTAATTATCAATAGAATATTTACTTCACACATTTATCGTACACATATATCCACATACATGCACACAGTTACATAGACAGTCACATGTATACACGAAGTAACGTATATGGATATCAAAACTTAAAAGAAATATAAATTAATACGGGGTTAATTGCAAGAAATGTCAGTATACTTAACCTTATAATTAAAACTATACAAAATAATGAAAGTTAAGAACTCACCAAGGTTTAATAAGGCTCAAGTTAAAGATCAAGCTCTAACAAACAAACACCAAAATTAAGCCAGGTCTACAGAAAAATAAGCAACAGGAAATTAGTACAAATGATTAGCTGTTCGCATCCTGGAAATCAGGGCTCAACATTAAGCCATATAATGAAAATATGAAATATATAGAAACAAAAATCGAAGTGAAGATTGAAAAAGAATAAACCTGAAAGGAAGTGTTGTTAAGAATCGAAGCTTTAGATGGAAAAAGAAAAAGACTATCAAATTGAACTGACAATCCATATTATATGGGTTCTTGTACCGATCCGAGATAGATAGAGGGCAACATCGAGATAGAGGATGGATTAGGATTTGATCAGATGATAGAACGATTATACATTTGGGCATGTATAGATGATCCTTTGAATCCTGCAATAGCATTGATATCTATAGAAGTTGAAATTGCAGTGGATTACCGCCTCACTACCACTTTGGAGGTTTTCCAGCAAGCCACAACTGTTGAAATTGATCTAGAGGTCATGAAATTTACAGCTCTGTGTTGTATCGTGGTGGTGGTACAGTAAATCGGGGTGGATATGCTTAGGGTGGTGGTCCGACAAACATTATACAAATGATTGGAAATACAACACATGACTTGTTTTAAACAAACTCGATTTCCGGTAGATGTGGTGGCAATACAGTCGAGCCAAATCAGAATTTGGAACTGAAGGAGCCGATCTCGATGCAACACATGAAAGAGGAAAACAGGTTTCTACAGAGAATTATACAAATCCTTTTGCAAAGGAACCGATCTCGATGCAACACATCATAAAGTCGATCAACCCTAAACTAAAATCAACCATGGAGAAACCCTGCAATGAAGACACTGCAGAATAGGAGGTGATGATCTGCAATCGATTTTGATGGGAGGAGTCGTCGATTAGAGGCATATCGAGGTGGAGGCGTGAATTGTAGGAAGATTTGAGTTTTGAAATTAATTCTCCCAAATTAAGAGCGTAAATTTGGGGAGGGATTGATTGTTAAAACTGATTTAATTGCTGATTTATCGGTTTCATATAAAAAATCAGCGGTAACTGAAAGTAAAGAAGAATTAAACGGGAGACTTTTACTTAGGCTGCAGGTAGTGGTGGCCAATGGCTAAGGGATTTTTGTGGGCCAGACAATGATTGGCAGACTTTGGCCATTTTATAGAGAGTGGTGGCCAATGGCCAAGGAACTGCCAACCAAATTAATTTGAGAAATTACAACTTTAGTCCTTGTACAAATAGAATTCGTTTTTTTTACTTAAAATTAAAACATTTCATTAAAGATAATAAACACAAACAACGAACAATTTAAAAGTTAAACAAAGACACAAAATAAAACACAAACAACTAATCTACTCATCGTCGAACGTGTAACCCAATTTCCTAGCCGCATCCTTCTTCGCTTGAAGTGCAATTTGATACTCGAACCCTCGTAGATCGGATATGTTTCTCGTCACAATATCCATCAACTTGGTTTTGACTTTCTCTTCATGAAAAGTCTGCAAAGTGGCGACTTGCTCGTTCAATTGTTGCAATTCTGCGCTACTATTCGTGCTAGAACTACCTCCCTTCATCTTCCTCTTGGCTTGATCACGACCAATCGGAAGAACGTCAGCCTCCGGCTCCTCATTAATGTCGAAGCCAACATTTGCATCAGAAGACTGAGAGTGTGTGGATGTGGAGGATTTGAAGCGTTTGGTTGCATTTATTCCAACGGCGAACTGATGAAAGGATGTTTGTTCCCTCCATTTTTCGTTGTCTCGGATTACCCTCCAAAACGCTTCCGCATGGCCATTGAAAGGATTTTTGGTGCCATTTTTGTCAATATATTGCTGCCGAGCAGCCAGCATCACATCATCTATATTGGCACCACTTGGCCAATTTCGTTTACATTGTGCAAAAATCCCCTCAAATGCCTTGGCAATTTTACTTACAGCACGCCATTTCGAGTATAGTGACTGGTGGGTACGGTATGTACGACCCATTCGCTGACACCATAGTTGCCAAATCCTTTTTTGGAAAACTTGGGTTTCTTGGTCATTTCCATGAACCGCATCCTCCGATATGTCCACCCAAGTTTTTGCTAAAGCTATCACCTCATCAAATTTCCAAGGCTCTACCTTGGCTCTCTGTTTCGCTGGGGCTTTCCCTTTTCCACGACCTTTTGATGATTTTTTTGTTGTGGGTCTTCTTTTTCTTCGTCTTCTTCTTCAACTTCTTGTTGTTCTTCTTCTTCTTCTTCCGAGTCCGATGCAAGAAGACGTCGTGGTTGAGTTGAGAAGAATTGTGTTCCAGAACCTTGAGAGTGTACTTGTGGTGGAGAAGGTGTGGTTAAAAAATTTGGAGATTGAGTGGGAAAAGTATTTTGGTTTTGGGATAAATTGTAGAAAAAGTTGGCTAAGAATTGGTTTTGTGTCGGTGAAAACAACGGTTCATCGGGTTGTGGTGAAAACATTATTGGATGATAAGCATTTGTATCTAGGTTTGATGGATGGTTTGGAGGTGGAGTGTTGGAAGATTGGTTCTTGGAAGATTTTGAACCTTTCTTTTTGTTTGAAGACATTTTGAGAGAGTTTTGGAAGGGATTCTTGTGTGAAATGAATGAGAGTGTGTTGTATATATATAGGGGATGAAAGAGGTTTTAAAAATCTGATTTTTAAAAAAAACGGCTATTTTTAATATATGAGTTAAAAGTGTAAAATTGTTAAAAGCTTCCAAATTAAATTTCTAGCCGTTCAGGGGGGTATTTTGAAATTTCTTGAAAGTTTTTCCTGGCTTGGCATCTCGCCAAGCCCTTGGCGAGTTCATTTTGGCGAGCCACTGGCGAGTGGCAATGGAGTGGTGATGGCGAGACGCCAAGGGGCTTGGCGACCCCCTTGGCCACCTTACTCCGTGAAGCCTTATGGCTTGTGGAATATGACTTTCCAATGGCTGCTACACAAAATTCAAAGATGTGGCTGCAAAATTATATTCAAATGCTACTAATCAAAGTTTCAAACCTTGGCATGCAGAATTTTTGTTAATGAGCCAATTTTTCCTTAAGTGGCATGCAACTAATTGCCTATAAATAGGTTATAAACTCACTTATGCAAAACCACACCTCAAATTACATCTTCATCTTTCTATCATATTCAAACAAATATATATTTGATATATTTGTTTTCTTTCCTCTATCTCTGTAAACACTGAATATCATAGTGAATTGGTTCTCGGCTTCCTCCGCCCGTGGTTTTTCCCAATTTGGGTTTCCACGTAAATATCTTGTGTTCTTTCTTTTACCGTTCGATCTATTCTTGGTTGATTATTCAATAGTTTTATATTTCGTTGAATCATTATCGTGATATTTGGGTTTTATACTTCGATCTTGAAGTTAATCGATTATTTATTGAAGTCGATTTTGTCTACAATTGGTATCAGAGCTATCTGGGTTTTCCGATAACGATTCGTAAAAACTATTTTCAACCATGTCATCGATGAAGTACGATATTCCTTTACTTGACAGAAACACAAGATTCCCTCTCTGGCAAGTAAAGATGAAAGATGTGTTGATCTAAATAGATCTCTACAAAGCACTATTAGGAATGGAGAAAATGCCGGCAACTTGGTCGACTGAGGAAAAGGAGATGAAAGATCTGAAGGCGTCGTCGCAGATCCGTTTGCATCTTTCTAACGACGTTCTCCAAGATGTGTTGAAAGAGACATCCGCAGCGGCTCTCTGGCTAAAACTCGAGCAGCTACTTATGACGAAAAGCTTGCCCAACAAGCTACACTTAAAGCAATGACTTTTTAACCTAAAGATGAGTGAAGGTAGTTCTTTGTCAGATCACCTCTCTACCTTTAAAGAGCTTGTAGGAAATCTGGAGAATATGGACGTCAAATACGAAGATGAAGACTTGGCGTTATTTTTATTATCTTCTCTCCCAGACTCCTACGATCACTTTCGTGACACCATTATCTATTCTCGGGACACTCTTGTCCTTGACGAGGTAATGACTTCTCTTGATTCAAAGGAAAAGATGAAGCAGATAGTTGGAAACAGTAAGCAGCGATTCTAAAGCCGAAGGTCTCAACATCAGAGGGAGACCTAATGAGAGAGGTAGCTCTTCACAAAACCGATCTAGATCTAAGTCCAAAGCCAATCGCAAATATTGCAATTATTGCCACAAGAAGGGACATCTGATCGATGAATGTTTCAAGTTAAAGAACAAGGAGAAAGCGAAGGCAATCACAAAGGGAAAAACAACCAATAACACCGTTGAAGCCGATGTTGCCGAAACTGGTTCCGATGGCGAGCTTCTATCCGTTTCGGACTACGATTTAATAACCATGAGTTAGTGGGTACTTGATTCAGCGTGTACTTTTCATATGAGCTCCAACCGAAGCGTTTTTCATTCATATGAAAAGGTTAACGAAGGCCACGTTCTAATGGGTAACGACACTTCGTGTCGTATTATTGGACGGGGTACACTCAGGTTCCGCATGTTCGATGGCGTTGTTCGAACGATTCAAGATGTGAAGCACGTATCCGGTCTTAGGCGAAATTTACTAAGTCTCGGTACTTTCGAGAAGAAAGGTTACGAGTTTGTTGGCAAAGACAGGAAACTCCATATTTTCAAGGAAGGTTCTGTGGTCATCCGAGGAGTTAGAAAATCCGCAAACCTTTACATTATGGATGGGCAAGTTATCTCCGGCGAAGTCTCGGTATGTTCTAAATCCCTCTCCAACGTTGATCGCTCTCGTCTATGGCACCTCAGGCTCGCTCACATGTCATACCATGGTATGAATGAACTAAGTCGAAGGGGGTTGCTCGGGGAGCACAAATCAACCGAACTTGAATTATGTGAAGATTGTGTATTTGGAAAGCAGGAGCGAGTGAGTTTTATCGGTGGCAAACATACGACGAAAGGGCCACTTGACTACATACACTCTGATTTATGGGGACCAGCAAAGGTTACATCGAAAGGTGGAGCCTCTTATATGCTCACTATTATTGACGACTTCTCTAGGAAGGTATAGTCGTTCTTCTTAAAGACAAAGGGAGAAGTATTTTCAACCTTTAGGGATTGGAAAGTGTTAGTTGAAAAACAATCTGGTTTTGAAGTAAAATACCTTCGCACCGATAACGGACTGGAATTCTGCTCAGAAGAATTCAACTCCTATTACCGTAAGGAAGGGATTACACGTCACCGCACTGTAGTCCACACACCACAGCAGAACGGCGTTGCAAAAAAAATGAACCGCACCATCATGGAGAAGGTCCGATGCATGCTCTCTCACTCGAAGCTACCAAAGTCTTTTTGGGCCGAAGCAGCTTCCACCGCATGCTATATTATCAACCGCTCCCCCTCACGTACTATTGGAAAGAAGACTCCGTTTGAGCTATGGTCTGGTAAGCCTGCTGACTACACAAAATTAATACCGTTTGGATGTCCAGCATATGCACGAGTTGATAATGGCAAATTAGAACCAAGAGCCATTAAGTGCATTTTTATTGGATACAAGACAGGAGTGAAAGGTTTCAAATTGTGGAGCCCAGAGCTTATGAAGGTCATTACATCAAGAGATGTGACCTTTGATGAAAAAGCTATGCTCCATTCAACAACCAACGTTCAGACCAAAGAAGATGAAAAATTGGGAGAAAAAGACAAAGCACAATTGGAGGTGGAGCTATCTTTTAACTCTTCCACCGATATGACTCATGAGGTTCCTGCAGTGTCTCAACCTTCAAGCAGTGAACATACTACTCTCCATGAGACCATTCCAACTCCATCTCAACCTCCGAGCCCATCCATTGCAAGGGATAGACCACGCAGATAGATTGTACCTCCAAAGAGGTATGCTCAAGTAAATTCTGTCGCATATGCTCTTACCGTTGCAAGTGAAGTAGAATCTGTTTTGGAACCTATAAGCTACAACGAAGCCATACATTCTAAAAACTCGAGTGAGTGGATGGTTGCCATGCACAATGAGATGGAATCTCTTCAGAAAAATGGCACATGGGATCTCGTTGTGGCTCCAAAGGGTAAGAAGACAGTTAAATGTAAATGGGTTTACAAGTTGAAGGAGGCTATTCATCCCGGTGACAAACCGAGGTACAAAGCTCGTTAGTAGCCAAGGGCTACAGTCAAATCCCAGGTATTGATTATACCGACATTTTCTCTCCGGTTGTGAAACACACGTCAATACGTGTCTTGTTGGGATTAGTTGCCTCTCGTGACTATGAGTTAGAGCAACTTGATGTTACTACAGCATTCTTAAATGGTGTGCTTGAGGAAGAGATATATATGCAACAACCTGAAGGTTTTGTAACTCCTGGCAAGGAAAGCTACGTGTGCAAATTGAAGAAATCTCTTTATGGCCTCAAGCAATCTCCGAGACAATGGTATAAAAGGTTTGACTCATTTATGACCAGTCACAAGCTGAAAAGGTGCACCTACGACAGCTGCGTTTACTACAAGAAGTGTGACGATGGCTCAATGGTCTATCTACTTTTATACGTGGATGACATGTTAATTGCAGCGAAGAATATAAAGGAGATTCAAAAGATAAAAGACCAGTTGAATGCTGAGTTCGATATGAAGGACTTGGGTGCTGCCAAGAAAATTCTAGGAATGGAAATAGTGCGAGACCGCAGTGCAAGAACTCTATACCTTTCTCAACAAAGCTACATTGAGAAGGTTCTGCACCGTTTCAATATGCATAATGCAAAAGAAGTCAGCACTCCTTTCGCAGCCCACTTCAAGCTATCATCCGCCTTAAGTCCTACCACCGAAGAAGATCTAGCATACATGGAAAAGGTACCATACTCCAGCGCTGTAGGATCTCTTATGTATGCTATGATTTGTACACGTCCAGATTTTTCATATGCGGTAAGCATGGTGAGCAGATACATGGTGAATCCAGGAAAAGAGCATTGGGCTGCTGTTAAATGGATTTTTCGGTACTTGCGAGGTACTTCCTCTTTAAGTCTGCAGTTTGGCAAAACCGATAGTGGAGTACTTGGATATGTGGATTTCGATTATGCAAAGGACTTGGATAAAAGACGATCGATTACAGGGTACGTGTTTACTTTCGGTGATTGCGCAATTAGCTGGAAAGCGCAGTTACAGTCCACCGTAGCGTTATCCACCACCGAAGCCGAATACATGGCTGTTACGGAAGCAGTGAAAGAAGCCCTCTGGTTGAAACGGTTGACAGGTGAGCTTTCAAACAAGTTATCCGTTAAAACTGTTTTTTGTGACAATCAAAGTGCAATATTTCTGACAAAGGATCAAATGTTCCATGATCGAACGAAGCATATTGATGTTCGTTATCACTTCATCAGAGATGTTATTGCTAAAGGCGAAATTACGGTAAACAAGATCAGCACCAATGATAATCCTGCTGATATGTTTACTAAAAGTCTTCCAATAGCCAAGTTCAAAACATGTTTGGATTTGGTGGGTGTTTCTGATCGCATTTGAGCCCGATAGGCTCGTGGTGGAGGAAGTATTTCATTTTTCAGGATCAATTTTTCTCTATATGGTTATTCCAGTTTCTTATGGAGTTTTGGAGTTTGAAGAGTTGTTGGCTTTAGCAAATGGGTATACAAGTTTTGTTCCATTTTGAAGTCAAGGTGGAGATTGTGGAATATGACTTTCAAATGGCTGCTACACAAAATTCAAAGATGTGGCTGCAAAATTATATTCAAATGCTACTAATCAAAGTTTCAAACCTTGGCATGCAAAATTTTTGTTAATGAGCCAATTTTTCCTTAAGTGGCGTGCAACTAATTGCCTATAAATAGGTTAGAAACTCACTTATGCAAAACCACACCTCAAATTACATCTTCATCTTTCTATCATATTCATACAAATATATATTTGATATATTTGTTTTCTTTCCTCTATCTCTGTAAACACTGAATATTATAGTGAATTGGTTCTCGGCTTCCTCCGCCCGTGGTTTTTCCCAATTTGGGTTTCCACGTAAATATCTTGTGTTCTTTCTTTTACCGTTCGATCTATTCTTGGTTGATTATTCAATAGTTTTATATTCCGTTGAATCATTATCGTGATATTTGGGTTTTATACTTCGATTTTGAACTTAATCGATTATTTATTGAAGTCGATTTTGTCTACATGGCTTATGACTTTTAAAAAAAAACAATAAGCCAATAAGCAGTTTTATAAGCACATCCAAACGGGACCGAAGAGCGGGAAAATTAGAAGAAGACTTGCTAAGCAAAGGACACGTGTCATTTTTATAAGTTCTTTGTTAAAATAGGAAGATATTTTGATATTATTAACATGATTTTTTTGTAAACATATAGAGCTTCTATCGGTTTCAATTGGAGTAGGATCATTTTAAGGTATATACGATTTTATTAGCAACTTGAATTAGATAACATTATTTTGGTATTACTATTATGACATTTGAGATGACATTGGTAATTTTGTATCATGACGTTTAGGTTAATATTTGTTCTTTTAGATATTAGGATTAATCTTTTATTAATATTTCTAATTTCATCCATGTAATTATAGTATATATGATATTTGTGCTAACCAAATATGTCGTGTCAACTGTCAAGCAGGTGGCGGATTAGTCTTTGGCAAATAATTAAGGTGACAATAGCTCACTAGATAAAGAGAGAATCATAATAAGTGTAAAAGAGGGTGAAGTAATTGTCTTCATTGGAAGTAACAAGGGCAAAAACGTTTAAACAACTTGGCCAATATGGCAATTAGCATTATCAAGGTTATGATTCTCACTAAAATCACCAATATGGCAATTAGCATTATCAAGGTTATGATTCTCACTAAAATCATGTGCCTCCATCCCATCTTTCTGGCCCTTCTATATATATTTTAGACCATATGTGTGTCTATGATCAACTGAACTTTGCACCTTTTGGTGTTGTTTCGTGTAGTGAATGTGATGGTGATATCAACTTCACTTTGCACTTTTACATGGTTAGTAAGCTCATTGATCTGTGGGATATTTTTTAACTAAAACCTTAAATTTTAGATAAAATATGTTCAATTTCAAGCATAAAACTACAACTTACCTTCTCTCTTTTAAAATTCTTGAAATGCATTCCACCACTTTTATCTCATATCTTTCATAAATTTTTGTGGAAACTAATTAAATATTACATGTTTGACTTGGTATGGGCAACAAATGCTTCTTGGTCAACCTCCGAAAGATGGTCTACATGCCCACTTATCATTAGGTAAATAACTCAACGTTTTTGGTTTTATTTTAAAGATTTTAGCTTTAGTTTTGATAAATATAAGCGCTTAATAACTATTTTGGGTATTTTTTAGTATGACGGCTAAGATTTGATATAAATGGCAGCATATCTTCAACATATTGATTATTCATTTATTCATTCCATTCCAGTTTTTGGGATCTGAGACCTCACGGAGTACTCATCACGCACACCACCGTGATGCCACATCACCAAGCCATCACGGCGCGCACACCGCCCATGTGTACCGTGATGGCCGTGATCGTGAAGGGGCGTGAAGGGTATCACGAGCAACCACAACCAATGGGCTTCTACTAGCAGTTGAACGGTCATTTTAAAAAAAAATTTACCTTTTTAAAATTACACAATTACGTCTAATTTGGGGTGTAAACGAGCCGAGTCGAGCCGAGTATTGTCAAGCTCGTGGCTCGGCTCGACTAAAATACTCGAGCCTTGATTTCAAGCTCGGACTCGGGCTCGTGAAATACTCGAGACACTCGAGCTCGGCTCGGCTCGGCTCGGCTCGACTAAAGTTTAAAAAAATAAAAAATGTAATTTCCTAAATACTCGAATAAGCTCGTGGCTCGGCTCGGCTCGGCTCGACTAGGGTTAGCCGAGTATTTCTATATATATATATATATATATATATATATATATATATATATATATATATATATATATATATATATAAAGGGTAAAAATGTAATTTCCTAAATACTCGAATAAGCTCGCGAGCTTTACGAGCCTTGTATTTTACTACTCGAGCTCGGCTCGCTTAAACTCGAGTATTTTCCGAGTCGATCTCGAGTAACTCACGAGTTGGCTCGTCTCGTTTACACCCCTACTTCTAATATATATACATAACATATATTTACCTCAAACACACAAATTTTCACCAAAGCATCCGGCTTCGAGGGAGGAGATTTGGAGATTTTCTTGGCGATGCGGGAAAGTGTCCGCGCAAAATATCGCCCTAGGAACGACAACTAGTTTAAGTTTGTGTCGTTTTTTTCTAAGTTATTTTTTTGTTTTTGTTGTTTTTAATTTTAGTGTAATTTTTATTTTTAATATAATGGTTTATAATTTAAAAATTAGGTTTTAATTTATTTTTGAATTTTTTTTAATTAAAAAACATGATGTGGTGTGATGAAATGTGATAGGTATAAAGTGTGTGTTGTTCGGAACCCTTCGCAACAGCAAAAATTCTCAATAAAGTGTCATGAATGGCAAAAATCTGAGGAACAACAACTGTCCTTATATCACATAAAGATAATTTTTCAACCAATGACATTGTTTTGTTGATAATATATGGGTGATGCAAAACAAAGATCATTCCCGAGAAAAAATCTGATTTCAAAGATGCAAATGACAAAACTGACATTCTTTCTTGAAAAATCTGGTTAAAGGACAAAACATTGATTTTAGATTCTGATAATCATACTCTATTTCACTAATGGGTATTTGGAAATCGAATTGCAACAATTGTAACAAAACAGACTTCGGAGTGAGGTTAATGCTATTTTACAAAACGAAGTTTTGTGTGATTTCAATAAACTTAACAACATGTCTATTACTAAGCTCCTTGTTTGACTCAACTCGCTTTATCATTACATTTATCAAGAAGTTAAATACTTCTCAAGATATGCATATGTTTCGAAGCTTTCTTCAAAAGTGAAACCTGCAATAACTAATAACAAAATTCAAAATCCTTTTTACTTCTGTTTTCAAAATTGAGCTATACGAAGTTTTCAAAAAGGATTGCACAAAATTTCAAAAGTACCATCAAACGAATTATATGGTGAAATCTTCAAAAGAATTATCTTCAGATATAAAATCTTGAAAAAGAGCAAAACAAGTTCCAAAAAGAAAATTGAAAAATCAAAAGAGTAAAAATAATCAAAAGAAACAAAAGAAGCAAAAGATAATACAAAGGAGTGAATAGAAAAAGAATAAGTCAAAATTCGCACTCAAAGGAATACTTCTCTTTCTTAAATGAATATATAAGGAGCTCCTATAACATAGTTGAGTACCTTTTAGAGAGTATGAATATCTCAAGTAGTCTGTCTTAAATGACATTGTTGAGGTGGTGTATGGATCCTAAAGGCTTGTCATCACGGAAACATATAAAAACACCTTGACTGATGAAATGGGATAGATTTTTCGAAAATGTTTTCAAAGTTCAATCCAAAACTTCAAACTACCTTCTGATGATCAATACAAAAGTAAAAATGTTTTCAATTTTAATGTAGTTATTGCTCACCTTCTTATGTAAGAAAATATTGAATCATCCAAATAAACATCAAACAACTATGTAAAATGCGAAATTGAGTTTAACTTAGGGTGGTTAGACTTTTCCAAAGCTTGACTGATGTTAGATCACACAGACTTCAGAATGAAAAATGGACTTCCAACATGATCCGAATGCCTCTGAAAATAAAATTGTTAAATCTTGATTTTATAATCTTCAAGGAAGAAAATGTCAAAGTCTCAATGCATTCATACAAGAGAAAAATTCTTATCCTGCTAACATAATGATCTTCGGAGTGTTACTCTCTTTCTTTGCAAAATCTCTTTTCATCCGAATAAAATTTGTAATCTTCCGAATGTTTGCGTTACTTATGAAAAATCAGCATGAAAATGTCTAATAACCATATTTTGTGATCCGAAGAAAGTTAATGTTCAATGATTTGAGCATTTATGATAACTCAAAAGACAAACATTCCTTTAAATTAATTGACCGTTCATAAGAGATATTTATGACTCAGCAAATCTCGTAAAATCATAACAAAAAGATATTCTCTGAATGGCGGTTCAATTTAAACATTTTAAAAACAATGATGTCTGACATAGTGCCTTTTCCGCTTTTACAGGGTAATCGGACGTTACGGTGCTGAGGTGGCATATTCTTAGTGGACCTTCAAACACACGCATTTAATGCCTTTGGGACCACAAACCATATATATACCCCAACATCCGTCTGTTCAGTTCTTTAGGCGATCAAATTGTTCAAACTTCGCCTGCAAAACCTCTCTCAAATTCTTATTGTTCATCATCTTCTACGTCCAATCATCATCCATGGCTACTCCGGCACAAGAAGGTTCTTCTCAGAGTCCTGAAGATATTTCTATCCCAGTTCTCAAATCCCAATCTACAAAATTTCTTCTCTGCCCTGATATCAATCCCGGCTGTTCCGGCTACGCTTGTCCACCGTCCACACTTCACTTCGATTGTTGTCAATAACACTGAAAATGTTATTGAATCAATAAATTTTGAAGTTCTTAATGCTGATAAAACCACAAGAAGAATCATCCTCACTAAACCCAATTTTTCTAAAATCCTCCAAATCCAATCCCTGCCCAACCAGTCGTACCCACTCCTGAGCAGATTGTGGATATGTTCAACGCCATGGGATACGATCCAGCACTTCAGAGTATTGGTAGCTTCAAGAAGAAGAATCTTCCTACTCTGTGGAAATTCTTCTTTGGGATATTTCTACGATGTTTATCTGGAGGAACATCTGGCTTGGACTCTGCAAGCCACACCTTTATGGGTCGTCTCTGAAGGGTTTCTATGCAAACAATGAACACAAAAATTCCTAAGGTTCACATGCAACCCTAATATGATCTATGTTTTCTTCTATGAAGATTAGAACTAAAAACCTAAAGGATACAATTCAATTCTAAAGATGAATTAGGAAAAAACCAACCTTTGATCTTATGATCCTTCAAGCAAGCAGCAAAGAGATCCTGCCTCAAATGCAAGTTACACCCAACTGATGGAAGAATCAGTCCAGCAGAGTAATTCCAGAGAGAAGGAGGCGTGGGATTTAGGGCACCCAGGGGGTTCCTTATATAGCTTCCTAGGGTTATACCTGAAACCCTAGAAAGCCTCCAAGTGGACAAGGCTTTTGGCCACTTGGACCAGACTCCCCAAAACCCTAATAAGGTTTCGCCAAAACCCTAGAGGAGCCTCCAGGGTGGCGCCAACTTTTGCCCTAGGTTTTTACCAGGCCAGTTATTCAACTATTGAATAAATGCCAAACCAGTCCCTGTACCTTTTAATTAATTAATTTAATCACTAAATTAAATCCAATTAATTCTAGATTAAATCTTAATTAATTATTATAGTTTCTAATTAATATATTGACACTTAAATATATCAATAAGACATTTATATATATTCTATTGATTTATTAAACCCTTAATAATTCAATCTTTCTCTCTACTGAACTGTACATCAATTCCCCAGCTATGAGGGCAACCCAAATGGATTTTTGCTTTTATTCATAAGATAATTACAATTACAAGTCATGGCTTAGACACCTAATCTAACAGTCTCCCACTTGGATAAGTCTATGACTTTAATTGTCTGAACTCTGACCCAGTCAGTTCTGTCCAAAGATAAGTGATCTGATGATCCTCCGTCCAACAGGATATTTTCAGACTCAAGACATGGACTAACATCAATCTTGGTCTGACACTCTGTTTCTCGATTTCTGATTTGCATATGACTTTAGAGACTACTAATTGAACACATCAATTTAGTCCCGGTTGGCCAACACTTTCAGTCAACTTCAAAATCATCGAGAGGCTTACAGATATCTGTTTCCCATCGGGTCAGGGGACGGATAAGTTTCGACTTATATGTCCATAACTTTTGCGGGTCCAAATACATACAACAATGCGTTTTATAACACCGAGTTACTGGCGCGTTTTCGCATTGTCAATAAGCACTTGTATTGCAAATAACAGATCATATCTCTCCACTTAAAGATCACCGGATATTATCGTCTTAACATTGCTCGTGATATAATCCATGAAGCAATCTGTTAAGCGCGGGTTTATCCAATACTCAAATATCTATTTTCTAAGTACTCATGAACGTTGCAGCAGTCTTACTGCAATGTCTAACTCATTAGATAGTCTGCAACCGATTCATGACAGTCTTAGTTCATACTTACTTCCTAACAGTATGATCGACTGTGGAGTTTTAAATAATCTAATTATTAAGGAAGTTAAACATGCAAATATAGAAACACAGAAATAAACAATTGACAAAGGCAGTAACAATACTTATTTATAAATCTCAATTATAAAATCACCGAGTCAATTACATTTATACTGTTACAAGTTTCTAATCTATCTAATTAGTAAAACTAATATCATCCTTCAATCCAATGCTCTGAGCAAGCTGATTGTGCTTGATCCTATTCAGAGCCTTAGTCAAAGGATCTGCAGGATTGTCTTCTGATGATACCCGCTTAACCAGTAAGTGCCCTTCTTCTACTTGATGTCGAATGTAGTGGTACTTTCTTTCGATATGCCTGGACTTTCCATGGTCTCGCGGTTCCTTCGTTAAGGCGACCGCTCCTTTATTATCGCAGAAAAGTTCCACCGGCTCCTGAATGCTCGGGACAACTCCAAGGTCCCCGATGAAGTTCTTCAGCTAAGCCGCTTCCTTAGACGCTTCACTTGCTGCGATGTACTCTGATTCGCACGTTAAATCAGCCACCGTTTCCTGCTTGGAACTTTTCCAAGTGACTGCTCCACCGTTCAAAAGAAATACCCAGCCCGACTGGGACCGTCCACTGTCCCTATCTGTCTGGAAGCTGGCATCTGTATATCCACTCACTTTTAACTCATCACTGTCACCAAGGACTAATACCATATTCTTTGTCCTTCGCAGATACTTGAGTATGTTCTTGACTGCAATCCAATGTGCTTTTCCAGGATTACCCTGGAACCGACTAACCATGCTCAGCGCATAGGATACGTCGGGACGAGTACATGTCATAGCATACATGATCGACCCTACTGCCGAAGCATAAGGCACCCGACTCATTTCAGCTATTTCCTCATCGGTACTCGGACTTTGAGTCTTACTCAATTTAGTATTACTTTGGATTGGTAACTCTCCCTTTTTGGAATTTTCCATGTTAAATCTCTTTAACACCTTTTCCAAATATGTATACTGGCTTAGACCTATCAATTTTCTCTTTCTATATCTAAGTATTCTTATCCCGAAAATATAAGCAGCTTCCCCTAGGTCTTTCATGGCGAAACACTTCCCGAGCCAAGCCTTAACATTTTGCAAGGTTGGAATGTCGTTTCCCATGAGCAGTATGTCATCAACATACAGCACCAGGAAAGTGACTATACTCCCACTAGCCTTGACATATACACATGACTCATCCTCACTCATAGAGAAGCCAAACTCTTTGACTTTCTCATGGAAGCAAAGATTCCAGCTGCGAGATGCTTGCTTCAACCCGTAGATTGATCTTTCAAGCTTACATACTTTATCAGGGTGCTTTGTGTCTACAAAACCTTCTGGCTGACTCATGTAAGCATCCTCAGTCAGTTTCCCGTTAAGGAAAGCGGTTTTGACATCCATTTGCCAGATTTCATAATCATTATTCTGATTGACTTAATCTTGGCTACTGGTGAGAAGGTTTCATCATAGTCAACCCCCCGGGTTTGAGTGAATCCCTTCGCCACCAGCCGAGCTTTATAAGTATGCACTTTTCCATCCATGTCGGTCTTCTTTTTGAAGATCCACTTGCATCCGACTGTCTTTTGACCCGGTACATTTTCAACCAAGTTCCAAACTTGATTGTCATACATGGACTTTATCTCGCTGTCCATTGCCTCTTTCCATTTTGCAGACTCGGGGCCTGCCACTTCTTCACGGTAGTTAGCTGGCTCATCCAAATTAGTCAATGTGCGATCACTGACTAACGTGTCTCCGTCCGAAGTAATATGGAAACCATAGAACTCGGGCGGCATGCTAACTCTACTTGAACGCCTAAGGGGCAACGAAATGTCGGTAGGTCCAACAGGAACTTTTTCCTCATGTTGGTTGCTAGTTTCTTCCAAGGTTGTTTCATCGGGCGTCTCCTGAATTTCTTCGAGATCGATCGTACTCCCACTGTCCTCTTTAGATATGAGTTCTCTCTCTCGAAAGAACCCCCGTCTTGCTACAAAGACCACGTCCTCGCTCGGTCTGTAGAACAAGTATCCAAAAGACTGTTTCGGGTATCCGATGAAGTAACACCTCTCACTTCTTTCTGCAAGCTTATCTGAAGTATCTCGTCTCACGAATGCTTCACATCCCCAGACTTTGATGTGTGCCAACGAGGGAACTCTCCCCGTCCATATCTCGTACGGTGTTTTCGCAATCTTCTTGGTTGGGACAAGATTTAGGATATGGGCGGCAGTTTCTAAGGCATACCCCTAGAAATGGATTGGAAGTGAGGCTCGACTCATCATGGAACGAACCATGTCCAACAAGGTTCAGTTTCGCCTCTCAGCAACACCATTCAGCTGAGGTGTTCTTGGAGGCGACAACTGTGAAACAATTCCACATTCCTTGAGGTAATCGAGAAACTCGATACTAAGATACTCACCGCCTCTGTCGGATCTAATCATCTTTATCTTTCTACCCAATTGATTTTCCGCTTCATTATTAAACTCTTTGAACTTTTCAAAGGTATCCGACTTATTCTTGATTAAGTAGACATACCCATATCTATTAAATTGGTCGGTAAAGGTCACATAGAACCGCGTGCCATCTTTAGTGGTTGTTCTGAAGGGACCACACACATATGTGTGTATGATATCCAACAGACATTCACCTCTTTCAAAGGAACCTTTGAATGGTGATTTTGTCATCTTGCCAAGTAAGCAAGATTCGCATACATCATCTGACCAGAGGTCGAATGATTCCAACACTCCATCCTTTTGGAGTTGGGCGATGTGTTTCTTGTTTATATGGCCAAGGCGACAATGCCACAGACATGCCTTTTCTATACCGCTTGAAGCATCAATAGCTAAAACATTTTTACCATAATTATCAACACACATAATAGATTCATACACTCCATCACAAGGCATAGCATTAAATATAAAAACATTATTTTTGAAAACTGAAATTGAACCATTCAATTTATTAAAATCGTAATAAAATCCTTGTTTAAACAATGCATGAAATGAAATTATGTTCTTTGCCATATTAGGCGCATAACAACAATTATGTAAATCTAATCTAACTCCACTACTCAGCATCAGTCCATAAACACCGATCTTGGTAACAGGTGATGTTTGCCTATTGCCCATGACCAGGTTCAGTCTGCCATGCTCTAGCTCCATACATTCCTCTAGGCCCTGCAAATCAGAACATATATGAAAACCACATCCTGTATCAAGGACCCATGAACGGGAAAAAGATGATTTATTAGATATAGAATACGTACCTGCCTGTGACGGTTTCACTTTACCGTCCTTAATGTCCTGCAAATACGTTGGGCAGCTCCTCTTCCAATGACCCCTTTGCTTGCAGTAAAAGCAGTCGGCCTCTTTGGGGTTCCGAACATGTGGAATTCCGGAAGACTTACCTTTCGGGGCACCGCTAGATGACCCGACATGAGTCTTTTCCCTCCAGTTCTGCTTAGGAGGGCCTTTCCGTTTCTTTCCTTTTCCGGAGCCAATAGCCAGGACAGGCGGGTTGACAGGGAGCACAGCCTTTCCCTTCATCCCGTCCTCAGCCGTACGAAGCATGAAGTGTAACTCAGCTAGGTTTGTCTTGTTGTTGTTCAAATGATACGCCAGTGTGAACTGGTCATAAGAACTGGGCAAGGAGTTTAGCACTATGTCAACTGCTAAACCCTCATGGACAGGCATCTCCGGCTTTCTAAGCCTTTCCACATAACCATGCATCCTCTGCACATGTGCACAGATGGACTCGCCCTCCTTAGGCTTGCTGTAGTGAAAGCTTTTACAACCTCACGCCTTTCGATGCGCTCTTGCTTGCGGAACCTTTTCGTGAGATCTTTGTGCATCTCGTAAGGCCAATAGTCCTTATAGATACGCTGCAATTCAGGGTTCATAGTAGCGATCATGATGCAAGCCACTTTGGTTGCATCATCAGAGTGTTTAGTGTACGCAACGATTTCCTCTGGAGTAGCGGTTTCAGTGTCCACATCAACAAGCTCGGTTTCCAGAACATACTCTTTATGTTCAAACCTTAAAGCCATTTTGATGTTGCGGATCCAGTCATTATAGTTAGTGCCGTCCAACGTCACCTTTGAGCATAATGACAGAATCGAGGTGACATTACTAGGGTTTGAGTGGGGAACGGATTGGTCAGAAGACATCTGAACACGAAGAAGGTAGTTTTAATTATATATAATAATAATAATAATCCTTATATTCACCCAAGAATAAATATAAGGCTAGGATCCTACAATAACAATCTACAATACCGAAAAGGGATGCCGTAATCAATATTGTAAATTTTATAAGGTAGGCGAATGACGATTCAGCCAATTCCACCGCGGAAACATAATCATATTATAATGGAATTCCTAGTTTCTTTGAGATTTACCAAACTGTTCGATAGCATGTTTTAATCTCGGGAATGCCCCGCTGTTTGTGACTGGGATACCGAGGATCACAAACCGGGTGTGAATAACCATGCAAATTGCTTGGTACTCTTGAAGTCAATTATCATCTCTAATTAACGTGCCGGTAATCCACACACGCTCGGTTAATAATGACAAAATCAAGAAACCCATCGCGACTCATTGCGGACCCTAGTTGGCGTGCCGGTAAACCACACACGCTCCACCAACGTTCCACAAGGTGCAATGTGCAATTTCATGGATTAGCACCAATTCACATTTTTAACTTAAAGTAACTAGATTGGGATTTGTTTTAGGGTTCTAGTACTTTCAATTACAGCATAATACTTTTAAGAGGCTTAGCGGTTCTATCATACCCATTCGGCTAACGATACTCGACTGACCAGGAGAGCGGTGGGTAAGAGTAGATACCCATTAGACTAACATTTTATAGTCAGTCGCCTTATACCCTCTTTATAGGATAGTTTTGTGAATGAGGCCTACTAACGGTAGACTAACCAATTTTCTTATATATATTAAATTAACTTTTAATCATAAATATATATAAGATATATTTTAGTCTTATTAAAATATTTTAGAATTAATTTAATTCTAATTTTCTCAAATTATACTAATTTTTTGAAAATTTTAATTAATTCTTTAAACTGATTTAATTGGTCTTTTAATTAATCAATTAACTAAACTAATTAAATCTAGGTTACAGATTACCAAATTAATCAAATTAATTTATCTGTATTGGTCCTGGTGATTCTCAAAATTTACAGGCCAAACAAATAGGGTTCAAGTTATTTTAATTGATCTTATTACCAAAAATAACAACACACAATTATGGCAAGCAAATCAAGCAATCTAAGGGGACCATTAGGGCATGGCGGCTAGAGTTAGGAAACCCTAGCCAAGCCGTCGACTTTCAAGCCTCCCAAGGAGGTATTTTCGCAAAATACCTCAAGGCAAGAACAGATCTCATGCAGTTCAAATCAATTCACAAGAAAACAAGCTTGCTCTGATACCACTGAAGGGTTTCTATGCAAACAATGAACACAAAAATTCCTATGGTTCACATGCAACCCTAATATGATCTATGTTTTTTTCTATGAAGATTAGAACTAAAAACCTAAAGGATACAATTCAATTCTAAAGATGAATTAGGAAAAAACCAACCTTTGATCTTATGATCCTTCAAGCAAGCAGCAAAGAGATCCTGCCTCAAATGCAAGTCACACCCAAGTGATGGAAGAATCAGTCCAGTAGAGTAATTCCAGAAAGAAGGAGGCGTGGGATTTAGGGCACCCAGGGGGTTCCTTATATAGCCTCCTAGGGTTACACCTGAAACCCTAGAAAGCCTCCAAGTGGATAAGGCTTTTGGCTACTTGGACCAGACTCCCCAAAACCCTGATAGGGTTTCGCCAAAACCCTGGAGGAGCCTCCAGGGTGGCGCCAACTTTTGCCCCAGGTTTTTACCTAGCCAGTTATTCAACTATTGAATAAATGCCAAACCAGTCCCTGCACCTTTTAATTAATTAATTTAATCACTAAATTAAATCCAATTAATTCTAGATTAAATCTTAATTAATTATTTCAGTTTCTAATTAATATATTGACACTTAAATATATTAATAAGCCATTTATATATATTCTATTGATTTATTAAACCCTTAATAAATCAATCTTTCTCTCTACTGAAATGTACATCAATTCCCCAACTGTGAGGGCAACCCAAATGGACTTTTGCTTTTATTCATAAGATAATTACAATTACAAGTCATGGCTTAGACACCTAATCCAACAGTCTCTATGGAATATACTACGATGTGAAGGTGGATTTTGCATCCACTCTATGGACCGACTTCTGCTCGCATGTCAATAACTCCTTAAAGGGAACTGAAATCACTAATGCGAGGTTCTAGGCAATCATCGTCCATGAACATTATCAAAAATCAGGTTTTCCCTACGACCCATCTCTTCCATTCATGCGATATGGAAATATCACTATCCCTTCTGCAGATGAGAATCCTTCGGGCTTCAGTGCTCAGATTCCTTAAGCGATGCTTGCGAAGGTACCTCTCTTGAACACTGTGGTCGATGCTTATCGATCCACCCTTGTCATGCCCTACCCTGTTCGCACCACAGTTGCAGAAGCTCAACCAGAAAACCCCACCAAACAAAAGGGTAAGAAGAAACTGACCGGTGGACCAAGTGGTCTGAAGGTCGTCAAAAAGAGAAAATCTTCAGAACAGCCCCAAACCAAAAGAATCCAACTGAAAAGAACCAAGAAGCAAGTGGTTGCTGAAGAATCTTCGGATTCGGACAGAACCCTTTCTAAAAATGTTCAAGCTGAAGAAGAAGAAGAACATCAATCCTCTCCAATCAAAGAAACAGGAATTCCTTCTACACCACCGACTACAGCTCCTCCAACATCTACGATAACCACAAAACAAATGACATCATAAACCATCCACTCTAAACCCATAACCACTTCTACTCCACTCACCACAACCATACAAACCACATCTTTGGATGTTCCTCCACTTACTGCAACATTTGAAACACCCATCATCTTTACCATTATCACCTCTTCGGATCCATTGATCTCTGCGTCAACCTATGGAATGAATACCTCATTGCCAGATTTTGACATCCCAAAAGGATTTGGATTCACTTAAACCTCACCAAATAGCCACCTCCAACTTCTAATGAAGCATTCAATGCTTATCACATGGAACATATTACCTTGTTGGAGACAGATGATGACAACCTAAACGATGATGATTTTGTATACATAAAAACAGTAAAAAACCCTCAACGCCAAGCTTGACATTCTTCTCAAAACATAAACAAGATACGATCCATAGAAACCCACAAAAGTTGATGTGGTGGGTAAACTTGAAGAAACTAAGAAGGACCTTTCTGAGAAGGTAAATGTGTTAATTCAACAGTCTGGGAAGAGGATATTGATAGGTTTTATGAAAATCAACTAAACTTAAACCCTAAGTTCTCATGCAACCTAATTGGATCTATGTTTTCACTATTTGAACATATAATAAATACCTAGAGGCAAATCGAAAATTACTAGAAGAATTAAAAGGAAATTACTAACCTTTAGTTCAATCTTTTGGAAACTAACACCACAAATGTCGTGCTTCTAATGGAATCACACCCAAGCAACCAACAAGAAAAACCAGAGAGAGGGAGGAGAGCTATGAAAAATGGCACATAATATGGGATCCAGAACCCCATATTTATAGCCTCCAATTGATATGCAGATAAGCCTTAGAGATAAACCTTATTTGAATTCAAACGAGACAAACCTTTTATCTTTAATTCAAACCCCTATTTATCTCTTATATATATTTCGAAAATCATGGATATATATGTGTGTGTGTATATATATATATATATATATATATATATATATATATATATATATATATATATATATATATATATATATATATATATATATATATATATATCCATATTTTCGCCAACTATATATAACCTTCCATAATTGTTCACTACTCAACTATTGAATAATTACAATTCAGCCCCTACACTTTTAATTAATCCAATTAATCCTAAAATTAATTCCTAATTAATTATTAATTAAATAATACTATTTCTAATTAATATATTATCCTCATAATATATTAACAAATTATTTATATTGATTTATTAATCACATAATAAATCAATCTCTCTCTCTAAAAGTTATTCTGTCAAATTGCCAGCTTTGAGGGCAACTTAAAAGGACTTTGCTACTGCCAGTATAACTTCCAAATCGATCAGCAAATTGTAGCTTCCAAAAGCTGCTGCCGAACTCTGACCCAGTCAGTTCTGTCCTAAGATAAGTGATCATATGATCCTCCGTTCTACAAGATATCATTCGGACTTGAGACATGGATTAGAATCAATCTCATTCCGATACTATGTTTCTCGGTACCTGATTTGTGATGATATAGGACTTCTAATCGAACACATCAATTCAGTCCTCGCTAGGCCTAGCATGATAAGTCAATCACCAAATCACCAAGGGGCCCACAGATATCCCTTTTCCCATTACGACAAAAGGAACGAATAAACTTTGACTAATATGCTTGTGTCTTTTACTCATCAAATCGCGCACAGCAATACGTTTTATAACATCGAGTTACCGATGCATTTACGCATTATCAATGCACAACCAACTTGCAAATTTCAACTCATATGTCTCTGATTCAAGACCATAAGATATTATCGTCTCAGAATTACTCGTGATATGATCCATGAAGTAATTCTCTAAGCGTGGGTTTATCCAATACTCAAATCTCTATTTCTAAGTACTCATGAATGTTGTATCTATGTTGTTGCTATGTCTAACTCCTTATACAGTCTATAATCCAATTCATGACAGTCTTAATTCATTACTTACTTCCGAAAGTATGAGCGACTGTGGACTTTTGAATAATCATATTATTCGGGAAATAAAACATGCAAAAGTGAAACATAAAGATCTGACTGGCAGCTACACCTGCTTATTACCAAGTCTCCACGAGGTAATCACCAAGTCAGATCTGTTATAATACTGGTATGTGTTTCTTGTTTTCTATTAAACTTTCAATTCAAGTTTTATATCTATGTCTATATTCCCTAAATGAACTTTCACTCTTTCTATTTATCCAAAATGTCTTACATTGATATATATTTCATTGCAGATAATAATCCAATCGGATACTCTTCCGATGATATCTCAATTTGTCATTATGTCTTTCTGTCTCTCAAACTCCATTTCTGAAACGGTGATGTGTACTGTGACTTCTCATGGTTCTCGGGGTGCCTTGGGATTGCTTGGGGCTAGTCGATAGTTAGGGTGCCTTGGGATTGCTTGGGATTGAATTAAACATGTGATTTTGGAGAATTTTCGCAACAGTCATACGATGCGACGCACCTTGTTTATAAGTCACGCCGTGCGTATTTGGGCGATGTGCAGGAATCTGCAGCGTGCAAGGACTAATTTTGAAAAACTTTTTCTTTTGTGATTTATGTGCAGATGGCTTATTACAGACCGGGACACCCGTTTCTACAATTCCCAGATATGCTGGAGGAGACTCCACGCTACCGTAATCGACTTAGGGAGCTCCGTTCCCGACCGGTCCTCGGTGCGATCAGCTTTGACCGAGCTCTGCTGGCCCAGGTGTGGGATTATGGGACCAGCTTTTGCCACTCATCCACCGCACCTGGACCCATCTCGATGGAGCGTATACTTTCACTTGCCAGGGCTGGGATATAGATTGATGGCTACCGAGGAGGATGTGGTGTACAAGGAGCTCGTTCTCGAGTTCCTTTCCACTTATAGATACACCCCAGGATCAAGGGAGTCATGAGCCCAGCTGATCCGATTCAGATTGGGAGGGCAGAGCAGGGAGTGTACACTCTGGGATTTTGGCAGACGCATTGGGCTCTACACCGAGACGGAGACCGGTAGTCTTCACTTTCCACCATTTTTCACTGCCTGTTTCAGTGATCAGCCTTAGAGGGAGGCAAATGCAGTTATTTGGGCAGCGATGTCCAACGAGATGTACCGAGTCGTATCCACCTCTATCATGCAGAGGAAGGATGCGAGAAGGTGTCCCGTGATGACATCTATTACATGTGGGTCCTCTCTGACCCCAGCAGGTTCCTCAACCTGCCGTTTGCTATGGCAGTTCCATTGGTATCCAGGGCGGCGGGCTCAACCGCCAAGAGCCCCATGGCTGGTGGGCATTTCATTACCTGCCTGGCTCGATCATATGGCATTCTGACGGCTGAGGTTCTTGCCGACCTGGCCCCGACCGAGCCCAGACAGGCATCGATACGATATTTTGAGCTTATGGGATCATCCACCAACCGCGATAGGGTGTATTTGAGCGGATGCCGACGATTGAGGCAGTTGGCCCCCAGGCAGAGGAGGAAGTAGAGGAGGAAGAGCCGTTGATGCGACCCGCCCAGCATCGGAGGGTGGATGTGCCTGTCCAGCCACCACCACAGACACAGCCACCACCGCAGCCTGTAGACATACAGGCTGCCTTGCTAGATCTGCGTGAGAGGATGGGGTTTTGGAGGAGCAACAGGCATGGATCGGAGAGGCACTACTTGAGCTGCTCACTCAGTCTGGACACCATCCACGACCTTTCCCTACCCGAGCCCACGATGATGAGGCTGGTCCGTCTGGGACTCAACATGATGACTGATTGTACTTTTCTTTTGATTTTTTTGAAACATTATACATAACTTGTTACTAGCTTTTATATTTTTGTGTTTGTTCTTTTTGCGTTTAATTTGTTTGTTTGTGCAAGTACCAATGAAAATCTAATGAGGAGTTGTTTCAAGCAAGTGTAGGGTCATTGTACCCCTACACTTGCCATTTCACTGCGTGTTCACTGTTGCGCCACAACCCCGGAAATCTGAATCATGATGTACACGTTTTTATCCTATGATAGTTAGTTCCAACAAGCAGTCTACCGTCTAAAGGGGTAACTCTTTCTCCCTTATTCTAAAATATTTTAATGTACAATGGGGACATTGTACGGTTTTAAGTGTGTAGTGTAGACGATCGAAAGAGTTAATTTTTGAAAATTTTGCAGAAAACGAGTAATTTTCAAAAAATTTAGCAATTTTTCAAAAAAATTTTAAGAGATTGTAATTTTGAAACGAATAGCTTTTGAATGTTATAGCATTCGTATTTTTCAAGAGATACTGTTTAGTAGTAAGCATGCTATTGTTTAGTCAAACAAGTTGATTTTTTAGTAGTTAGAAAATTTTCAGGTTTGGAACATTTTAGGATTGGAATTTAGGAAGGAAACATCAATCAGCGGCCTTTGTTGTTCGAGCCGGTAGGTATGAAACGGGTGACCCTGAAAGGGCACTTATTCACCTTACTACCTAAGATTGTCTGGTCTGGGATAGAATTTCTGAAAGCTCGTTACACGGACAACATCAAAATTTGGTTTTTGGGAAGTGAAAGAAACACCACCGACTATAGCGTGACACTGTAGTTGGTCATTGATCATTCTGACACTATATCTTGACCACGAAAATCCCACGGATCGACCCTTGCTGCTACTATACTAGGTTGCGGGTGAGGTTTTATTTTCTATTTTTTAACGCATAACGACCTAGGCGTGTCAGGGAGGAACGAAATTACCATCATTATATAAGTCGTTGTTATAATATCGTTGCCTTTGCTGTTAGTGTTGCTGTTGGTATCGTCTCGGAGGTCCCTGACCTCGGTTCCATTGCTGGTTTTGCTGAACAGGATTATTCGGCATCCATCCTTCATCCTTATCATCATATCCTGGATCTCCATCTTGATACTGGTATTGCTACGGCTGTTGCTGTTGTGGTTGAGGTTGTTGTTGTGGTTGCATTTGGGTTTGAGATTGAGGTTGAATAATTGGTGGTTGTGGTTTAAAAACTGGGAATGGTTGTGGTTGTGGTTGCGAAACATGCATTGGCTGACGTGGACATGGGGTACCATCTCGGGCCAGCACTCCCCAAGTCAACACAGCAGATGCAGGGTTTCCCACAGGGTTGGTGATTGGTTGAATCAAAGGTGAAACAGTAGGCTTAGTGCATGGTGGTATGGGTGCAGGGGCTGAAACTGCACCACCACTAGCACTAGTAGAAGCTATATGAAATTCTGATGAAACTGAGGGTTTAAATGATGATCCCCTCATTACCTCGCCCGTTGGCTCATTGGTAATGTCCTCGACTACTACACTATCTGGACTCATATAGATCAAGCGCCTACGCACAAGATTTCTGTGTGCGGTTCATTCAATCTCAGAATCAAACAAAAGAGGTTATGATTGTTCACCTCGACGTGTACGCATGCACAACTGCAAACGACTGTCAAAAACCAAAACCAAATCGCTAAATCAACTAAATAACCAAAAAATAAAATCAAAATTAGAAAAAAAAAAACCACTGACACTATGTTTCAAGCGCACAACTCTCCGGCAACGGCGCCAAAATTTGACACGCCTAGGTCGTCATGCGGTCAAAAATAGAAGAATTATACCTTACACGCATATTAGTAAAGTGGTAGTAAGGGTAGATCCGTGGGAGTAAAGTGGTTGAAATATGTATCAATATAAACCAAACTATAGTGTCACTCTATAGCTGGTGGCGTTCCATACACTTCGCAAAAACCGACAAAACGGAAATACCGAAAACTAAAACTAGCATTAACCAAACTAACTTGCATCCAAATTCCAACCCACACCAAACAAACTTTCTGATTCCAGAAGTGTATTCTAAAAAATCAGAAGCATTCAATCCAAACAAATAACCAAACGAACAATTAAACCGAAAACGGAAATCGAAAACGTGAATTAACGAAAACCGAATGATTGCATAAACTAAAACCAAAAATAGAAGCCGAATGGTTCTAACTTCTGAAAATATCCAGATTCAACTTGTCCAAACAGATTCTACAATCCAGAACATGGAACAAGTAATAAACAAAACTATAAAAATACGAGAAATAAACTAAAGCATGAAAATACCAACTTATAACTACTGAAATTCGAAATCACGAGTTGAAGAAGCCTAGGTTCAACCTTTGAGTCAGTTCTTCGCTCTTGAAACTCGATCTAGATGCCTCTATTTATAGTTGAAAAATCGAGCAATCCGCGCCGCGCAAGGGTGAAAACTGCAGCGCGCCCTTATATCTATCCTCGTTTCTCACTCTTTGAATTTCAAGTCATCGTCTGATCCTTGACTTTCTGCGATGCACGTGCCCTTCAGGTCGTGGCGCGCGTGTCTTTTCGACTGAAAGTGAACTTCCTTCAAAACTTCTTCATTTTGTACGCCTTTAGCCCATGTTTTATCTTTTTTTTCACAAACAAGCACTAGACACGAAAAATGAGCAGTATAACAGTTTAAGGTATATATTTCACTTAGAATAGGGCTCAACGACTACTAAAATACTTGATATTACTAGGCGTTGTCAGAATGCACTTCACAAAAAGAGGGAGATTGTTGAGAATAATTTTATGCTGAAGTGTAATTCCCATCCGAAGATCTTTTATCTGCGGAGCTTGAGTGGTGTACCTGAAGGTCCGAAGGTTTACCCTGGAGGATCCGAAGGTTTTCAAGTAACAAACCTTATCCAACTGCACACACTTTTGGCAGTCTACGTGTTGCACGTTGCTGTATTCTTATTGGATAGTACTATAATAGAATATTCTGTAAATCTTTATGTACTATTGATATCACTGATTACGTATAAATATCAGTGATATCATCTGGGTCTCGTGTGCTTCACAATCACCTTAATTGTAAAAACTCTCAAATTAATACTAAGCATTCGGCACTCTGTATTGCGTGTGTAGATTA